>CM076572.1:540147367-540304966 GCA_034641835.2 Pinus albicaulis
TGCAATGTTTTAAAACCGAAACGAAACCGGACCCGGTGGCCTAATGAACCGGGTTTCTAACCGGAACCGGTCTAACCGGGAGCGGTCAGATGCCAATGAACCGGTTTAAAAAAAAATACATTAAATAATTATTTTTTTAATAAAAAAAACTATTTTTAAGATTTGCAACCATGATTCCAAGCCCATAGAGACAAAATATGCAAAGTTTGCTCATTTATATACCATGCAAAGGTGAATATATCAAAATGGCACCGAGTGCAATACATATCATCGAAAAATACATAAGAAATGAGGCTCCAAATGGCCCATAAAGTCCAAAAAAAATGCTACAAGCTATGAGACCATTGGCCTAATACAAGACTACATATTAGTGATCAACAACATGATCACTCCTCATCATGATCAAAATCATCACCACTACTAGACAAGGGATCATCAACATGAGATACATAAATAATATGGCTCAAAGTTTGAGGACTCCTAAAACTCCTCTACAACTTTAGTAGTAGTAGTAGTAGCAAAAATAGACATCAAAACTACAAATCAACGAGCAACATGGTCTCTCATGAAACTCATCATTGATTCATCGCTACTAGAAATGGGATCATCAACAAGAGATACATAAACATCATCTAGCTCAAAGTCTTCAGACTTGGATTGCTCAACGGTCAACCTTATAACATGATAGAAATTGAAAAAGTTTAACATGCCTAACCAATGATTTTGGTTTGAGTGAAGGGTTCATTTCCTCAACCTTAAAATGCGATAGAAAAAGATTAGCATGTCTAACTAGTTGATTTCCTTTGATTGAAGGGTACATCAAGGTTCTTAAAGGACTTCATGCTCTTGATCAAATGCCAATATCATACCCTTACACATGATAGAATCAAATGGAAACATTGCAAATTCCCAAACCATGAAACCCTGAAAACCATTAAGTCTGCTGAATTTTGAATGAAACCTAAAATTCTAGTTTCTCCATATGAAATCCAATGAGGTCGAAACCACTCTTAAACATCCTGAGTCATTTCATGGTAATGTTAAAAATTTAAGTAACTTTTACTTTAAGAATTTAACATTACCATGAAATGTCAATGCTTCCCTTACCTCCACATCAGCCCTAAAACTCATTTCTGGCCGTGCGTGGGTCCACATAGGGAAAGAGTAGCTAAATGAACCCTCCCATTGGCTCCAAATCAGCCCTAAAACATAACTGTCGCCGAAAATGTGGGTCCGCGGATGAGTTAGCACCTAACCGGCCGGTTAGGTCCGGTTTTTTCAAAGAACAGGCGAAATGCCCTAAGTAGCCGGGTTGCCTGGCCGGTTTCGGCCGGTGGGCTATCTAACCGGCCGGTTTGGCCGGTTACCGGTTCAAACCGGCAGGTTTTTAAAACTCTTGATTTGTTGGTTGGAAGGTCATGGCAACAGGATTGAGGGTAGAGGAAAAGGTGGCGGGCGATAATTTTGGCCTTGGAAGAGAATGAACCTTTCTTGGAGGAAGTTGAAATTGCGGGACATTGTAGAAGACCTTTGTCCAATCACCCTCTTGCGATCCAACTCGGTTAGTGGACTTCAACAAGAAGAATGTAAAAGAAAAGAGAATCATTCTCGATGCCATCAGAGACCACGCATTCCCTCATGTGATCGAGATGATGTTTTCCTACGAGATGTGGGAGTCCTTGGTCACATTACACCAGAGTTCCATTGAGAGCATGAAAATGGTGTTGAGGCAAAAGCTAAGAAGCACCAAGATGACCAAGACCGATAGTGTGACCTCATACCTGAGGTTGCTTGGGAGCGGGAAGACGGGGCCGACATTTTGAGCTCGGTCGAGGAGGCGAATCGGGAGTAGATTTTTATATAATATATATATATTTTTATATTTTAAATTTTAATGCATATATGTCAACAAAAGCATGTAGGATGATGAATTAGATATAAAAAAACATAAAAACATAGATTGAACCATATATCGTCAATCATCTAGAAGTTATAATCTTCATCAACCACGTCCACAAGTTAGTAACATACAACATATTGAGTCTCATGATTCATCAATCTTAAAGTTTCAAGCTTTCAAAATTCAATATAGAATATTTATCATCATTGATCACCAAGGTTGTACTTGTAAGCTAAATGTAACCATTACAACAAAGAATATATAATAGGAAATGAAATGTTATAAAATGAAATGAAATGAAACAACTTTCAACTTTCACGAAGCATCATATTCATAATTCATTACCAATGAGTTATAATTGCCAACTTCAAACTTCAAACTTAAATTGTCATATATTGTTTACAAAAAATATCATAATAAATATGAAAGAGTCAATAGTTATAAAAACTACTAGAAACTAGAAAAGACAAGTAAATCTATTATCTATTGCTAATGCTTGGGCCTCCTATCACCACGAGATATGTCTAATTTTTTGGTCTTGTTGGAAAATCAAGATCTTTGTCATTAATATCACCCTCTAAGCATTAATATCCAAAGGTATCTTTGTCATTACCTCTGGATCTGTATAGGGATCTGTTTCATTAATATCACCCTCTAAGCATTAACATAAGGTAGAAAAAACATAGCATGTCAAGTCAAGATTTTGTTTGAGCGATGGGTGCATTTTTAGTAGGGTCATGATAGAGGAGTTTGACAACCAATGTCACTAACATCAAGGTACATAGAGGGATTGGTGCTCTTGATTAAATACAAGTTCCATACCCTAATACATGACAAAATTCGATGGAAACATTGCAATAACCCAATCCTAAAATCCTGAAAAACTGATAAGTCTGCTGGATTTTGAATGAGATCTAAAATTCTACTTTCTCCATATGAAATCCAATGAGGTCAGAACCACTCTCAAACATCCTAAGTCATTTCATGGTAATGTTAAAAAATTAAGTAAAAGGATGAAAATGAAGAATAAGGAGATTACCATAAATCACATATCAATACTAAGGCCATAGGCTTGATCATTAGGCTGCCCCACTCAAAAATTATTGTTTCTTTGAAAAAAAATTGCATTTGAAATTCACTCTCTGTGGGAGCGATATCGAGAGCGCGCTTGTAACAGCGGAATTCGTAGTTTGAATACTGTAGCAGAAGACTTGTATGCTTGTTGACTTTGATAGCAGAAATAGCTTTAATTATAAAAATACACAAGAGGTATTTATAATAATAATATTTTATTGATAAGATATGACATGATTGAATGATTACAATGAGGTCCCGCTTTTATACCTATGCAGGTACCTTTTCACGAATGGGCATGTCTTTTAGACATGCCTTTTCATTAACCTAATGACTATTTAACATAATCCTAATTGATTAGTTAGTAATTACATTTATTCTATTTTATTCTATTAATAACTATATTTATTACTTTAGTTATGAATTAGATTCATAACATTGCCTCCTTCTTTGAAAAGCTTTGTCCTCAAAGCTTAACTTTTCGACACTTCCCTTTACTTGAATTTATCTGCTAAGCATGTCTTAAATCACTGGTACCTTCCTTGTGCTTTTCACGTCGTCCTAAATCCATGTTCTCATTTTGTTTTTTTTTTATCTTCTAATAATAACTTTTTTCCTTCCTTAAGACGTAAACTTGAATATATATATATTTAGTATTTAACTTCTTTATATATATAATTTATCTTCTCTTTTTTTTTTTCATTAATTTAATTAATTAAATAGTACTTTTAATTAATTAAATTAATAATTGTCTTTTTATAATATATATATATATATATATATATAATTATTATTTTTGATTAATTTAATTAATTAAACTGTAATTTTAATTAATTAAATTAATAATATATATACATATAATTAGTAATAATCGAATCTAACGAGGAAAGTCACACCGATTCGACACAACGCCAGTTCGATCCTTATGAACCTTAACACTTGTCATGAACAGTCGTCGGAACACATTACGTCCTTTGACCCTTGGACCGGCTACGATGCTTGGTGGTGGAGCAGATTTGAGCCTCGGCAGACATGGCGGAGGGCTTCAAAGCTTGCAGGGATTTTTTGTATTTCGGCTCGGATTGACGATGGGATGGGATTTCTGTATTTTGGCTCACGGAAAGGCACGGTTTCTGCGAATGGGAATAATGAAACATGTAAAATTTTGATTCCAGTGTGGAACAATGCAGGGAACAACCGTTTGAAGTATTTACGCCAGGATGCATTTCCTTATTCAAAAACAATGATCTTATGGCAACACAACTCAGTCTCCTAGTTAAATCCTCAATGGAGCTCATGTGCGGGATAACTGCAGCTAACAAGCTGTCCCGATAATTAAGGTGTGGACTTGCTTCCAATAAAATACACATACATCGAACAACAATTTGGTGCGAGGAAGAACCCTTTCCTAAAGTTATCAACTTCTGTAGACATGTCTGGTAACACTTTAGAAGGGCGGATTCATAATCACGCATTTTTTTTATTTCATTGGAAACTTTCATCTCCGGTTCCTTTTCTGTGGGAAGCCTCACCCGGTACCCTGGGATAATGTCCTTGAAAACGGCCACAGAAGAAAACAGTCTTCTTCCGAGCGGAACAAGCCACGTCGATCCCTTCGTCTGTAGTCCCAATAACATTAACACTTTTACCAAATTTTGGACTGAACTTGCCGGAACTACTGCATCACTGACAGAGAGCGTGAGCATGTCAGCGCATGAAACAACGCCTGGACATGCAGCTTCTACATTGGTCTTCACATCTTCGATAACGTCGAATCCTCGCAAACCCAGATTTGTAAGCGCGTCTTTCTCTGCAGAGGGACCAGTAATCGATATGGGTCCATTACAGCCGTTTACGAAACAGTCATGAAAGAAGAGCCTCAGTAGCGCCGGTGCAGTGGCCTGGTCTGAAGCAACGGTTTGGTCTGGGTGTTCTGGATCAAGAATTCTAGATATTAGGGACCGAACATCAGCAGAGAACCAGTTTGGGCAAGAAAATCTACTGCATTGACCTTCTGTTTTGAAGTATTAATTTTCTCAACATTAGCACAAGCATTCCCAATATTTGGTTGGTCATCGACCTGATAAGTATCCATTTTTTTATCTGGTGATTCCACCTTCGATGTCGGAGAGCCTTGTTTGCATCGCGCCCCATCACATCTCCTGATATTCTGAAACACTGAATTCTGCCGAGAATCAACACTGATACAAGAATTTAATTTCTTAACTTTTATAGGAGATTTTTCTCTGGTTACCAGATTAATATATGATGAAGAAATGCAGGCTTGCAAGGTGAGAGTAACTCCAGCTAATGTTACGTGATCATTTTTGAGCCTATTCTCTTCTGATTTAATTATTTGTGTACTAACCATCTTTCCACTAGTCTGTACATATTTTCCTATACGAGAACATGTTTCGAGGTCCATCTTACAGCAATTGGGACAAAGAATACATTCTTTCTTCATAAATCCCAATTGCATGTTAAATAAATCTCCCTTCCTTAGCTTATATGTCAGGAAGGAGTCATCTTTCATAACAATTGTTTCCAATGGTAATGACTTTACTTCCTCGTTAATGTCCAGAGAAACACCAATGTTTTGGGCAGCAGAAGTTCCCTAAAATCCACCAGAATTGTCAAGGTGTGGTCGTTTATTAGCGTTAAAGTTTCTTCTGAAACCAGGTTTCATTGATTCTGTCTCCATTGACTGGCAGCGAGCATTAGAGACAAATCCTTGTTTCCATGAACTCTGCCTTGGTATAAGTGGTGGTAAGCCTTCAACTGTAGTTTCTGAGTTACAGTTCATTCTTTTGGACCACTGCACAGCATTTCCCCTTAGGAATTTTTCGTGTTAGACATTTATTCGGTAGAGTCTTCGAACATGTAATCGATCCTTTTGAGATCTGAGATTTAAACATGGTGCTTCCTTCACTACTTGAGAACCCTGAGATCTACATCTCAGAGTCTTTGTTCGACAAACCACCTTCATCATGACCCATCAGATAAGGCATGTGAAGAGCGATGATTCTCCTTTGGCAAACTAACTGCCTTTTCATTATCTGAATGAGTAGGATGAATAATTTTTTCTGAATTTCTGGCCAATGTGTTTTCTGTATAAAATGCACATTCATGTCCTGTGAAGTATATGTCTCCACATTTCCAACAATTCTCTACCTTTTTACTTTTATTACGCATTGGTGGGGGAATATATTTGGTTGACTTTTCCATGGATGTTTTACTTGATTTCCCTTTATCATAACTAACTGCTTCCTCATTTTTACAGCATTTTTCATCTTTCTGTTTCTCATGATTTTCTTTTCTATTACGAGAAATTTTTTTAAGATCTACAGAAATTTTTTTACACTCGTTTGTGATTTATGCCCAAGAATTCTCTACTTGCTGAAGTTTTTCTTGAACTTTTTTAATTATTTCAATTCTTTTGGGATCTTCACGTAATGGCACATTATATGGTAAATAATGTGCTCGAGCTTGTAAACTACGTTCGTAGGCTTGTAGAACGACGCTGTGTGCCATTCCTTCAACCTGTCCACAATATGGCTCTGATACCACTGTAGCAGCGGAATTCGTAATTTTGAATACTGTAGCGGAAGACTTGTATGCTTGTTGACTTTGATAGCAGAAATAGCTTTAATTATAAAAATACACAAGAGGTATTTATAATAATAATATTTTATTGATAAGATATGACATGATTGAATGATTACAATGAGGTCCCGCTTTTATACCCATGCAGGTACCTTTTCACAAATGGGCATGTCTTTTAGACATGCCTTTTCATTAACCTAATGACTATTTATCATAATCCTAATTGATTAGTTAGTAATTACATTTATTCTCTTTTATTCTATTAATAACTATATTTATTACTTTAGTTATGAATTAGATTCATAACACCTCTCAGGGTCACTCAGAAGGCCCTTTCTGGGGCGGTCAGATCGCTCACTCGCAACCCTACCTTGTAACTCACCAAGATCTCACAGGTGAAGGATGAGTTAATTGTCGTGGCAGAGGCTATTCAAAGAACCAATTTGTCAAGATTGCCTTGGATGGGTTGTCCGAGAAATGGGATGGATTCATACATGGCATTATGGCTAGAGGGAACCTTACATATTGGAGGAGGATGTGGGACAATTTCATCCAGGAGGAGGTCAGGAGAAGTGCTAAGGTAGGCAGCAAGAGTGGTAGGGGAAGTGAGGAGAATGTCACCCTTGCAGCTAAGGGGAAGAGGGGGCCTTCTAGTGGAGCAAAGTAAAAGAAGGGAAAGAAGAATATGAAGGGGAAGGGCAAAGTGAAATGTTATGCTTGTGGGAAGATGGGTCACTATGTTGTTCAGTGTCCCAACAAAAAGAATAAGAAGAAGCAGGGAGTTGCAGCTTCAATAGAGGTGGACGATTTCTCTTCCATATTTGACACTGAGTTTGTCTTATCAACAAAGGTGGATGAGTTTGCCTTGGTGGTGAGTTTAGCCACTCATGTTACATCTTCCCATGCATCGTTAATTGACAGTGGAGCATCCTGCCATATGACTAGAGTGAGGGAACACTTCACGAGTCTCTTAGAGGATGACATTGACTTGGAGGTTGTGCTTGGAGATAACTCCAAGGTTAGAGAAGCAGAAATGGGGAGAGTATCATTTCAAAGGGAGTATTTACCTCCTCTAAAGGTGACAGATGTTCTTTATGTTTTGGGGTTGTAGAAGAGCTTTATATCAGTCTCCACCTTGTAGGACAAGGGTTATGAGGTGTTGTTCCAAAAGGGACAAATGTCGAAATATCCCAAAGGATCCAGTGTTGGGTCTGATCGTGTGATTGGAACCCGTAGTGGGAGGCTATACAGGCTTATATTTCATCCTATTAGAGCCTTGGCGGCACAAACCAATAGCAGTGACTCGCATGGTTACTTGGGAGCGGGAGCAGGAGTGGGGAGCAGGAGCGCCATTTTCAAAAGCTCCCGGTCCGGAGCATTTCGGGGAGCGTTTTTTTTAAATATATATATTTTTTATATTTTGTTATATTTTGATGCATATATGTCAACATAACCATGTAGAATGATGAATTAGACATAAAAAAACATAAAAAACATAGATTTAACCATATAACATCAACCATCTAGAAGTTATAATCTTCATCAACCACGCTCACAAGTTGGAAACATACAACATAATGACTCTTGAGTCTCACGAATCATCAATCTTAAGGTTTCAAGCTTTCAAAATTCAATATATATATATATATATATATCATTTATCATCATTGATTCATTGATTTCAAAATTCAATATATAATATTTATCATCATTGATTCATTGATCACCATAGTTGTACTTGTAAGCTAAGTGTAACCAATAACCATTACAACAAAGAATATTTAACATGAAATAAAATGTTATAAAATGAATTGAAATGAACTTTCATGAAGCATCATATTCATAATTCAATATGACCTATAAACTTATAAATGCCAACTTCAAAGTTTCACCTTTCAAATTCAAACTTCAAACTTAAATTGTTATATATTGTTTACAAAAATTATCATAATAAATATGAAAGAGTCAAGTTTCAACTGTTCAACAGTTATAAAAGTTAAAACTACTAGAAAATAGAAAAGACTAGTAAACAGCAAATCTATTTTATCTATTGGCTGGCCCCATGCCACGCCCATGAGAAATGTCTAATTTGTGAGAACCACGAGGCAATGGTGGTCTTCTAGTACTCTCAGGAGTACCACGACCATAACTAGAAGGTGGAGGGCAACATGAGGATGTAGGTGGAGGCTGAATCTGCAAAGGAACAATAGTTCGATACCGAGCACTGGCACTGGCACCCGCACTGCTATTGGATGGTGGGACTGGCCCTATGTGTAGCGATGGCATGGCTGTTGTTGCTTCATCATCATCCCTCAAAAGTTTTGCTCCCAATTCTTCCATATGTACAGTGTCGTCCTCCAAATTATCATCCTCTGGGTTGTTGTCCCAAACTTTATATGATTGATCCTCATATGCCAGATCACAGTAATGACTCAACAACCTCAAGTTGTAATGCACACAAACCAAGCTTGCAACTTGGTTTTCATTCAGCCTGTTTCTTCTCACATTATGTATGAAGTTGTAGGTGCTCCAACACCTCTCTACAGAAGAAGTATTTACAACTTGTGAGAGAACTTTTTTTGCGAACTTTGGCAAAAATCCCATGCTGCCATATGCTTCCCACCATGTGAGAGCATCAAATCTATCTTTGTCTTCCATTGCATGGAAAGAACCAAAGTTACCAGTGCAACTGAAGTGTCTGCCTAATTCAAGGCGCAATCTAGCACACTCCTCCTTGTCGGGGACCAACTTGTCTAATGTGTTCATGTATCCCTCTTATACCTCTGGATCTGTGTGAGGTTTGATCCTAACCGCACCTCCAGGTGCAGGTTGGCCCAACCAAAATGGAGAGTAGTATTTTGGCATAAGGATATATGCCAAGGCATGTAGTGGAACATTAAGTTTATTCCACCGTGCACACACACAGTTGTAAATTATTGCATACAAGTTGGGATCATTTTCCTTAACAACATCTTTTATTTGCCCCAACAAGCTATCCATCTACTCATACACCTCCCCAATCACTAGTTTATCTGTATCTGAAAAACGAATCATGTGATAAATGGGCTTGGTGAAATTCAAAATTTCCCTCAAACATGCCCAAAACAAAGGATCAAGGGCGGTCTCCTCCACATGTTCAAAACCTTTCCTGTCAACTATTGTTGTTGCCCTGTCCTTTAATACCTGCCAGTGTGGACTTGATACCATGGCTGCCAATGACTCTCTTACCTTCAAAAAGGCACCTGAAGGTGAGGTAATAACTAGTAAGTCTAATCTTTGCTATCTTCAACAATTCCAATTTTGAGTGAGTACGGAAAAGCCCATGGGTATTGCTATGATTTGTAATAAATTTTATCATTTTTTTACCTCTCTTGTACAAACAAGCAAGCCATCCGAATTGAGGTTGTTTGTTTTTAATGATATCATGCATCAAAAGGTTCATTGTGTGAACCAAACACCCAAGCCAAAATATGTTGGGGTATTTATCCTCAATAATTGCTCCCGCTGCCTTACAATTAGCAGCATTATCAGTGATGACTTGGATGACATTGTATGGCCCAATACTTTCAATTGTTTCAAGTAATGGTTCTGCAATGTTAATTTCGTTCTTGAATTTGACTAAATAATCATATGTTGAAAGGAATATTGCACCACTAACAGACAGCCAGAACACTTATCAATGGCTTTCCTTTTACATTGGTCCATCCATCAGATACAATGGACACCCCATGCTCATTCCAAGAATTTGTCATTCTAGCCAAAGAATTACTTATTTTAGCTTTTTCATGATCAAGTCCCACGGTTCTGGCCTTGTCATACCCAGGGCTCCTGTATCCTTTGGGGGCATCCTTAATGGCAAAAACCATTTCATGCCAATAAGGTGAGCGAAGAACATTGAATGGCACCCCAAATGCATAGAGAAACCGGAAAGTTTTTGGACCCACATCATTCCTACACCCTTCATTAAGGAAATTGGATATGGTTCTACGTCTTAAGGAGATGTTTGGTCCAGGTGTGCCTCCATATCCACTGCCATGGGTGGAAGTTGATGGACTTATTTGTCCATGATGTGATGGACCTGATGGTGCATAAGAATCAATGAAACCCTTAGATCTTTTAGATCTATGTAGGGAAGCCTCCTCTTCCTTTCTGTATTTCTCTCTCTTTGTTGTTGGCATACCTACACAAATTCTGATTCCTAGATTTTTCTCTCCATCCCATGGTATTTTCCCACAAAGGTGCCTTCTGGCACGGGTGTATCAACCTGTGCCTTATTTATTGCAATGGGGGCAAAGAAATTTAGTGGTTCCACCACCTTTCCCTTCTTCCTGCCTCTGAACATATTTCCACAATGGTGTTTGACTTTGGTCTTATTTAGTTGGGGTCTTTGTGGCCTCATGTTCTCCACTCTCCCCTTCCTCCTCAGCATATTCCTCCTCTTTAGGATTTTCATCAAATCCACTATAACCCACTTCTTCATCCTCCTCTTCTCTAATGGGCCTCTTTCTTCTACTCTCTAACACCATTATTACAAAGAAAGGAACCAACACGAAGAAAATCCCTAGCCATATAGCCATGATGTTTCAAGTTTCAAGTTTCAAGTTTCTAGCCTGCAAAAAAAATGGAGGAATGCCAAATGGGAATACGAAATGCAACATAGAAAAAAACAGTTCAAATTTTCACTTTTCAACACACTAAAATGCACCATTGAGAAAAAAATTCAAGTTTTCATTTTTGAACAACTTAAAAATGCAATAAAGAAAATAAAAACTAGATTAGAAGTCCTACCTCTTTGTCCTGACTCCTTCAATCCTCCTCTTGCTCTCTTGCAGCTTTCTCCTTGCTCTCTCCTTGCTCTCTTGTTGCTCTCCTTGCTCTCAAACTCTCTCTTGCTCTCAAACTAACAACAATAACTAACAAATGAGGAGGAGGAGGGGTTTTATTTACCCAACCCCCCCTCCCTCCCAAAAAAATTTGGAAATTCACCGTCAGGATTTTCTTTTTCCGTCCCAGGGAGCGTTTTTTTTGTCGGGGAGCATTCGGGAGCGAATGCTCCCCGACCGCTCCCTCCATTTAAAAAACGCTCCCGAATCGTTTTTTAATGGAGGGAGCGCTCGAGGAGTGTTCGCTCCCGAGCGCTCTCTGAAAAGCTCCCAAGAAAACAGGGAGCATTTATTCAAGCTCAGAAGCGCACTCCCGAAAACGCTCCCCTCAGGAACGAACCACGTTTTGGGAGCGGGATCGGGAGGGCGGTTACGATTCCCAGCAACCTTGGCAAGTGAGTTATGCAGGTTATGGCACTGGAGAATGGCCCACTTGCACCATGGAGCTTTTAGGTTGTTGCAAGAGATGGTTACAGGTTTGCCTAACCTCAGCACAGAGCATCGTGATGGATGCAAGGGGTGTGCTTTGGGAAAGTACACCAAGTACATTTTGATGTTTGTGGTGCTATGTCTCATCTATCATTGACTGGATGTGAGTACCATATGACCTTCATTGATGACCACTCCAAGAAAACCTAGATTTTATTTTTGAAGACCAAGGATGAGCTCTTCAAGAGGTTTCAAGAGTTCAAAGCTCTTGTAGAGAACCAGACAAGGAATAACAAGAAGGTTTTGAGATTGGATAATGGGGGCGAGTATACCTCCACGGAGATGGAGTTTTGTAGGAGCGGTGGTATCAAGAGGGTGTTTATAGTGCCTTACAACACCCAGCAGAATGGGGTAGCTAAGAGGAAGAACAGGGTCATAGTGGTTGTGGCTAAAGCAATGTTGCATGATCATAGTTTATTTTTCTTCATGTGGGCTGAAGCGTGTAACAATGCATTATATTTGTATAACAGGAGCGTACAGAGTCTTGGGGATCAAGACTCATGAGGAGGTGTTTACCGACAAGAAGCTGAAAGTTGGTCACATCAGGATTTTTGGGTGCATTACATATTCACACGTCCCTGAAGACAAGAGGACAAAGTTGGAACCCACTATAGAGAAGGGCATCCTAGTGGGTTATAGTAAGACTACCAGAGCCTATCGCATATATATTCTTGCTCAGAGGAAAGTTGTCCAGAGGCGAGATGTGAGATTTGACGAGACGGCTTTGAGGAGGTCTCGAGAAGTTGATGAAGTACAGCAACAAGCTCCTCAGGAGGGGGGCACACCAAAGATTTCAGGAGCATCAAGTGGTCCATCAGGATTAGGAGGGTCATCTACTTCAGTGGTGATTGTCGTTGCACAAACATAGCAGGCCTAGTTTGTAGGCTAAAACTAGGAAGCACAACAATGGTTTGGGACCAAGGCCCACTATCACCACAGCCTAAGTCCTCAATTCTTCTCAGATTTTCATAGACAGTAGAAATCCCAGTATGGAGAAAATCACTTGGGATGATAGGATCAATGACGATATATGAAATGATCTCCAAGGTCCATTCAAGGAGAAGCTCAAATAATGGTTCGAATGCTTCAAAGGAAGTTGAAAGGCTCCCCAAGAACGACCTGTGAAGGATGACTAGACCACGGGCCCAGGAATGTTCAATAATGATCAGTGCCTAAGATCAAGGCGTCCAATATTCCTCACTTGTGATTAATATGTCCATACCAGGGTCCAAAGTGAGGCAAGGATGGCCTCATTCAATGGATAGACTCAATCAAAGTGTGAGCTTTGGGTGAAGCTAGGATGACTTTCCACGAAAAACCCCTTGAGAGAAATATTATAAGAAGCATAGGGTTGAGAGATATACTGAGATAGAGGCTCATCCAATGGTCAACTATAGTTAAGAGAAAAGGTTTTGAATGATAAACTGCAAAGCGCAAACCTTCAAGAAATCCCCATGTCAAAAGCAGTTTCAAGGGTTCCCACTCAATGTGATAGCTAGGCCATCAATTGTTTTTAAATTCCACCGTTGGAATTTGTTCAAAACTAGAGGATGCCTAGAGGAGACATAAATGAAGAAATTTGTCTGAACAAAATCCCAAAATTCCTCCTCCCTAAAATTTTGCGCCAAGCCCTAGAAAATCTCCTTATCCTTAGAGGGACGAAGAAAAGAGGAAGTAAAGAGGTGAAAGAATGATATTTCGTTGAGTTAATGTGATCACCAAGGATCTAGGACCGGTGCCTAGCAATTGGGAGGATTGGAGTCAAAATGATCTCGATTTGGCAAACTTTGCTCTTCAAGGAGGCCTAAAGAAGCAGTGTCACTATCTATGGATGTAGTGACACAGCAACTTTAGACTTTTACACTTCGATGGCAATTATTATGGAGTTTCAAGGATACAAATGAAAATTATGCCCTAGGAACATTCATACATTCTTCGTCCAATGAGTAACACATGCAAAAATCTCCAATAGTTCCAATGATTCCACTAATTTGCATTAATTAGGGGACATTATTTCACCATAAGAAAATAATTGAATGTATTAAACATCCATTAAAACATAAATATAGCATTATATTGCACGTACAAGACAAAGAAGAATATATACATCCACAATATTTCAAACAAGAAGCTCCACGAGAGAGCGAAAATTTTGCATACATCAAAATGCATTTATTCATCCAAATCACTCCAGAGAGTGCAAGCCGAAATTCTCTAATAGAGAGGTCAAAAATCCCAAGTGTGATGATCCAATACAAAAGGAGGCTCTCTTTTATTCATATCAGCATTTAGAAGTTTGATTTATCCTAATTGGACTAACTAAGCCCCTAATAATTATCCAATGTGCAAAATAACCATAACTTTGCTGACAAGTCCACCAAATAGCTCAAATGTGTGAAATAAGCCTTTCTAATGAGGCCAAAATGATAAAATAATGGTGCAAAGGGTCATTGGAAGGCCAAGCTGAGTCCTCAATGTGCCATGATGAAGAGGAGGGCTCCAAAAATTGATGATCAAGGGGGTGGCACCTTGATTTCCAAGCAAAACATCTTGTAGTGCTCCCAAGTGGTTGTGGGGCAAAATCAATGGTCTCATGGGTCTCCCGTGGCTCAATAACAAGTCAATGCTCCAAACGTGAGGGCTAGAATATGATGCATGCCCTCCCATGTCTCTCTGGATGAGACAAAACCCCATCTAGGCCCTGGACCAATTGCCAAGTGTCAGGTGCAAATGTGTGGTCGGTTGGGCGATGTGGTCCAAGTGCATCATCATCTCTACATTGGTTCGAGCACGAACAAGCAATGTGTGGTGCTGAAGAAGCCCATGGCTTGGTAATCAATGTTCTGTTGTGGTGGAGGCCCATGGCTCTCAATGCTTACCGTACAAGTGCCATTATGAACCTCTGGAGGGCTTCGACCCCATATACGGAGACCAAGTCCAAACGGAGACCCACCTGCAATCCTATATAAGATCCAATGCATCGCCTAACCTTCCAATAAAACAATCCATTAGTGCAACTGACTAAATAAGCTTGCTAACCACGGGAAAAAGTGGACACTTCACAGTGGCATGCCCTTCCAAATGGGCTTTAGAATGTACAGGTGTCACGAAGCTCGACAATGTTGAAATTTGGTTACCGGAGGACAGGTGGTTCCCTAAGGCTTTGATCTTTGGCCTAGGGAAAAGTGTCCAAAAGAATTTAATTTTTTCTCCTAAAGTGACTTTATAAAGTTATAAAGTCAAATCTAATTTAAAAGTGACTTTAAGTGATAAAGTTACTAAAGTCAATGTAAAATTAGAAAGGAAAAGTGACTTTGGAAATAAATGACTAAGAGGGTCTTTATTAAAGTGGGGTGAATTAAAAAACAGAAAGTGAGATTTAAATGAGCATTTAATCTCAGCCCTAGATCTAAATCTATTTCAGCCATTGGATTTAGGGATTCCCCAAAAGTCACTTAGGGTTAGGTTAAAGGAGGAAAAGGAGGCAAAGGTCATTCATTCTTTCATAAGCAGATTGGGAGAAGGAGAGAAAGAGAGCAAGGGAGATTTCTAAGTAGTGAGGAGAAGGAGGCAGCAGCTTGGCACACATTCCAAGGCAGTATTTCAGCAAGTCCGTATAGCAGAGTTTGCACTCAGTTCAAGGAAGATTTGACATGGTTTCCAAGGCAGAATCCGTACAGCAGACTTGGGCACGATTTCCAAGGAGGTCGTACCATTTTCTGGGCACAGATTTCGAGGGAGAGGTTGTTGTTTTTGTTGCACGCTTTTCGAGGCAAGCCGTACAGCTTGTAGCTGATTGCTGGCACAAAAACCGAGGTAGATTTCTGTACACAGCATTTAAGGGAGCCTGCACGCATTCCTAGGTGGTCGTACAGCAGCATTTAATGCTGTTCTACACGCAAAAAGAAGAGGTCGTACAACAGAAATTAATGTTGTAATTTCTGGGCACGTTTTTCAAGGAAATCTGTACAACATTTATTGCTGGTTCAGTTTTAATGTTTGCACATTTTCCGAGGCAGTGGTCAAGCACGGAAAATGAGATAAGTTGTAAAAGTTTACTTGTTGATTTTTCTGAATATTTCTCTCATTGTAAAAAGCATTTTTCAGAAATAAGAAAGAGCTCTCAAACTGGTTTTCCCCAAGAGTTGTAGGGGGTTTTTCCAGAGTCACCTTGACCAAAAATCTTTGTGTTAAAATGTGTTGAATGGCTGTTTGTATCTGCTGATTTTTATTTCTGCATTTTCCAGCATTCTGTAAATTTTCCAGAATTTGTGTTTTCAGCAAAAAATTATTTTCCTGTTGTTGAATGTAAGGATATGGGAAAGGGCATTTAACTAAAAGGAGAAATAAGGTGAAACTGAAAACCGGGGTGGGAAAGTCAAGAAATTTCTACATGGTATCAGAGCTTGAGTACTGAAAATGCAATTTGGGGCAGCAAGAAGAAAAATACAGTCTACTGATTTTTCACGCAGAAAATTCCAGCAAGCTGATTTTTCACACACATAATTTTTTATCTTTACTACAGCAGTGCTATTTTTCAGTTTTTAGGACAGCAGGATGTCATTGGGATTGAGGGTGGAGGATAGGTTGGATGGGCATACCAATTACAGCGTTTGGAAGGAGAGAATGCAGAGTATCTTTGAGGAGGCAGAAGTCTGGGACATCATGGTGCATACCACACAGAACCCTGTTGTTGTGCCTACTGATGCTGTTCAGTTGGCAGCATATAATAAAAAGAACAACAAGGGTAAGAGACTGATTCTAGATGGAGTCAAAGACCATTGCATTCCTCATGTGAGAGGAAAGAGAAATGCTCATGAGATGTGGACAGCATTGTCCAATCTCTACCAGAGTACCAATGAGAACCGGAAAATGGTCTTGAAGGAGAAGCTGAAGACCATTAAGATGGGCAATGATAGTGCAGCTGGATATCTCACAAAGATTACTAATGTGAGAGATGAGTTGGCAGCGATTGGAGAGGCCATTCCACCCACTGAGTTGGTGCGGATTGCAGTGAATGGCCTCCCCGTTCATGGATGAACTTTGCTGATGGGGTTTGTGCACGTGAGACCCTTCCCACATGGGAGAGGTTTTGGGATGATTGCATTCAGACAGAGATCAGGAAAGGTCAGCTTGGGGCAGCCAAGCCAGTTGAGCAGGATGAGGATGTAGCACTGTTGGCAGGACGCAAGAAAGGCAAAGGGAAGAAACAGGCTTCCACAAGCAATGGTGGGGGCAAAGGCAAAGGTAAAGGTAAACAGGATAACACACAGAAGGACTATTCCAAAGTGAAGTGTTGGAATTGTCAGAAGATGGGACACTATGCGGTTGTGTGTCCGGAGAAGAAGAAGAAGAAGGGGAAGAACCAGAGCATGGCAGCTTCAGCAGAGGTTGAGGACTTTGCAGATCATTTTGACCGGGAGTTTGGGTTAATTGCGTGTAGATCCTTTGGTGCGGGATTACACCTTACGAATTCGGAAGGGGAGCATGCATTTCCCTCGACTAGCGGGCATCTTCGGAGTATACGGTATGTGGACGGTGGGGATTCACATCATATGACGGAGTCGAAGTGAGTACTTCTCAAAGCTTTCGAGAGAGTGGCAGTATGAGGTAGTACTCGGTGATGACGAGTTTTTAAAGCCAATCGGTGTGGGAACAGCATTTCATAGGGAACAAACCTCCTTGAAGGTGTCAAATGTTCTTTATGTGCGAGGGATGAGGAAGAACCTCATATCCGTCTTAGCTTTGAAGGATAGAGTATAGGAGATGCGGTCGGGGGGAGGGGAGTCTTTGATATATCCCCGGGGCGCTTACCAGTTTGATTGACTAGAGTGAGAAATGTACGCCATGCAAAGGTGTACAAGTTTGCATTATTATACGGCATTGAGTAGTAATCTTAATGACCTTAGTTTTAAAAAACGGCCGATTCGAATCGGACCAGGCCTGGTCGACCAAGCCATTAGGCTTGCCGGTCCGACCAGGCACAAGAAACAGCCAGTTGGCCGATTTGTTACCGAGCCAACCGGTTTTTGTACCGGCTCGGCCAGCTCGGTAACAAACCCGCCGACCAGGCCTGGTCCGAATTAACTCGGCCGAGCCAATTCTACCGGCCGATGGGCCCAAAAAATCGATTTTTATGGACTTGAAACCGAATTTAATTCTGCTGTTAGGTTTGTTTGAGGTTTTCTGAAGAGTTGTGGAGTTGGTTTTTGGAGCAACTTCATGGTAATGTTAAATTCTTAAAGTAAAAGTGATTACTTAAATTTTTAACATTACCATGAAATGACTCAGGATGTTTGAGAGTGGTTCCAACCTCATTGAATTTCATATGGAGAAAGTGGAATTTTAGATCTCATTCAAAATCCAGCAGACTTACCAGTTTTTCAGGATTTCAGGATTGGGTTATTGCAATGTTTCCATCGAATTTTGTCATGTATTAGGGTATGGAACTCGTATTTAATCAAGAGCACCAATCCCTCTATGTACCTTGATGACATGATGTTAGTGACATTGGTTATGTTTTTTGATTTGATCTCTATATCATCATCCTGTATTGGACAGTGCACTAGGTGCAATTTTGATATAATGGATATATTCATGAGCCTACTTTGATCATATGTTGTCTTTTGTGACTTATCTATATTGTAATGCTTTGTGTTTGGAAACATGAATAAAAATCTTTAAATTTATGTTTTTGTACAAAAATAATAATATTTAATGTATTTTTTACAAAAACCGAGTCATTGAAACTGAGTCGACCGAGTCATTACTGATTCGGAGTCATTACCGAGTCATTACCTCGGCCTGGTAGTTGACCGATTCCGTTTTTTAAAACACTGCCGACAGCAAAGCTAGCAGTTCTGAGCTGTGTGAGATTTGGCACCGCAGGATGGGGCATATGTATCATGGAGCCTTGAGGACTTTACGGGAGATCACTACAAGTGTGCCAGATTTCAATACTGATCACTTTGATACTTGCAGAGGATGTGCGATGGGCAAGTTTGCCAAATCCCCTTTTCCCAGCAGTGACAGCAGAGCGACTAGGATACTTGATTTGATTCATTCCGATGTGAGCGGTCAAATGTCTCATGTTTCCTTGAGTGGATATGAGTACTATGTTTTATTCATTGATGATCACTCCAGGAGGACTTGGATTTATTTCTTGAAGACCAAGAGTGAGGTCTTCAAGCGGTTTCAGGAGTTCAGAGCTCTTGTGGAGACACAGACAGGTCGGAAGATCAAGTCCCTGAGGTTGGACAATGGGGGAGAGTACACCCTTGGAGAGTTTGTTGACTATTGTGCGGAGGCAAGCATTAGGAGGGAGTTCAGCACATTCCGCGGGTGACTATTGTGCGATAGCAAGCATTAGGAGAGTTCATGTTCCTCAACCCCTAGCGGAACGGGGTTGCGGAGAGAAGAACAGATCCATCGGAGGGTTGCAAAGCCATGTTACATGATCGGGGGTTTCCATTGTTTTTGTGGGCGGGAGGTTTATCTATGCAGCTTAACATTTGTTTATCATCGAACGGAGTGCATGGGTACTGGCAGGGCACATGACTCCGGAGGAGGCTTTTTCTGGGAAGAAGCCTGATATTGGTCATCTTTGTATCTTTGGGTGTATCACATACTCCTACATACCCAAGGAGAAGAGGACCAAACTAGAGCCCACCGCAAAGAAGGGTATCTTTGTCCAAGGTACATCCATCAAACAGTATCTAAGGAAGTAACAAGTCCAAGGTACATCCATCAAATGGCAGGTGTCATGTGAAATGATAGTGGAACAGAGTTGGGCAGTAGGAAAGGCTCCAAGCCACATTCCATGGTACAAGGGTAGTTATAACTTGGGAAGCCCACACATGGATGTATGGATGTAGGAGGGAGCAATCTTGGTACATGAGTTACCTCGGCCTTCGTTTTTCCACCCTTCCTCATATGCCTTTTCCTTTTGGTGATTTTTCTTTCTTTTAACTGATTGGGGCTCTAGGGGATGACAGCATGATGTGTATGATAAAATAGTGAACACCCCCTTAAGGTTGGGCATTTCATCGCCCACCAAGGGTTGGGCTCAGATTGCATGGACTCAGATTGGGTTGGCAGTGCATGATTGCATGGACTCAGATTGGGTTGGCAGTGCTATTGACAAGAAGAGTATTTCGAGTGTTGTTTCTCGTTGGGCTTAGCAATTATGTCATGATTCAGCAAGAAATAGACCTAATGGCATTGAGCAATGCAGAGGCAGAGTATATGGCAACTAGTCAGGCAGGTTGTAAGGGAATTGTGGCTTCGCAAGAGGCTACTTGGTTTATTTGGTCAAGGTTGAGACCAACTACGATATATTGTGATAATCAGAGTTGTATTAAACTCTCTGAGAATCTAGTATTTCATGACCGGTCAAAGCATATATACATCAGAGCCCACTTCATCAAAGACTGGGTCCAAAGAGGAGTTGTAAAGCTTGACTATATATCCATTGATGAACAAGTAGCAGACATTCTCACCAAGTTATTGCCAAGGGGAAAGCACGTATACTTCACAGACAGGATGAGTGTGGTGCAAAACAACTTCCTTGGTAAGACGGATTGTTGAAAAATTGAGGCTACCAAGGAAGTGCTTCTTATGGTCTTTGGTCTCAAGGCCTAGGAATACACTTTAATATTAAACTTTTGTGGTGGACTTGACGTGTTATAATTACGTCATCAAGGGAAAATGCACTTTTAATGTACTATGTACCTTGTACTTTATTATTTAAGTGATTTGTGCTATAAAATAACTTTATGAGGAAAAAGTACATGTTACACTTTATAAAATTAAAGAAACTTTATAATTTAAAGTTTACTCTATGAGAGAAAAGTGACCAAGGAGAAAACACATTATAAAGTACTAAGAAACCACTTAAAGATGCGGCCAATGTATGAAGGGTCCAAATCTTGGGAATTAAGCTTAGCCCTCCAATCTAAGATCTCAAGATTAAATCATAGCCATCCATTCCTAGGGTTTTCCCCCAAGCAAACAAAAGGAGAAAAGAGACTATTATTCGCTCATTATTATTCTCATGAGTACATTGAGAAGAAGAGAGCAACTTCAGAATGGAGGAGGCTTCATGAAGAAAGTTATAGCAGAGGGAGCAAGGCAATTTCCAATGGTTCGAATCTCAAGAAGCTGAGTGCAAAGCTTTCACGAGAGGCTCGAATCTCTAAGGAGAAGACCACTTAATCTTAGCACCCAAGTCGAATTATCTTTTAGGTTGAAGGGAGCATACAAGAAAAATCTATTTCTCCCTTCAGCAGTTGATGACAGGCCGTGATTCTCAAGCCTGGGAGCCGGAATATTTCAGGCCAGTTTGCAACACTACAAAGTGATGATTTCAGGCAGTTTACAGAGATTTATTTTGGGAGGAGATACTTGTTACAGAAGTGTCATTTCCAGCTAAGAAGTGATTGTACCTTGATATATATTTCCTGTGTTCTTAAAGTTAATAGGACGTGTTTTTCGCTGGAAGGAGAGGACTGTGTGGAAGCACATATCAGTCCAAAAATTTCAGTGCTAAAGAGACCTCTTAGATGCAATCAAAAAGGGAAGATATAAGTGAAATTCTTCTTCGTATATTTTGTTGTACAAATTTATTTAAAGAAGCAAAATAAAATTTCCTTTTCCAGCATTGGTTTTCCCCAAGCAGTGGGGTTTTTCCAGTGTTCCACGAGGACGTTGTCATATTCCTAATGGAAAATTAACAATGATCACAAAAACATGCAAATATATAAACATAAAAAAATTTCAGAAATTAACACATGAACCAGAAAATATACACCAACTCCATAAACTGGCCAAATTTTATTATATGATAGTGCTGAGGTACAAATATTTGGAGAAAATGCACCTGGGCTTGCACAAGACAAGCTACAAGCACCAGGTGATGAGTACAAGCAAAACCAACAGCTCCAATAGCAAGCTCCTCCTGAAAACTGCGTTACTGCTCCAAGATTGCACTGCTGCCTGACTTCGGCCTCTGATTTACCCACTAAAAACTGCCCATAAAATTATAGGAATTTGGGAAGGTAATCCTTACTCAAAACCCAGAAAAAACCAGAAAGTGTTTCCTCTAATTCCAACCTTCATAATCTGACCCTTTGTAGCTTGGCCCTCCTCCAAATTCGATTTTTGTTACAGCAGTTGTTGTTGTCAATCACTACCCTTCAAAATCCCAGCAAACCTCCTCAAAATAAGCTCCAATCAATCTCCTAACACCTTAGCTCCAAAATCCCACGAAGGCAGATCCCACAAATGAGGCCCCTCCAATGACTTCGCAACCTAGAGAAATGCTTACGCAGTCTCTGTGTATATTGGTTGAGAATTGCGTGAAGGTTGCTCCTCTATGGTTGCTACTGTTGCTACACTCCATAAATGGATCCTCAAATCACTCATGTAGCTCCTTCAGTGAATCTTCCAACAACTCAATTCCACAATAGCAAGATGGCTCCAACCACTGCGCAGTAGAGGCACTAGACTGCGTCCCAACCTCTCCAGAAAAACGCAGAACCTATAGGTACTTGCTCCTCTGGTCTCAATGCAAGGAAAATGCCTTCCTTGGGTGGCACTCGAAGTCCACCGAAGAAAGGTTGAGCTTCACTCCTTGGGAAGCTCTTGTGCTGAAGACAAAAATGTTGACTCAGCTAAGCAGTTAAGGCAATTCGATTTCTTCAATAGGCAAAAGATACAAATGAATCCTCCATTCCTTCCTTTTATAATTGTGAGTCCCTCCTCAATTCGATTTTTCCTAAAGGAAATTCCGTTTTCCTCTAATGTGTACTTCATGTGGGTCCTATATTCCACTATCAATTTAATAATTTATTTCTCCTATGTTTTCCACCCCTAAATTGTCTTGTGTTAACTTTAATCAAAATTTACAAAATTTAATTTCCTAAGACATTAGGAAAATCTAGGAAGGGACATTACAGACGCTTACCCCAGGGTCGGGTGCACACACCCCTCGCGCCCCACATACCTGTGATGGGGAGTCTACTGGGTAGGTGTTTCCCCATGCACCCTTTTTGGGGAGTCTTGGGGAGACGCGAGGGGGTGCATTTCCCCAATGTGGGGGACAAAACTCCCCAAAAGGGGTGCGTCTAGACGTCC
Organism: Pinus albicaulis; assembly: GCA_034641835.2. Lineage (NCBI taxonomy): Eukaryota > Viridiplantae > Streptophyta > Pinopsida > Pinales > Pinaceae > Pinus > Pinus albicaulis. Next base: position 540,170,450 of record CM076572.1, read on the forward strand.
CCCCTCAAAGGAAAGTAGATTAGCTAGTTGCAGTGCCCAATTCTCTACGTCTTCCACATAGGAAGACACTAGAGTATTGGAGGGGATCAAGAGGGGATCGATAACACGATGGGATGTGGATCTAGAGGGTAGTGCACAAATAGATGATGAGGATGGAGCAGATGATCTGCAGCATGGTTTGGTTGGATTTTCGTTGGTTACTCAAGGGAGTGACTCTGACTCAGATAATGACATTCCCATTGATGGTCTCGATGACTTCATGCAGCATATGGATGTAGAGAACCAATCATTGAGATTGAGTCCTTGATGTTGATTTTATTTTTAGTGCTCATTATCCATTTTTACTTTTCATTTTTAACTTTTGAGTTGTGACACTAGATATTGATGACCTCAGACTAATTCTTGACTCTTCACTCTTAATTATTTTTTAGTTTGAAACTTTGAGTTATATAAATTTAGTGTTCAAACTTCAGTATCTGGTATATAGTATATAGTAACATACTAGTATGTTTTGCTTTCAGTTTAGATTCTACAATGATGAATGATGAATTTAAATTTTAAATCAATATAGATTGTAGAATGATGAATGATATGGATCAATGTATTTGAATATTTCATTATTGAATTTTTTTATTGAATCTCATTGTATGGATGAATAATGAGCATGTCATATGAATGATGTATGTATCAAAATGAATGATGAGGATGGATCAATGTATGTCATTATTTAATTCAATTATGAATTTAAAGTTTGTGTAGATCAAATTTCAATTTATTGGTATCCATATTACTATTAGTCTATTTAATATTTATGCTTTCATTATTGAGCATAATAATAAAAGCCTTGCCCCTGGGGATACAAATGGACTCAGTCGTCCTCTAGAAGACGATAAAAGAGGTGGCATTTGTCCTCTGTTGTTGTTGTTGCCCATCCTAGATGGTGTCACCTCCTCCTCCACATCCTCCTCCTGCTCTGCCTCCTGACCACGCTCCTCCTCCTATACCAATGGCTCTCTCTCCCCTGCAACTACTGCCTCCAATGCCGCTAGTGCCTCTGGATCCACATCTAACCAATCAGGGATCGAGTCCATGGTCAGCCTCTCAATCTCGACCCTTCGTGCAGCAGTGGTATCAATATTGTCCAATGAGATGACTATCACATCAGGAGTTTTCTGAAGTTGTCTCACCCACAATCGAAGATTGTAGTAGACGTAGACCATGTCATTAAGGCGTTGGGATTCCAATCTGTATTAGGGTCATAGATTGTAAATTAGTACTTAAAAAATTTAAATATTAAAAATAATAAAATAAATTCAAAATTTTAATTTTAATTTTTTTTTTACCTGTTGCGTTTTTTGTTGTGTATTTTGTCATATACACTCCAGTTGCGCTCACACCCAGAAGAATTGCATGTTTGGCTGAGCACTCAAATGGCAAGCTTTGGAGATGGGGCGCTCTGCCACCATATCTTGTCCACCAAGCATCTACAAGTTAAAAGAAAATTGAGTGTAGGAATTTACAGGGTAAGTTCCTTAGATCAAACACCAAAGGTCACCGCTCACAAACAGATCACAAATCAGTACACCAATATTTAACGTGGTTAAAACCCTCGAAGAGGGAAACAGTCCACGGCCTGAGCCAACACAGCCACTCCAGGCAATTCATTAATATAAAAAAGAAAATTTACATAAGCTTCTCTCATAAACGGTTACCAGACAAATGACCCTCCATGCTCTTTAAATAGAGATGATGGACCAATCGGGTGTTAAGCCATGAATCAAGTGTCGATAATACCGAGGAGAGAGTGAACTGTCGGATCACTACATATCGTGACCATCGAATTATAAGTTACAAATGTGCATAGTAAAGAAACACACTTTACCTATCTCTACACTAGACCAACTTATACTTAACTATTTTACATGTGTCGGAATATCCTAACATCTCCCCTTAAGAACAACTTGGGATAGGATTAAAGGATTTACAAAGGTGACACAAAATGAGACTATTTCTTATGTGTCGAAATATCCTAACATCCCCCCTTAAGAACAACTTGGGATAGGATTGAAGGATTTACAAAGGTGACACAATAGGAGAAGGAAGTTGGCATTAAAGCCTATCCCCCCTTAATGATAACCTTCCTGAACTCCAAGCATAGATCGAAGTTTGGTAAACTTCGCTTCTGTGAGAGCCTTTGTAAAGATATCGGCAACTTGATCATTGGTTGAACAATACTACACTTCAAGAACACGATCATGAATGAGCTTTTTGATGAAGTGTATATGAAGCTCAATGTGTTTCATAGGTTGATGTTGAACTGGATCTTTGCATAGTTGAATGACACTTTGATTATCACACCAAAGTGTAGTTGGATCTTCCTGATGAAGACCAAATTCAGACAGGATCTAACGAAACCACATGGCTTCCTTGATGACTTTCTTGAGATTCAACAAGATGATGATACTAGTGAAAATTAAGCACCTACACTAGGTGGGGCCCGCAGGCTATTTTTAGGTGTATGTGTATTTTTAGAATGATGAGCATATTCTATTTATGGCGGGAGTCTATTTATAGATGGCTGAGCAAATTCTATTTATAGATGAGATTCTATTTTTAGATGCATGGGTGAAGTCTATTTATAGATCGCATGTCAATTATTATTAGCCCTTAATAATAATTAGACAATAAATAATAATCTATTCTCTTGAAGCACTTGATTTCAGTTAACTGATGTGGCAAACCAGTTGACTGAAGGAATTACGAGTTCTAAGGTTGGTTGGTGCGACATGCAAAGTGACTTCGTTGTAACTGAGTGATACAAAGTTGTAATAGAGTTGGATGTGTAGTTATGTGAGTTGTTATTTAGTTTAATTCAGTTAAGTGAGTTAAACTCAGTGGTGCTAGTTGTAACTAAAGATACACTAGTGAGAGATTAGTAAATTAATTATTTAATTAATTCACAAGCAGTGGTATCACATGCAACTGAAGAAATACTATTGTTAACTACATGCATGTCAAATCCAGTGGAGACCCAGTTGAGAGATAGGTGAAACGGTCTGTTTGACTATTGTTAAAATTGGACAACTAAGTCCAAACTCCATGTTGTGATGCTCAGATGAAGACACCAATATTTTTATTGGGTTCCTGTTTCGAAGAGGTGCAAGATCGATCTAAAGATCATCTTGATCCGATGAGTAGAACATTTATTTCGAATTTATTTTTAATACTTCCAAAATATGTGCAGGTCAGCCTTAAGGTTTTACACCCCCAACAAATGTGTCACACACCTCAGTGATTGATATAAATAGAGTCAACGTTGGAGGACATTTCTCATGATGTCATCCTCACTCATCATCTCTCCTCTTCTAATTGGTTCGAGCTCCTGGAGGCAATTTTGGTTCACACGCGGGAAAGAAGGACGAACAGGGAAACTGTTGCAGCTAGGATTTCCACGCAAGTTTGACCAGTGTTGACTTTGGTCAATGCATGGTCCAAAGACGCTGAATTTTGGTGGAGACTTCGATTTTGGAAGGTCGTACATATTGGCACAAGAACTAAGGTCAAAAGGTTGATCGAAGACCAAGCTGCATTGACTTTCTTGCTATTGTTCTGCATTGACTTTTCTGGGCAGTGTTGACTTTTCTGCGGTTGACTTTGAGTTGACCGTGTCGTTGTTTTGAGGGCTGTTGTTACACATGTTGGGTTGGCTGACCAAGGAGACTTTGTTGGTTGAAGCATTCTATTGACCGCTGTAATGCACCGCACCATTTTTATGTTTTTGGTTTGTCTTCTATAGATCCACTGGTATGTTCTATCAGCATTTTACTTGATTGTTTATGTAATTGTTGTAGTGAAAAGTAAAGTTGCATCAACCATAGAACTTCTACATAAATTTACACGGTATCAGAGCTGAGGTGAAGACGAGCCCTATTTGTAGCAATCACCGAAGAAGAAAATGGGTTCCACAAACTATGGCTTCAAGGAGGATGACAAATTGACTGGGAAGGATGACTTCCATGCTTGGAAGATGATATTGGATCTCAAATTGGAAGACCAAGATGTAATGGACTATGTGCTGGGTAAAATCCAAGAACCTCCATCCACTGCTACTGTCACTGCCAAAACTAAGTACAAGAAGAGGGAAATCAAAGCAAAGCTAATGATCAGGGAATCCATTCATAAAAGTCTAGTGGCCTACATCTCTGAGTTGGGCACATCCAAAGAGATGTATGATAAATTGATCCTCATGTTCAAGGCCAACAATGTGAATCAAGTACTATTCTTCAAGAATCAACTGAAGAATCTGAAGAAAGGCAGGGATGAGTCTGTCCAATCATACTTTTTGAAGCTGACTGAAATTAGGAACAATCTGCTAGCTATTGGGGAAACAATCGTTGATCGAGAGATGGTACTCACCGCACTTGGAGGGCTCTCATCTGAATGGCATGTGTTCAACACTACCATTCTAAATAATAATGTGATAACTGACTTTGACGAAGTACTGTCAAGATGCGTTCAAGAAGAATAAAAAATGAAGGAGTATGGAAATGAAGGAAATGTTGCATACGCTGCTCATTCTAGAAAGAAGAACTCTGGTGGTCCGAAGAACAAGGGAAAAGCAGGGGCCCAAGGAAAGAAGGGCAAGTGTTTCACTTGTCATAGGCCTGGTCACTATGCTAGAGAATGTCCTTTCAAGAAGGATTCTACCGATGGTGATGATAACAACAACAACTGGAGGAATGGCAATCAAAGGAACAACAGGTTCAAGGGAAAAAGGAAGGCTCCCTCTGGCGGAAATGATCAACCTTTCAAAAGGTCAAGAAACTCCAAATATGAGGAAACACATGTTGTTGATAAAAGAAATGAATATATTCTTGTATATGCCCTCTTTGTTGCATCTCCCCTTGACACTATGGATGTCTGGCTGATAGATAGTGGTGCCTCAAGGCAGGTCACTGGGTTCAACGAAGCACTCTCTGATATGATTGAGAAGGATACTAATTTGGAAATTATCCTTGGAGATAATGCCACATATCCCATGAAAGGGACAGAGACTGTGACCCTCCACTTGTCTCAAGGTCAAGTCCTCCACTTGCAGAATGTACTCTATGTACCAAATTTGAAGAAGAACCTTGTGTCTATATCAACCATGGAAGACAAAGGTTTCAATGTGGCATTCACTGATGGAAAGCTGCTCATGTGGAAGAAGAGCTTCAAGGAAGCCATCTCAATTGGGTTTAGAGTTAATACACTCTACCAGGCTAGAGGAAGTCCACTAGGAGCAATGACATGTGATACTATCCGACAGACTGAACTATGGCACCGAAGGTTTGGACACCTTCACTACAAAGCCCTTCCCGAAGAAAGGAAGGTGGTGACAGGGATGCCCGAGTTTTCAAATAATCATGCAGGCGTATGTAAGGGTTGTGGCGAAGGAAAGCATACAAGGGGATCTTTCCCCTCAAGTGTCACAAAGACATCTGATGTCTTGCAATTGATCCATTCGGATCTATCTGGTATGCTACCCGTGACATCCTTGGGAGAATGTTCATATTATATGACGTTCATAGATGACTTCTCTCACAGAACTTGGATATACTTCTTAAAGAAGAAGGATGAGGCTTTCATGTGGTTTCGTGCCTTCAAAGCCTTGGTGGAAAATATGACAGGGAAGAAGATCAAGATTTTGAGAACTGATAATGGCACTAAATATGAGACAAATGAGTTCAAGGACTTTTGCAGAGAAGCTGGCATCAAGAGGGAGACCACAACTGTCTATACTCCCAAGTAAAATGGTTTTGTTGAACGAAAGAACAGGACCATTGTGGAAGCTGCCCGTGCCATGCTATGTGACCAAGGTCTACCGAAGTTTTTGTGGGGAGAAGCTGCGAACAATGCTGTGTACATACAAAACCGATGCCCGCATTCCGCTCTAGACTCCAAAACTCCTTTTAAAGTTTTTAGATGTCCTGTATTTACTTTCATGTGCCGAAAGAAAAGAGGAGCAAGTTGGATGCTTCTGTGAAGAAAGGAATGTCTGTGGGCTATAGTGAAACTTCGAAGGCCTATAGAGTCTATGTGTCTGGTCAAAGGGAAGAGGAGATATGCCACGATGTCACCTTTGACGAAGATGCTTCCTTAAGGAAAGTAGTCAATCTTCCAATATCTGAGGAAGATCATGAAGCAAGGCTTGGAAATCAAGAATAACCGAAGGATGAAACAATCACTGATGTTAAAGGACCGATGGACCCGATTGATCCACCTCCTTCACTGGGAAAGAGACCATCATGGCTCAGGGACACTCTCGAGGATGTTGAGGGACATGCGGCCCCAAGGGAGACATTCCGTGAAAGCAAGAAGCCAAGTAGATACCAAGGGTATCTTGCAACCATGAGTACTATTGTACAATCCAAGCCTGGATCCTTTGAGGAAGCTGTAAAGCATCAAGTCTGGAAAGGTGCTATCCACGAAGAGTATGAGTCCATTATGAAGTATGATGTCTGGGATGTGGTTCCAAGACCGAAGGACAAAGCAATTGTCACCTCGAAATGACTCTACAAGATCAAGCATGGATCTGATGGAAGTACTGAAAAGTTCAAGGCAGGATTCATTGCCCTTGGCTTCTCTCAAAAGGAAGTCATAGATTATGATGACATATTTGCACCTGTGGCCCGATATACCACCATTCGATCTATTATAGCCCTTGCTGCTACGCAAGGATGGAGTCTTCATCAAATGGATGTGAAGACCGCATTTCTGCATGGTGCAATAAAGGAAGAGGTATATGTGGAGCAACCTCTGGGGTTCGAAGTCCAGGATCGGGACACCCATGTCTGCAAGTTGAAGAAAGCCCTCTATGGGCTGAAGCAACACCCAGAGCTTGGTACGAGAGGATAGATAGCTACTTGATGAGCCTGGGCTTCACTCGAAGTAATGTTGATCCGAACCTTTACTTCGAGGTTATCAAAGGGAAGCCTCTCATTTTGGTGCTGTATGTGGATGACCTCTTCCTGACAGGTGCTAACCCTCCCATTCATAAGTGCAAGAGGGAGTCGTTGCTGAGTTCGAGATGAAGGACCTAGGACTGATGCACTATTTCCTAGGCCTAGAGGTCTAGCAGAGACCTGGCGAGATTTTCCTTTCTCAAGGAAAATACATTGTGAAGCTTCTGGAAAGATTTGGTATGGTGGACTGCAAGTCCGTGTCGATACCAATGGAGCTCAACTTCAAGAAGTTGAGTGGCAGCGCTGCTGGGCCCATATTGTCTAATCCTACTGAGTATCGTCAACTCGTAGGGGCCCTGATGTTCTTAGTGAACACCCGTCCAAATATATGTTTTGCAGTGAACACTTTGAGTCAACAGATGGTTGAGCCTCATTACTTTCACTGGGTTGGTGCCAGGAATCTTCTGAGATATCTTCGGGGCACAATAAACCATGGGTTGAGATACACTTCCGAGAGCGTGACACTCCTTGGATATACTGATGCTGATTGGGCTGGCAGTGTCGTGGAGAGTAAGAGCACATCGGAATGATGCTTCAATCTTGGTTCTGCTTCGATCTCATGGATGAGCAGGAAACAGAAGTCGGTGGCTTTGAGCACCACAGAGGCCGAATACATTGCAGTGATTATGGCCTGTTGTGAAGTAGTTCGGTAAAGCTCTTTAGTGAGCTGTTTGGACATGTGCTAGATACCACCATGATACTCTGTCATAACCAGAGTGGGATTCGCTTGTCCGAGAATCCAGTGTTCCACGATCGATCCAAGCATATTGATATCAGGTACCACTTTATCCGGGATATGGTACAGCAAGGCGCCGTAAGGCTCGATAATATAGGAACTGATGAGTAGGTCACGGATATTCTCACAAAGTCCCTGGGGAAGGTCAAGTTCCTAACCTTCAGTGAGAGTCTTGGTATCGTGGAATGACCCTATGATGTGGGTCTTGTTGGACGATGAGCTCTGGGAGCTCTGGGGGTCTTTGGGGATAGCTTCTCGGAGCTATAAGCAACCACAGGGCTAGGCTTGCCGAGCCTTGTTGTTGTGCTTGGGCCCCACCATTGTGATTATTGAGTTGGTTCACCTGTCATTATCTGTGCCCCATATGCATCCTACCCAATGAGTTCAGGGCTCATGGGAAGTACCTCTCATTTGGCCAATGAGGTGGGAAAAGCTAGAGACTAGTAGCAAAGACTGATGGACGCATCAGAGATTGTCTTACTCCCTATCTAGGATGGCACAGTCCAACCACTTGATCTGGGATCAAGTATAGTGAGGTTTCAGACCTCCAACTGACTTCGGGTCAAGTAAACCAACTTCGGGTTGGTATGAGACTCTTTGTGAGTCCAATAGAGGTTTCGGACCTCTAGACTGAATCTGTCAGCCAGGGAATGATGTCTTTGTGACTGACCCACTTCTGTTCTGAAATAAAGAGGCCAGCAAAGCAAGTTACGGCGGGATGACGCACGATGTTTGATAGCACTGGTGGATGGAGTTCTCCCTAATTGAGAGGGAGTGTTAAAATTGGACAACTATGTCCAAACTCCGTGTTGTGATGCTCAGATGAAGACACCAATATTTTTATTGGGTTCCTCTTTCGTAAAGGTGCAAGATCAATCGAAAGATCATCTTGATCTGATGAGCAGAACATTTATTATTTTTAATACTTTCATAATATGTGCAGGTCGGCCTTAAAGTTTTACACCCCCAGCAAATGTGTCACACACCTCGGTGATTGATATAAATAGAGTCAACATTGGAGGACATTTCTCATCATCTCATCCTCACTCATCATCTCTCCTCTTCTGATTGGTTCGAGCTCCTGGAAGCAGTTTCGATTCACACATGGGAAAGAAGGACAAAGAGGAAAATCGCTGCAGCTAGGATTTCCACGCAAGTTTGACCAGCGTTGACTTTGGTCAATGCATGGTCCAAAGATGCTGAATTTTGGCGGAGACTTCGATTTTGGAAGGTCATACATATTGGCACAAGAACCGAAGTCAAAAGGTTGACCGAAGACTGAGCCGCGTTGACTTTCTTGCTACTATTCTGCGTTGACTTTTCTGGGCAGCGTTGACTTTTCTGGGCTTGACTTTGAGTTGACCGTGTGATTGTTTTGAGGGCTGTTGTGACACATGCTGGGTCGGCTAACCAAGGAGACTTTGTTGGTTGAAGCATCATGTTGACCGCTGTAACGCACCACACCATTTTTCTGTTTCTGGTTTGTCTTCTATACATCCACTAGTATGTTCTATCAGCATTTTGCTTGATTGTTTATGTGATTGTTGTAGTAAAAAAGTAAAGTTGCATCAAGCATAGGACATCTACATGACTTTACAACTATCAGTTGTGACTATAGTGGGTGCACAATTGCAACCAAACACACATTGGAGATGCCAATGAGGATTGCGCAGTGAAGGCAAGGCAAGATCGAATTCATTCAGGGATCTTCATCAGCAGGGATTGCACAGTGGAGGCAGGCTGTCAAGAGGCAGTAAATTGGTGCATTTTTATGCCAATTTTTGTATGACGATGTGAGACGATTGTATATTGTACTGAGAGCTCTTGGATTAGAGTTTTGTAAGAGATTGTTTCATGATCCATGATATATACTTAATATATGATAGTGGGGTTTTTAGCTTTATGCTTTCCCGGTAAAAATATCTGTGTTATGTGTGATTGATTTTTCTTCATGTGTTTGCAATTGGCGATTAAATTTCCGCAAAGATTTAAGTAGAAGGATTTTGTATTTAACAGTGGCATATAATTGTTAGATCAGGAGAATCCGGCAATATATAATTGTATTAAAATTTCTACAGGCTTCAACTGCACCACGATACTCTGCTTCTGCCAAAGAGAGAGAAATGGCACTTTGTTTCTTACAAGACCAAGTAATAGGTCCTGAACCAAGAGTGAATACATAACCTGCAGTAGACTTTCGATCATCAGGGTCACCAGCCCAATCAGAATCAGTGAAACCAATCAACAATGGAGATGTTCATGCATTGTAATGAATCCCGAACTGAACTATACCTCGAATATATTGAAGTATTCTTTTAGCTGCTTTTCAGTGACTTTCCTGAGGTTGGTGCATAAACCGAGCAACAAGACCGACAGAAAAGGAAAGGTCAGGACAGGTATGGGTTAGATACAGAAGTTTACCAACAAGTTGACGGTGTAGCATCAACTTCAGGGGTAGTACAAGGGAATGAAAGCTTGACTCCAGACTGAAAGGGAGAAGGGGTTGGCTTACAGTCTTCCATGTGAAAGTGGCGAAGAAGATCATAGGCATAATTGGACTGAGAAAGGGTAATACCTTCTTTGGATTGCAAGACTTGAAGACCAAGGAAATAATGCAAGTGTCCTTAGTCTGTCATTTCAAACTTCTTTTTGAGGCTAGACTTCACATGGTTTATATGATTGGGATCACTAGCAATAAGGATAAGATCATCAACAATGATGAAGGACTTACCCACATTCTTGGTGTAGACAGTGTTGTTAGAATGACACCTAGAAAAGCCATTATCTAAGAGAAATCTATCCATTTTGGCATACCAAGCCCGAGGAGTTTGTTTGAGACCATAGAGAGACTTCCTAACGCGACAAACAAGCCTAGAATCGTTTTGGATAAAGCTAGGGTTTGTTCCATGTAGATTTCTTCATGCAAATCTCCATGTAAAAAGGCGGATTTAACATCCATCTGATGGACTTCCCATTTAAAGGAGGCAGCAAGGAAAAGAACAAGACAGATAGAATTCATTTTGGCAACATGGGAGAAGGTTTTAGTATAGTCAATGACTTCCACTTGTGAAAATCCTTTAGCAACAAGACGAGCTTTATGTCTATCCACTTTTCCATCTGGTCCAAACTTTGTTTTGTAAACCCCTTTGCATCTGACAAGTTTTCTTCCCTTTGGAAGAGGAACGAGATCCCAAGTATCGTTTGCCGATAAGGAACGATATTCTTAATCTATAGCTTCATCCCAATCTGGATGACCTGAAGCTTCTTCAAAGGTTTCTGGATCAGGATTTTCTGGAACTTGAGCTAATAAGGAAGAGGCTCTTTCGAACTGAGAACGTGTACGACGTTGATCTACAGGGTCACCTGCCAGAGAACCTGTTGCATCCCGAGTAGAGCGGACCCATCTTGGAAGCTGTGGAGCTGAAGAAATATCTTGAGGAGGTGGAGGAGGATTGTCATCCTTGTTGTCATCATTCGAACTAGAAGGAATGATGTCAAAAATAGAAGAGATAGAGAGAGGTGGCACATAGGCCGAATCAGGCTCGTAGGCCAAAGGTGGCACACCCACCGAACTAGGCTTGCAGGCCAATATATTTTCATCAAATTTTACATCTCTTCTAATGATTACATTTTTGGATTTTGGTTGAAGAAGTCTATCCGTTGATATCTTCAAAATATCCAATAAAAATGCATTTTTCACTCTTAGGTTCTAAGGCTTTATGTTTCGCATCTGAAATATGGGCCAAGCTTCACTTCCAAAAACACGAATGTGACTCACATCTGGTTTGATTGAGCTTTGGGCTTCTTCTGCAGTGATATTCCTTAAAACCTTAGTAGGAGTGTGTTTCACGATGTAATTTGCACAGTTAATTGCTTCTGCCCAAAAATTAAGACTAAGTCCTTTAGATAGAAGCATACAATTAGCCATTTCTTTTAGGGTGCGACTCTTCCGTTCAGCTACACCATATTGTTGTGGAGTATATGGAACAGTGTGTTGCAATTGAATGCCATGCTCTGTGCAAAAGTTGATAAATTTGTTGTTAACATATTCTCCTCCATTGTCTGATCTTAACTTAAGAAATTTATGTCCAGATTGTTTCTCAACAAAGGCCTTAAAGTCCAAGAACATGTTAAAAACTTCACTCTTGAGTTTTAAGAAGTATACCCAAGTGCGTCTGGAAAAATCATCAATGAAAGTTAAGAAGTATTTGCAGCCAGAGAAAGAAACAACAAGAAGTGGACCACATAAATCACTATGCACAAGCTGCAAAGGGGTTGAAGAGTGCTCCAAATTGATGTTGTGCTTCTCCATTGCTGCTTCCAAGGCTTCCATCTTCTTAAAACATTTGGACTCTACATGGCCATCACGATTACAAAAGTTGCAATGTCTATTTGTTTTCTTCCCTTTGTTTTTATTTGCCTTGTCAGTTTGTGGAGTTGCTTTTTCAGTTTGCGGCTGAAATTGCTTAAGACCCTTGTTTGGTTTAGGACCATTCTTTTTAGGATACTACTTATTGGGATACTTTTGATATGGTTGTTGTTGGGCTGCTAAGGCTTTCTTAGAAGAGTTTCCAGTATTAATAAGACCAAGGTGTAAGATTTTTTCTTGCTCTCTTATCAAAGAATCGCAAAAGGCATCAAAAGAGGGGGACATGTAGGTTGTTCCTTGAGAAATGAGGGCTTCTCTAGTGGAATGGAAGGTGGAAACAAATACAGAGTATGCAGGGCCAAGCTTAGCAAGAATGGAATAGATAAGGCTACCATCTTCATTTTTGAACTTACAACCTTCTAAAAGAAGTCTAAGGGTTTTGAATTTGGACAAAAAGTCTTCAATAGAGGAGAAATTATTAGGGTCCAAAGTAAGCAACTCATTTTCAAGCTGGTGGGCTCTGATTTCATTTTGAATGCCAAAAACAGTATTTAGTTTTTTCATAGTTGCATCAGGGGTGTCAATTTCTTGGATATGAAATCGAAGATCTTGGGCAATGGACATTCCTATCAACCATCGTGCTTGATCTTGTTTATTTTCCCATTTAGCAGCTTTATCTCCATCGGTAGGTTTAGTTTCTTGTCCCGTGGATATTCTATAAAGCCCTTTACTTCTAAGTAAGTCTACCATGTAGGATAGCCATTGGAAATAATTGGTGCTATTAAGAATAATCGAGCATGCACTTTCCATTTTTTTCAAGAAAAATTGAAGCTGAAAGGGTTGCAACCAACTGCTCCAATGGAAAGATCTCGAAAAATTAGGTCAATTCAAAAAAACGGCTCTGAAAACGACTTCCAGATGAAGAAGTTTTGCCTTTTTGAAAAAAAAAGTGTTGTAGATGTTGAATAGTTACATGAAAGGTTGAAAGTTGATGATGAAGTTCTACTTTTTTAAAAAATCCCCCCCCCCCCCTCCAAATTAAATACAATAAGCCGACTTTAAAAAAAAAACTACTTTATGTGACCCACTTTTATAAATAAGTGAGAGTCACTTTTACGTGTGATTTTTAAATAAAACCCTCTTTTTAAAACAGGCAACTTGCCAGAGGGCTTTATAAGAAAAAGTAACTTAACAAAAAACTTTTCCTTTTCGCAGCAAACAAAGTGAAAAATGACTGATATTTTTTCCTTTTCAGCGTCTTAACCGTGGGCCTTGGGAGGGAATGCCGACTTTTTCAGTCGCCTCCCGATAAAGTCATGACTTTATGGATTAAATTGCGACTTTTTCAAAAGTGAAAAAGTCGGCAAAAAGTCGACCGATTTAATCTGCCAGATGAAAAAATCGTGATTTGGGGATTAAATCGCAACTTTTTTCCAACTTTTCCACACTAGTTCTAATTGATACAGTAACTAGTCAATTTTTTGGATTCAAATCTTGCAAAAAGGCTCAACATTTTCACACATCCAATGCCTAACATGAAAGTAATGGTAACAGATGGAAAGAAAATCGAAAAAGTGGGAAAGTGCTATAAGGTTAAATTGCAAATTCAAGATTACAATTTAAAGTAACCATTTTACATTATACCTCTTGGAGTAGGGGATGTGGTTCTAGGTGTCCAATGGCTACAAACCCTAGCCACTTACTCTACCGACCATCAAAAACAATGTATAAAGTTCGATGGGAAGGGAAAAGTATAAGTTATATGGTTTTCAACCACCCAAAAAACAGAATGTGTCATCCCATCAAATCGTGAAAATGATCTGAAAAGGAGCTCCAACATATAGGGTATAATGTCAACAGATAGAAATGATAGCTCCAAAATAAACTAAAGAAGAACACCCTAAGATTCAGTGGTTAATTCAAAAACACCAGAAGATATTCCAAGATCTTTCGTTGTAGATGCCTCCTAAAAGATAAATTGAGCACATTACCGAAGTTAAGTCAGGATCAAACCCTATCAACATCAAGCCATATAGATATCCACATCATCAAAAGAATAAAATCAAAATAATAGTCCACTATCTCTTAAAATGCGGTATCATCACAAAAAGTAGAAGCCCTTTCATGGCTTTGATGATTCTAGCCAGAAAGAAGGACAGGTCATTTAGACTGTGTGCAGATTACAAAGGATTGAACAAAATAATGATTAAGAACAAATACTTTATCCCCTTCATAGATGAAATGTTAGATGAACTTCATGGAGCCAAATATTTTTCAAAATTGGACTTGAGATCCGAATACTACCAAATCAGAATAAGATTAGAGGACATCATGAAGACCACCTTTCGATCATGAAGGTCATTACGAGTTTAATGTAATGCCTTTTGAGTTAACTAATGCTCCAGCAACCTTCCATGCCACCATGAATGAGGTAGTTTGACCATACTTAAGGAAGTTTGTACTATTTTTCTTTGATGATATTCTAGTCTATAGTAAAACATGGAGGGAGCATCTACATCACCTGGAACAAGTCCTCAATATGCTAGAAGAGAATCGGTTTTCTGCAAAAATGTTCAAATGCGCTTTTGGAAAAGAAGCAGTAGAGCACCTTGGACACATAATATCCAAAGAAGGGGTGAAGGTAAGATCGTAACAAGATCAAGGAAATTAAAGAATGGCCTAAACTTGTTAACATCTACAAATTAAGATGACTTTTATGATTGACTAGATACTATTGACAATTTATTTGAAATTATGCCAACTTAACCGCGCCTTTTACGAATCTTTTAAAGAAAAATTTATTCTTATTGGATGGTCATGCAAAACAATGTTTTGAAATATTAAAGGAAGTCATGTCTTTAGCATCAGTGTTATCCACCCCTAATTTTTCAAAACCTTTTATAATTGAATGTGGCGCTCTCGAGTTTGGATTAGGAGTCATATTAATGCAAGTTGGCCACCCGATAGCTTTTGAAAGTGGAAAGTTAAATAAGAGAGAGCACTTGAAATCAACATATGATAAAGAGATGCTTGCTATCAAGCATGCCCTAACCAAATGGCGACACTACCTTCTAGGTAGCAAATTTTTGATACGTACAGATCACAATAGTGTGCAATACCTTTTACAACAAAAACACTTTCGATAGAACAACAAAAATGGTTGGATAAAATAGCTACCGTTGATTTGGAAATACTCCATAAGAAAGGTAAAGGTAATGTTGCAACCGATGCTCTTTCTCGAAAAGACAGAGACCCATCATTACTTGCAATCTCAACTATAGTCCCAGAATGGTTATTATGAAATTCGAAGTGAATATGCGTAGAATCCAAATACATGTAACTTAATCAATAATCCTATTCAAAACTCAAAACTTGAATGGAAGAATAACATCCTTTGGTATAAGTGGTGAATTTATTTAAGTCCCACTTCCAAATTTAAAATCAAAGTTTTAAAGGAGTGTCATGATTCACCAACAGTTGGACATGTGGGATTCTTCAAAACCTACTATAATATACACCAATCATTTTTTTGGAAACGGATGTACAAGGAAATTCAAAAATATGTGGCAGAATGTGATAAATGCCAAAGAAACAAAAATGAAAACTGTTTGACATTGTGATTGCTCCGTCCCCTGCATATCCCAAACTATAAGTGGGAAGAAATAACAATGGACTTCATTGATGGGCTACCCATGTCAAATGGAAAGGATAAAATCATTGTGGTTGTAGACCAACTCACTAAATATGCACAATTCATGGGCGTAAGCAATTCAGATTCGGCAAAACAAATTGCGAAATATTTTGCAAAAATATTTACAAGTTGCATGGGTTTCCAAAAATCATTGTTAGTGATTGAGATGCCAAATTTAAAGGAAACTTTTGGAAGGATTTATTCAAGCAAATTAGGACATCACTTAACATGAGCTCAATGTACCACACCAAGACAGATGGGCAAACTGAATTTGTAGATAAATGTTTGGAACCATACCTTCGTTGTTTTGTATCAGACAAGCAGAACAAATGGTTTGACTGGTTACATCTAGCGGAATGGTGGGATAATTCCACTTATCACATTTTAGCAAAAATGGTGTCATTTCAAGCTCTATATGGTTACGAGCCTCCAAAATGGAAGGAATTAGCCATAAAGGATACAAAAGTTCCAGCAGCAAAAGATGAACTAAAGGGGAACCAAAAGTCGTTCAAAGACTAAAGAAGAACCTCAACATTGCAAAGAATCATATTAAATGTGAAAATTCTACTATAGTATCATGGGTTACTTCTCCTACTTGATTAAATTATACAAGTTATCTTCAGAAATAAGATTTGGAAAATATCGAAGTAAACACAACTAACAGCCTACACATGCAGATCATTTACTGAATATTACGCTCATTCAAACAAAGTGGCACACTGATTTTTGGACATAAGTCCCCAGAAAAACCCAAAGCGAGAAAATCGATGTAGTAGATATGAGGATTTATTATTATTAAGTAGATTCTGAGTACAGCAAATCTGGGCACCAAATTTGATTCACCCGACAGAGAATAAAAGTAGATCTGCAGATAACCTGTTGTTCTGAGACCAAAATTCTGACTAATCCACACCCTCAAACGGGATTTACAAGACTCATCCCGGATCTGGCCCTAGAAACCCCAGCGCTACCCCTGAAGCCCTAGCGTCAGCCCTGCTAGGCTCTGCATGCCTCTACGTTGCTCAGAGAGGGACTGCGTAACCCCAGAGTGGGTGATGCAATCTTTACGCTACGTCTGGAGGCCTCTGCGTAACTTTGAAGCCCTCTAAAGCTGCAGTGTTGCCCCTTCCTGGGCCTGCATAGCACCTGCGTAGCGGCTAAAGCCTCTGCGTTGCGCAGCTGCTGCGTAGCTACTGCTACTGCCTTTGCTCCTTTGTGCTTTCCTTGAAAGCTGCTCCTCTGCCTCTTGCAGTCTCTTGGCTCCGGGATCAGATCATCCCCTCAGCCAATACTACCCCTTACTGCAAAAAACTCTTCCGGAAATTCTTAGCAAACCCTGCCCTAGAATTCCAGATCTGTCTCTCAGCTCTGCATCTGTGTGTGTGTATCCAACTGACCCTCAAGCCTTTCTCTTATACCTTTTCGTTGAACACTTCAACAGTCGAGATAAAAACACTCATCAATGACTGAGATTAAAAGACTGCTTGATCCGCGTCATGTAGAACATTTCAGCACATGTTAATTAATTCACTTTAATTATTTAATTTTCCTAAGTTTAAACTTAGGAAATACATTAAAATAATTAATTATTTGAATAACTTGAACACCAGCTGAAATTTCCCCAAACTCTTTCTGGGTTTTGGAGGTCAAGTGTGTCTTAGCCCGTCCACAAAATTTCAGGGCTAAAGCACACCCGATGCTACCCCAACTACTAACAAAAATCAGAAAGAGAGTTTAGCGAAGGAGATCGGGTATCTTTCAAACTCCAACCTTACAAACAACTGTCATTAAAACAAGAAGGAAAAAACAAGCTAGCTCCTAAGTTCGATGGACCATATCAAATCATCAAGAAAATCAGTCAAGTAGCTTATGTTTTGAAATTACCGGAAACAAGCCATGTTCATAATGTTTTCCATGTTTCTTATTTAAAAACAAATGTTGGGAAAACATCAAACAGCGCAAACAACACTTCCTACATTGAATAATGACAGGGAAGATGTAGTATAACTGGAAGCTATAATTCCCACGAGAAAAGCAATTACTTTCTCGAGTAATTAAAGAATATTTCATCAAGTGGAAGAGCCTACTGAAAAAATATGCTTCTTGGGAAACAAAAGAGTTTCATCAACAACACCCCTCGTTGCATACGCTCTAAGGACAAAGCATTTCGTGAGGGGAAGGCAATGTTATGCATAAAAATCAAATAATTAAATTGTTATGTATTCATTAGGTTAATTTAGGAAGAAGTGGCATGATGAAAAGATCATGAGCCCTCAGGTAAATGCACCAAGGCTATATTTAAGTCGGGATACATCAATTGTAACATCAGCATTCAATTTATCATATAATATAATATAAACATTTATTTTACAGTGTCAATTTCTCTACAACAATACCCTTCCACTTTTGTTTTCTCTTCTGTAAATGTTTCTACGTTAATATAACACATATATTCTATTAAATAAATAAAAACATGTGTTATGTAACAAGAATTTGGGACGGTATTTTTCGAGCAAGATTACTAGTCATTGACACTAATGTGAACCAAGTGATGCAATCCCAAAATCTAATAAGGGAATCAATTGAACTAGCTTTGAACAAGAGGAATACCTCATCCCATGTCATTCCATATACAAGAGGATTAGAGGTCATTCTAATGAGAAGATATGTATATCCAAGCCAAGTACAAGCCTCACGGACATTGGTCACCGTACCAAGAGCTATTTCTGCATTCATATTGTCCTTCAAGGAGCTTATAAACTGAAATAATCAAATAAGTAGTTAGATTTATTATTTGTCAGAAGCTAGAACACAGATATCCATATGAATAAATAAGTCACGTATTTGCTATTGCACTTCAAACAAGAAAATGTGTATTTCAGCTACAAATTCAGCAAAGAAAATTTTAAGGAAAAAATATTTTTGTTAGTGGAATTAATAACCAATTCATTTTCATAAAATAAATAAACATGCTTCCTTATCTTAACAAAACCAGCCATTAGATGCTAGCTCTATATCAAGTTCTCATCATTCTGAAGAAGATGAGAATCAATCAGATTCTAGTAATAGGTGACTAAATAATGGAATGTGAATTTTAAAATTTTGAAACAACTCCACAAGACACTCATTTAAGCAGGCTTGTATCAAGAACTAAAATATTAGCTCAAAGCTTTCTTCCCATAAACTTTCATCTGATCTTTTGAAGCTCGATACTTGAGCAGACAGGCAAGCAAATGATGCAGACAATTTGCATCAAGAAATGAGGAGGAAAGATGGGGGGAATTTGGAACTTTGTCACCTCCCATGATATATTAGATATCCATCATTTTTGTAATGTGATTACATCATTGGAACAAGTAGCGGAGCTCGATGGCAGTGGATATAGGGGCTTTTAATTCCCCAGCAGCCAACCTACAACCCCACTTAACATCACAGGAACGCTTAGTAATGAGCACTATAAGGATGAGACAGGAAATCACGTATGAGATAAACCATCAATCAGGCCAGGTCTTGCTGTCTTTATTTGGATTTGTTTTGCTCCTTGGTGCAAGACCTATTGAATTAAGAAAGACAGGAAACCCCTGGTTTGTCCCAGTCTCTGTGTTTCCTGCTGGTCATTTTGGTATAAGTCTGCAGTGATGGCCAATGAAAACTCCAACAGATGTGCTCTAGTGCAAAAAAGTCAACATACATTTCAGAAATGTCTCTCTTTATGTGCAAAAATGGGAATAATGGCAAAGGGATTGAGAGTGAAATCACAAGCTGGAGCTGCAATCCATCCACAGGAAGTTTGCGGGTTTGATCCCTTATGTTGAAACAATAAAGAACAATCAGATGCAGATTCAACCCCTCTGTAAAAGAAACTCCCAATAGCTCCACAAATTGGAAGAATGAACGAGGGGGATGAAGGAAAAAATTGACCAGCTGGAAAAGGATTAAAAAACAGCAATAAAAGGAATTCGGTCAACAGCCCCTCCATCTTACTCCATGGGAATTCGGTCAACTGGAATTGAAGGCCGTCTCAGGAAGAGACAGTACAACAAAACTCAACACAGGAAAGGAAGAAATCACAGGGCATCGAGATATCCAAGGTCAGTTGCAAGAAGGCAGCCCTCCATAGGCATGTTCAATTTTAAATTCTAAATGTCTGCATGGTTTGTAAAATTGCATTTTGGTTAGAACAGTTTGTAAGGCAATATACAAACCAGATAGAAAGTTTGCTAGAACCACACAGTTAGCCCAGACAGGAGATAGTAGAGACTTATTTTTGGTACATTTTGCCAAGCTGGATGGTGCAGCCACTGCATAATTTAATACAAATATAACCATTCTTGAAAACAGCCCTGCTGTGCAATAATGTAAACTCAGAGAGTCTATGAAAAGATCATCTCAACAAAATAGCAATGTTTATGAGAATAAAAAGTGGAGTAAATGGGGGGAGACCACACAGCTTGCACTCAGTGCACCTATATTGATGGGCAGACTCCCCGGGTTGTTGAAAACAGCACCCCTATGTGCACCCGTGACCCAACACAGGCTGGGTTATCTCTTCCAAAAAACTATGTGCATCAAATATGACTGAAACATATATCATAAGTAGAAGCCACTGGCACGTTTCTTTGAGAAAATAGAAAACCTTTTACACAAAACTTCCATAAGCAACCATGTATCATATAAGTGAAAACAGACAGCATATCATTTTAAGAAAATAGAGAAGCTCATTTATAACAGAAAACAGCTGCAATTAACAAGATTACCTGACTCTCAATTGGCAACTGACTTGTCAATAAACGCAAATAGTGTGCCAACTTGTCGTGCGTAGTAATGATGATGCCTTCACCACTTTTGTCAAATTGAGGCCTTCCAGCACGGCCAAAAATCTATTGCTTTGCATAGAAAAAAAGAAACAATGCCCAAATTTAGGTTACCTACAAATTGATAATTATTTTAATCTTCAAATAATTGCCAGGGTTGCAGAGTTGACCTGCATAACATCAAGCATGCCCAATTCTCGCCAGCCTCCAGCTTTTGGATCATACAATTGTGTTCCCTGACGCATAAATGTGCAGAAAGTTGAAAAATAGATGTAAAGGCAAGCATAACAAAACATATTTCTCACAAAACAAGGCTGAGCACAAAATAAAATATTTCTGGTCCCAGAACAGAATTCAGCATAAATTTGTAGAAAATACAGCTATAGAAGTTGGCATATATGTCCAGAAAATATAGCTGTAAATGTTTGCATAAAACTATACATTTCTAGACACAGATCAAATGCAACACTGGAAGTATCCTGATTCCTAACTTATCAATCTATCCCATTAGAGACAGAATATATATCCCATACAACATGCAAACAGCACCTTAGTTCACCCGGTGTGGTTTCACCCACCCAAATGGCATGTTTCAAAACAGATGAGGTGATGTACAAGTACAACACATATTTGGCAGAACAGATACCCTTTAGAACATGGAAACCAAGCTAAAGAAAGCCTGTGTCATGTGATGCAGCCCTCAACCTGGAGGCATGTTTCTTGAGACAACTTCCAAAAATAATAAAGTAACGACTTTTCTTTAATTGAAGTCATATCACAAAATTATAGGGATCAAGTAACACCCCACTTTTCTGTGAGATTTCAAGTTGGTAGCAAGTATTCAAAGTGGAAATGCAAAATAAACAATAAAGAAAAGAAGACCACCAGGTTTCACTTCCCATTTTTACCACTGAAAAGCTTGGAAAAGCTTGTGAATCAAACTATTTAAAACAGGACTCTTCTACCTTTTTATCCTTCTCTCTTCCCTTTGCTCATTGTCCAACAGTCCTGTTCCTTGAAGAACAGATATTTGCGGTCATAAACATGTAGACATCAAGAGCCACAAATCAGTCAGTACGGTGTATTGCCTTTAAGTGACTTCTACATGGTCTATGAATTCATTGTAATGTAATTACTTTATAATGTTATTGGTCATGAAACACTGAATCAGTCCAAAAGTCTGTCATCATGATGATGTCAGTACGAAGTCCTAGTCAGTTGGGGCACCCAATGTGTTTCTGAGCTATAAGTAAACCTTTAAAGAGACCCTCTATTTTGAATTGCATTGTCACCATTACTCGTTTGTGTTTCTATTATACATGTATCTCTGTTGAAACTTGATCATGAAATGAATAAGAGCATAATGATAGTACTTGTGAGATGATGATTGTTACTGGATAAGTGCTCTAGTATGCACCATATGCAACATGAACAATTCATCGTGCCAAAATAAAGCACCAAATAACTCTGCTGCCACAAGGAGACCACCATGCTTCACAAAGGAAGCAAAATCTGCTATAATGCAGAAGCGTCAGTATGCAGAAAATGCTGGCAAACAATGGAAGAAGCCTACTGTAGGATCTGAACAAGGAACTTTGATGGCAACCAATCACAAATCTGGATGGTGAGAGCCAAACCAAGAAACAGCCTCGTCTCTTGCACAGAAGGTGAATGAAGAGGGTTTCGAAAATTCTTTTTGATCCCTAGAAAAAGAGTTAAATTGCCCCTTGAAAACTGGGCAAAAGTGTTCTTCATGAGATGACCCTGTAGATGTAGATGGAAAAAAAAACATAGTATGTTCCTTAAAACAAAGAGAGGTAGGAGAACCATAGCTAATGCTTGATGTAATGGCCAAGGAAATTCCTCAACCAAGTGCACAATATACAAACCGTGCCTGCAAGCTACAACCAATGGATTTCATCTAGTAGAGTAATTTGGAACCAGAACAAAGAGTGGGTCACTCAAAATTGCCCAACACATTAAATTTTATATAATCCCTTGAATAAAAATATATGGAGGAAAACAAACACGCAACACTGCCACACTAAAGAAAACAATCTAAAGGATTAGTATAGGACTGAAGTGATATGATTTCAAAGCCAGATCTCTTGATTTCAATCTACAAGAGTTGGCTCCAAATTGGCAATCATTGCTTGCAATGTTTTGACAAATGTCTTATTATCAGACATTGTCATAAGACCCAGGAATTTTGAGCTTTCAAAGCTCAATCCTCTTCTACAAACGTTAAAATGTAACTGGAGAACATCGTTCATTCAAAAACATGTCATTTGACTTGCGAGATATTATTTGCTTCATTAAGACTATTACATCGATTCAAGAAGCCAAAAGCACAGTTTACAAAATATATGTAGAAAGAAATTTAGGCCAAATAACAGTTTTGAGGCCAAAAATAAAAACTATGAGCAATCTGCTTATGTGGCAGTGGTGTGGCAATCTGTGGTTATGCCATTGGGAAGTGATAAGGAATACGTGCCATGTGTCACTACAGCAACTTGTCACTAGCAGGTCTGTTTAATGACATGGGTTAGCTAAGGAGAGGCCACATGGTGTAAACCAAAGCCCTTCAAGCAAAAAATTTAACATGCTCTCCTAGCCAAATGAGCAAACGAAACTTTCTTATAAAATATTCGTTTTCTATGGTTTTGGATAACTGAATTTCAAACTAGCATAATTTATATGGAGAGTTCACATCTGCTGGAGAAAATCCTTAATATCTGAGACAAATAAATACTAATCTTGGTAAACCAATGGTCAAGCTTAGCTAATTACACCACTTCACATCCATCTATACCATCATATTAGATCAAAAATGCACTAATATGTACAGATATGAAGCGTGCCCAGTTGCCTCAAAATCTAGCAGGTCTTGTGAGGGGATCTCAGAAGGCAAGAACTAGACCAAGGGACAACAATGTGGTGTGGCCCACTATCACCACTGTGCCATTGGGAAGTGATGTGGAATACGTGCAATGTGTCACTACAGCAACTTGCCACTGGCAGGTCTGTTTAATGACATGGCTTAGCTAAGGAGAGGCCACATGGTGTAAACCAAAGCCTTCAAGCAAAATATTTAGCATGCTCTCCTAGCCAAATGACCAAACAAAATTTTCTTATAAAAAATTCCATTTTCTATGGTTTAGAATAACTGAGTTTCAAACTAGCATAATTTAAAAGGAGAGTTCACATCTGCTGGAGAAAATCCTTAATATCTGAGTGAAATAAATACTAATCTTCGTAAAACAGTGGTCAAGCTTAGCTAAGTACACAACTTCACATGCATCTATACCATCATATTAGACCAAAAATGCATTAATATGTAAAAATCTGAAGCGTGCCCTGTTGCCTCAAAATCTAGCAGGTCTTGTGAGGGGATCTCACAAGGCACAAACTAGACCAAGGGACAACAATGAGGTGTGGCCCACTATCACAACAGCCACTACCTCCTACTCTTTTGTGGACTTTCACCACTAGGAAGGTTTCCCTTTAGTTAGGCCACCTAAAGGATATGCAAAGTTCAAGGTGTTGGAAAATTTATATAGGTGTCAGTTAAAATGATTTTCCTCTTAATGACATTATCTTGTGATGTTTCGTTATTATTATTAGTTCTTACGATTCATCTTTTGTTATCATCAAGACTAATGCCAAGTAAGGCAACCTGAGTGAGCTCAATGGTTAAGAACTTGTGATTTCTCTTGGGAGGTCACAGGTTCAAAACCAGCGGGGGTAGGAATGTCTATGGCCCGTCATGACCAAGCTAGAGGGATAGACGTTCCGTTGGAGTTTGGGATCTGGATCTTTCCATGGTCTCTAGACGCCTCGGTCCTTGCGAAGTCATGAGTTATTGGTATATGCGGCTTGCGGGCTGTTGCGTATACCCGGGGAGGTTGCTTAGTTCCCTGTCTATAATCAGTTAAAAAAAAAGACTAGTGCCAAGTAACAAAATAGAAAGAAAACAAGATGTAGGCACGATGCCAAGGCAAAACCCCACTCTAGGGGAAAACCCAGTCAAATCTTTCCTTCAGTAGATTCAAGATGAGACGACCAAGACCCTTACAAACTAGATTAGACTCTCTCCATCAAGTCATCCTTCATCCTTCATCATGGAAACCTTATGACTGTCATAATATCCAGAACTTGAACAGAACCTTGAAACCATATCACTATACGAACATCAAGACTGATCATTGTCGTAGCACTAGAAATCATCAGAACATCTTCTCAGAATAGTACTGAACCATCCACGGAATTTTTATCTTTTCCTTCACTGAAATCTGCATCTATATCACAAAAAGTAGACCGAAATTATCTCTGTGATTCATACGAATCCTTCTCTGAGAACCTAACTTATTTTCCGAACTTGTCTTCTGAAATCACCAACAAAACCTTTCTCTGAAATAATGCGAGCTTTTGTACTTGTCCTTCTATTTGAATTCTAGGTTTGTATATGTAGTGGTTGCCCAATATAAATGAGTCGACATGAGTATGTGAAGAGGTGTGTCGCTGTAATTAAGTTGACATCAAATTTACTTAATAATTATTCCCTTGAGGCCGATTTGAATAAACCCTTAGCATGTATTTCAACGTTGCAGAAACCATTACCCTGCCCGGTATCAAGAGGCAAATCTGCATCCCAGATAGATCCGCCTCTGATTCTCTGAGGGAACCACAGTTCCGAAAATCAAAATCGTGGTTCCTCCAAAATTTCGCGATTCCTGGAAAACGAAACCACTATAGTTCCGTGTGCGGTCGCCTTGGCCCAAACTGTGGTCTTGACATGAAGCCCGCGTGCTTCGTCCACAGATCACAACCAGATCTGGGAGAGAGGCAGACAATTCCACAGACTTAGTTTTTTTTTTTTTCACTTAACTAAGGTTTAGGTGGGGTTCAAGTGAGTTGACAGTGAGTAAGGGAAAAGAGAGGATGAGGTTAAAAGTCATTTCCCCCCTCTCTTTTCCTCATTCTTGCATCATTAGAGAGCTTGAAGAAGAGAGGAGAAGAGAGGAGATGCCCAGCTTTTGAGATCTGATATGTGAGAGGTTTGAGGAGAGCTTGGAGGAGTAAAGAAGGGTTGCCATCTACAACACATAACAGGTAAGTGCACAACGCAAACCACAAAATCCCTCATTTTCTTGTCATTCTTGTTTGTATTTTAACTCCTCCCTCCCCTACTCTTTCCCATTCTTTATTCTTGCTCATTTTATTGTATGTTATACATCTATATTCCAAAATGGTGTTCTTTTGGCTTATCTATATCATTCCACTTTTGGTTTTCATGGTGTTGGTGGGGAGTAGGCATAGAAGAGGAGGAGATAGTGGTGGCACTATGAGTGACCCAATGTATGACAAGCAAGAAGGGTTTGAAGAGGAAGGGGATGAAGAGGGAAGTGAAATGTAAGGGAGGAAAGTTGTATTGACACCCTTGTGGAATTATGTGACAAAACTTGAGGGACGAAGAGGTGGTGGAAGCTACAAAATTTTGTGCCCTCATGACTGTCATGGAGGAAAACCTTATAGCAATTCATATACCCGTGTGAGGAGGCATCTTTGTGGGGTGTTGGACAGTTGTGACAAAAAGTGTCACACAGGGATATCAGTTTGCCCTAATGTTTTGGTGGAACAATTAAGAAAATAGATCCAAATAGAGGAGGTTGCACAAAAGAAAAGCAAGACAAAAAAATCATTCTAAATTAAGTGCAACTGCAACCTCTAGATTTGGTGGCTCATCTTCTCACGGTACTTCTGCAACCTCTAAATGTAAAAGAACAATAGCAGATTTCTTGAATATTGGTGGGAAGGATGATGTGGATGGAAAAGTGGTCTGATTTCTATCTGCTTGCAGTATACCATTTGTAAATTTATGTAGATGTTCTATGCTTGATTCAACTTTACTTTTTATTACAGCAATCACATAAACAGTCAAGTAAAATGCTGATAGAACATACCAGTGGATCTATAGAAGACAAACCAGAAAGAGAAGAATGTTACGGCGGTCAGCAGGATGCTTCAACCAACAAAGTCTTCTTGGTAGGCCAACCCAGCATGTGTCACAACAGCCCTAAAATCAATCACCCAATCAACTCAAAGTCAACCCCAGAAAAGTCAAAGTTGTTCAGTAAAGTCTACGCAAGGCAACAGCAATACAGTCAATGCAACTTGGTCTTCGGTGAACCTTTTGACCTCGGTTTTTCTGCCAATGAGTACGGCCTTCCAAAATCAAACTCTCCACCAAATTTCAGCCCTTTTGGACCATGCGTTGACCAAAGTCAATGCTGGTCAAACTAGCATGGAAACGCTAGTTGCGGTGAGCTGCACTAAATTTCGATCAACCCTTGCTGCAGTAACTCGTCCTCTTTCCCACGTGTGAACCGAATTTGCCTCCAAGGAGCTCGTACTAAATCAGAAGAGGAGATGTGTGTGATGGGGTTAGTGAAATGATCTCCAATGTTGACTGTATATATATCCATCATTGAGGTGTGTGACACATCTGCTGGGGGTGTAAAACCTTAAGGCCGACCTGCACATATTTGAAATTATTAAAAATAAATTCAAAATAAATGTTCCGCTCATCATATTAAGATCAAGTTTATATCGATCTTACACCTCTCCGAAAGAGGAACCCAATAAAAATATTGGTGTCTTCATCTGAGCATCACAACATGGAGTTTGGACCTAGTTGTCCAATTTTAACACTCCCTCTCAACTAGGGAGAACTCCATCCACCGGTGCAAACAAACATCGTGCGTCATCCCGCCGTAACTTGCTTTGTTGGCCTCTTTATTTCAGAACAGAAGTGGGTTAGTCACAAAGACATCATCCCCTGGCTGACAGATTCAGCCCAGAGGTCCGAAAGCTCTATCAAACTCACAAAGAGTCTCATACCAGCCCGAAGTTGGTTTAGCTGACCCGAAGTCAGTTGGAGGTCCGAGACCTCACTATACTTGATCCCAGATCAAGTGGTTGTACTGTGCCATCCTAGATAGAGAGTACAACAATCTCTGATGCGTCCATCAGTCTTTGCTACTAGTCTCTAGCATTTCCCACCTCATTGGCCAAATGAGAGGTACTTCCCATGAGCCGTGAACTCAATGGGTAGGATGCATACGGGGCATAGATAATGAGAGGTGAACCAACTCAAACATCAAATGGGGCAGAAGCACCACAAGGTTCGGCAAGCCTAGCCTCGTGAGTGCTTATAACTCCAAGAAGCTATCCCCAAAGCCCCCCAAGAGCTCCCAGAGATCATCGTCCAGCAGGACCCACATCATAGGGTCGTTCCACGATACCAAGACTCTCACGAAAGGTTAGGAACTTGAACTTCCCCAGGGGCTTTGTGAGAATATCCGCGACCTGCTCATCAGTTCCTATATGATCGAGCCTTACGACGCCTCGCTGTACCATATCCCGGATAAAGTGG
Source organism: Pinus albicaulis (assembly GCA_034641835.2). NCBI lineage: Eukaryota > Viridiplantae > Streptophyta > Pinopsida > Pinales > Pinaceae > Pinus > Pinus albicaulis. The sequence continues at coordinate 540,198,499 of CM076572.1, forward strand.
TACCTGATATCAATATGCTTATATCGATCGTGGAACACTGGATTCTCGGACAAGCGAATCCCACTCTGGTTATCACAGAGTATCACGGTGGTATCTAGCACATGTCCGAATAGCTCACTAAAGAGCTTTCGCAACCAAACTGGTTCACAATAGGCCATACTTGCTGCAACGTATTCGGCCTCTGTGGTGCTCAAAGCCACTGACTTCTTCTTCCTGCTCATCCATGAGATCGAGGCAGAACCAAGATTGAAGCAGCATCCCGATGTGCTCTTATGATCCACCACACTGCCAACCCTATCGGCATCTATATATCCAAGGAGTGTCACGCTCCCGGAAGTGTATCTCAGCCCATGGTTTATCGTGCCCCGAAGGTATCTCAGAAGATTCCTAAGACCAACCCAGTGAAAGTGATGAGGCTCAACCATCTGTTGATTCAAAGTGTTCACTGCAAAACATATATCTGGACGGGTGTTCAGTAAGAACATCAGGGCCCCTACGAGTTGACGATACTCAATAGGATTTGATAATACGAGCCCAACAGCGCTGCCACTCAACTTCTTGAAGTTGAGTTCCATTAGTGTTGACACGGACTTGCAGTCCACCATACCAAATCTTTCCAGAAGCTTCACAATGTATTTTCCTTGAGAAAGGAAAATCTCGCCAGGTCTCTGCCAGACCTCCTGACCTAGGAAGTAGTGCATCAGTCCTAGGTCCTTCATCTCGAACTCAGCAACGAGCTCCCTCTTGCACTGATGAATGAGAGGGTCAGCACCTGTCAGGAAGAGGTCATCTACATACAGCACCAGGATGAGAGGTTTTCCCTTGACAACCTTGAAGTAAAGGTTCGGATCAGCATTACTTCGAGTGAAGCCCAGCTTCATCAAGCAGCTATCTATCCTCTCATACCAAGCTCTGGGTGCTTGCTTCAGCCCATAAAGGGCCTTCTTCAACCTGCAAACATGGGTGTCCCGATCCTGGACTTCAAACCCCAAAGATTGCTCCACATATACCTCTTCCTTTATCACACCATGCAGAAATGTGGTCTTCACATCCATCTGATGAAGACTCCATCCTTGCGTAGCAGCAAGGGCTATAATAGATCGAATGGTAGTGTATTGGGCCACAGGTGCAAATATGTCATCATAATCTATGCCTTCCTTTTGAGAGAAGCCACAGGCAATGAACCTTGCCTTGAATTTTTGAGCACTTCCATCAAATCCATGCTTGATCTTGTAGAGCCATTTCGAGGTGAAAACAGCTTTGTCCTTTGGTCTTGGAACCACATCCCAGACATCATTCTTCATAATGGACTCATACTCTTCGTGCATAGCATCCTTCCAGACTTGATGCTTTACGGCTTCCTCAAAAGATCCAGGCTCGGATTGTACAATAGTACTCCTGGCTGCTAGATACCCTTGGTATCTACTTGGCTTCTTGCTTTCACGGAATGTCCAATAGTACTCATGGCTACTAGACACCCTTGGTATCTACTCGGCTTCTTGCTTTCACAGAATGTCCCCCCTTGGGGCAGCATGTCCCTCAGCATCCTCGAGAGTGTCCCTGAGCCATGATGGTCTCTTTCCCAGTGAAGGAGGTGGATCAATCGGGTTCGTCGGTCCTTCAACATCAGGCATTGTTTCATCCTTCAGTTCCTCTTGATTTCCAAGCCTTGCTTCATTATCTTCCTCAGATCTCGGAAGATTGACTACTTTCCTCAGGGAAGTATCTTCGTCAAAGGTGACATCGTGGCATATCTCCACTTCCTTTTGACCAGGCACATAGACTCTATAGGCCTTCGAAGTTTCACTATAGCCCACAAACATTCCTTTCTTCCCAGAAGCATCCAACTTGCTCGTCTTTTCTTTCGGCACATGAAAGTAGACGATACATCCAAAAACTCTAAAATGTGAGACATCAGGTTTCTTACCAAAGAAAACCTCTTCGAGAGTTTTGGATTATAGAGCGGAATGCGGACATCGGTTTTGTATGTACACGGAAATGTTCGCAACTTCTCCCCATAGAAACTTCGGCAGACCTTGGTCACATAGCATGCCACGGGCAGCTTCCACAATGGTCTTGTTCTTTCGTTCAGCAACACCATTTTTCTCGGGAGTATAAACAGTTGTGGTCTCCCTCTTAATGCCAGCTTCTCTGCAAAATTCCTTGAACTCATTTGTCTCATATTCAGTGCCATTATCAATTCTCAAAATCTTGATCTTCTTCCCTGTCATATTTTCCACCAAGGCTTTGAATGTACAGAACCACATGAAAGCCTCATCCTTCTTCTTTAAGAAGTATATCCAGGTTTTGCGAGAGAAGTCATCTATGAACGTCATATAATATAAACATCCTCCCAAGGATGTCACAGGCATCATACCAGATAGATCAGAATGGATCAATTGCAAAACATCAGATGTCTTTGTGACACTAGAGGGGAAAGGTCCCCTTGTATGCTTTCCTTCGGCACAACCCTTACATACGCCTTCATGATTATTTGGAAACTCGGGCATACTTGTCACCACCTTCCTTGCTTCGGGAACGACTTTGTAGTGAAGGTGTCCAAACCTTCGGTGCCATATTTCAGTCTGTCGAATGGTATCACATGTCATTGCTCCCAGCGGACTTCCTCCAACCTGGTAGAGTGTATCAACTCTAAAACCTATCGAGATAGCTTCCTTGAGGCTCTTCTTCCACATGAGCACCTTTCCATCAGTGAATGCCACAATGAAACCTTTGTCTTCCATGGCCGATATAGACACAAGGTTCTTCTTCAAATTTGGTATATAGAGTACATCCTACAAGTGAAGGACTTGACCTTGAGACAAGTGGAGGGTCATAGTCCCTGTCCCTTTCACAGGATATGTGGCATTATCTCCAAGGATAATTTCCAGATTAGTATCCTTCTCAATCATATCAGAAGGTGCTTCCTTGAACCCAGTGATATGCCTTGAGGCACCACTATCTATCAACCAGACATCCATAGTGTCGGGCGGGATGTAACAAAGAGGGCAGATACAAGAATGTATTCATTTCTTTTATCAACAACATGTGATTCCTCATACTTGGAGTTTCTTGACCTTTTGAAAGGTTGATCATTTCCGCTAGAGGAAGCCTTCCTTTTTCCCTTGAACCTGTTGTTCCTTTGATTGCCATTCCTCCGGTTGTTGTCGTTGTCATCACCATCGGGAGAATCCTTCTTGAAAGGACATTCTCTAGCATAGTGACCAGGCCTATGACAAGTGAAACACTTGCCCTTCTTTCCTTGGGCCCCTGCTTTTCCCTTATTCTTCGGACCACCAGAGTTCTTCTTTCTAGAATGAGCAGCGTATGCAGCATTTCCTTCATTTCCATACTCCTTCATTCTTGATTCTTCTTGAATGCATCTTGACAGTACTTCGTCAAAGTCAGGTATCACATTATTATTTAGAATGGTAGTGTTGAACACATGCCATTCGGATGAGAGCCCTCCAAGTGCGATGAGTACCATCTCTCGATCAGCTATTGTCTCCCCAATAGCCAGCAGATTGTTCCTGATCTCAGTCAGCTTCAGAAAGTATGATTGGACAAACTCATCCCTGCCTTTCTTCAGATTCTTCAGTTGATTCTTGAAGAATAGTACTTGATTCGCATTGTTGGCCTTGAACATGAGGATCAATTTATCATACATCTCTTTGGATGTGCCCATCTCAGAGACGTAGGGCACCAAGCTTTTATGAATGGATTCCCTGATCATCAGCTTTGCTTTGATCTCCCCCTTCTTGTACTTTGTGTTGGCAACAGCAGTAGCAGTGGATAGAGGTTCTTGGATTTTACCCTGCACATAGTCCACGACATCTTGGTCTTCCAATTTGAGATCCAATATCATTTTCCAAACATGGAAGTCATCCTTCCCAGTCAATTTGTCTTCCTCCTTGACGCTATAGCTTGTGGAACCCATTATCCTTTCCGGTGATTGCTACAAATAGGGCTTGTCTTCACCTCACCTTTGATACCATGTAAATTTATGTACATGTTTTATGCTTGATGCAACTTTACTTTTTATTACAACAATCACATAAACAGTCAAGTAAAATGCTGATAGAACATACCAGTGGATCTATAGAAGACAAACCAGAAACAGAAGAATGTGTAGTTGCATTACGGCGGTCAGCAGGATGCTTCAACCAGCAAAGTATTCTTGGTCGGCCAACCCAGCATGTGTCACAACAGCCCTCAAATCAGTCACCCAGTCAACTCAAAGTCAACCCCAAAAAAGTCAACGCAGGGCAGCAGCAATAAAGTCAACGCAACTCGGTCTTCGGTCAATCTTTTGACCTCGATTTTTGTGCCAATGAGTACGGCCTTCCAAAATCGAACTCTCCACCAACTTTCAGCCCTTTTGGACCATGCATTGACCAAAGTCAACACTGGTCAAACTAGCGTGGAAACCCTAGCTGCGGCGAGCTGCAATAAATTTCGGTCAACCCTTGCTGCGGTGAGCTGCAGTAAATTTCGGTCAACCCTTGCTGCAGTAACTCGTCCTCTTTCCCACGTGTGAACCAAATTTGCCTCCAAGGAGCTCGTACTAAATCAGAGGAGGAGATGTGTGTGATGAGAGTTAGTGAAATGATCTCCAACGTTCACTATATATATCCATCATTGAGGTGTGTGACACATCTGCTGGGGTTGTAAAACATTAAGGCCGACCTGCACATATTTGAAATTATTAAAAATAAATTCAAAATAAATGTTTTGCTCATCAAATTAAGATCAATTTTATATCGATCTTATATCTCTCTGAAAGAGGAACCCAATAAAAATATTGGTATCTTCATCTGAGCATCACAACATGGAGTTTGGACCTAGTTGTCCAATTTTAACACTATTCAATGAGCTTCGCTCTCCCTATTGGCATGATTTGGTTAAGGCCATCCATGAAGCTCCTGAAAACGCTCCCTCCCTAAAAGAAACGCTCCCTAAAACACCCCCTCCCTTAAAAAGAACGCTCCCTAAAGCGCTCCCTAAATGCTCCCTAAATGCTTTTCCTGTTTAGGGAGCGCGCTCCCGAAAACACTGCCGCTCGAAGCGCGAATTGGGAGCGGGTTCGAGAGCGGGGGGACGCTCCCCCGCGACCCTACTTAAAACAACTAACAAAAATTGTCCGAACTCTAACCTCAAACTCCAGATTTTTTTTTTAAATTATAAATTCGGCTTCAGGTTCATCTTTAGGTTCGCCTTCAAGTTCGAATTTATTGAGGTTCGAATTTGAGGTTCAAATATTAGGTTCGTCGACCCTAAACGAATTTGAAATTTTTTTTTGGGTTCGCCGAATTTCGAACCTCAAGGTTCAAATTCAGCGAACCCCGTGACATAGGTTATTACAACACACAAAAGCTCGTGTGCAGCTGCAATGGTATTGGTTCGAAAGAAGGATGAATATTTTAGACTATGTATATACTAACAAGGGTTAAACAAAATAACTATAAAAAAAACAAATCCCCCATTCCATTCATAGATGAGTTTTTAGACGAACTCCACTGAGCCAAATATTTTTTGAAGTTAGATCCAAGGTCAGGTTATTATCAGATCCGAGGAAGGCTAAAAGATGGTGAGAAGATTGCTTTCAGAACTCATGAACGACACTATGATTTCAAAGTAATGTCATTCAGATTAACAAATGCCCCAGCTACATTCCAAACAACTACGAATGAGTTTTTTCGTCCATACTTACGGATGTTTTTATGGTAGTTTTATTTTGATGATATCCTTATTTACAGCAAGACTTAAGGGGAACACCTTAAGCATCTATAGGATGTACTTTCCTTACTGGAAAAAAATCAGTGTTGTGCAAAAATATTGAACTGTACTTTTGGTGAAAAGGAATTCAAATACCTCAGCCACATAATATCCAAGAAAGGAGACAAGGTAGAGCCCAGTAAAATCAAAGCAATCAAATAATGGCCAAAACCAAAAAATATATCAAAACTAAGAGGATTTCTGGGATTAACAGGATATAATAGAAGATTTATCAAAAACCGTGCGCATTTTTCTGCACCTCTATCAAACTTGTTAAAGAAAAACGCCTTCCAAAGGAATAGCCAAGCACAAGAATGTTTTGAGACATTAAAGTAATGTCATCTATTCCCGTATTACCAACCCCCTGATTTTACCAAACATTTTATGGCAGAATGTGATGCTTCAGGGGTCGGAATAGGGGCAATATTAATGCTGAAAAACCAACCAATAACTTTTGAAAGTCAAAATCTCAACAAAAAGGAAAGTCTGAAGTCTACTTATGATAAGGAAATAATGTTTGCCATCATACATTCATTGAATAAATGGAGACAATACCTCTTGGAAAGCAAATTCTTGATTCATATAGATCACAATAGTCTTCAATTCTTGTTACAAAAAAAGACATTATCTACAAAACAACATAAATGGATGGAGAAACTCTCCACTTTTGACATGGAAATATTACATAAAAGGGGGGACGACAACGTAGTCGTCGATCCACTTTCGCGAAAAGATGATGATATAGTAGCATGCGCAGCATTACTAGTAGTTCCTAACTGGTTTGATGAGATTCTAATTGAATATGCCAAAGATCCAGAATCTTGCTCTATAATCAAAAATTTGGATCAAAATTGAAACTTCGAATGGAAAATGATATATTACGATATAAAGATAGAATCTATCTAATCCCATCCTCCAAATTTAAAATGATGGCTTTAAAGAAAACACACAATTCATGAGTAGCGAGATATGTCAGGTTCTTCAAAACATACTATAATGTTCATCAATCATTCTATTGGAAAGGGATGAGTAAAGAGATCTAAAATTTTGTCATCGAATGTGATATATGTCAAAGAAATAAAAATGAGAATGTTTTAACCTCAAGATTATTTCACCCCTTACATATTCCAAATCAGAAGTGGGGGGAAATCGTCATGGATATCATCGAATGGTTGCCTATGTCTCTGATAGAAAGGACAAAATATCCATTGTGATGGATAGACTAAACAAATATGCAAATTTCATGGCAGTTAAGAAGACAGATTCAACAAAACAAATTGCAAAAGTTTACAAAAAGATCTATAGAGTACATAGTCTTCCCAAAGCCACCGTTAGTGAAAGGGATGTAAAATTTAAAGGGAATTTCTGGAATGACTTTTGTAACTAGGTTGGAATATCCCTTAACATGAGTTCATCTTATCATTCGCAAAGAGATGAGCAAACGGAAATAGCCAACAAATATTTTGAAACGTATCTTCGTTGTTTTGTAACAGATAAGCAAAATAAATGGTCTCAATGGTTACACCTAGCCTAATGGCGGTACAGCAATACCTACCATACATCAGCTAAAATGACTCATTTTCAAGCTTCATATGGTTATGAACCACCAAAATGGAAAACTTTGCATTGAGTGATTCTAAGGTTCAAGCAATGAAAAATCAATTAGAAGAAAATCAAAATCATTAAAATATTAAAAGAAAATTTAACAACAGCTAGCAATCAAATAAAACAAGTAGATCAGCACAGATCAGAGAGAATTCAAAGAAGGTGACTGGGCATTTGTAAGGCTTCAACCCTACAAACAATTATCTCTTAAGCAACAAGGAGAGAACAAGTTGGCTCCAAAATTTTATGGACCTTTTCAAATAATCAAAAAAATCAGTGAAGTGGCATATGGATTAAACTTATTAGATAATTGTAAGATCCATAATGTGTTCCATGTAATATGTCTTAAGAAAATGGTAGGACGAAATCAATCAGTTCAAACAAAAATACCCGAAGTTGATGACCAAGAAAGAATCATGTTAGAACCAGAAGGCATTCTTGCTACCAGGGAAAAAGTATTACGTTCTAAAACCATTAAAGAATATATCATTAAATGGAAAAAACATCCAGAAGAAGATTATTCATGGGAAACAAAAAAGTTCCAAGAACAATCCCCATAATTACCCTTGATTTAAAGACAAAACATCTCTAACAGGGTGGCAATGTTATGAATATAATAAATAAACAATAAAATAATGAATATATTCAATGTAATAATTAATATATAGTCAATGCCTATTTAGGTACACTGTCACGAGAGAATGTAACATCATTCTATCATCTTTCATCAATAATAATATATTCATATATTCCCTTAAATTATAAATTGCATTGTTTCAACACAACTCAGCAAACCCTTCTCCAAAGGACTTCATATTACTCTTAAGCAAAGCAGTAGAGGGATCTGTAGAAAAAAAAAAGGCATGGGAAATTTTCACTTTGTACTTGGATCAAATTTAAAGTTTATGAAGACAAGGGATGTCCTCTCTAAATCAGAGGAGTTAGACACATACTAGTCCAAAGTAGCCCAATCTTATTGGAGGATAATAAGTTGGGCAATGAAGCCATCAACACTTGCATTGATCCAACAGAGGCTTACGAAACATCCTTGTAAAGAGGTAAGCATTGCAGTTGCTTCTTGCCTCTGTGAGATCACAAGGATAACTACTCTTGTTACCCCCTACAAAGATGACATTCTAAGAAGGGTGTTACAACTGATTGTGGAGAGCTTCCAAGGATTGCAGAATATTGAGGATCATACCTTTGGTAAGAAACACAAGATCTTTGATATGGTGGTCAAACCAGAATGCGTACCATTGTGTTCAATCTAGATTGTAGCGATATGATTTTTCAGATATTCCATTGTTTCTTCCCCAGCATCAGAGTATATCATCCAAGGATTGTAAAAACCAACATGCAAAATATTTTGTCTTTGGTTTTAGGTGATGATGATGCCATTTGCAAGCAGTGACAATTAAAGGTGTCAGCTATTTGGAGGAGAGAGCAAGTTGTTTCACCTACTACTCATGAACTCTCAAAAAGATTGATTGATCCAGCAGAGGTTTACGGAACATCGTTGTAAAGAGGTAAGACTTGCAGTTGCTTCTTGCCTCTGTGAGATCATAAGGATAACTGCTTGTGTTACCCCCTACAACGATGACATTCTAAGAAGGGTGTTACAACTGATTGTAGAGAGCTTCCAATGATTGCAGAATATCGAGGATCATACCTTTGGTAAGAAATTCAAGATCTTCGATATAGTGGTCAAACCAGAATGTGTGCCATTATGTTCAATCTAGATTGTAGCGATTTGATTTTCAGCCATTCCATTGTTTCTTCACCAGCATCAGAGTATATCATCCAAGGATTGTAAAAACCAACATGCAAAATATTTTGTCTTTGGTTTTAGGCGATGATGATGCCATTTGCAAGCAGTGGCAATTAAAGGTGTCATATATTTCGAGGAAAGAGCAAGTTGTTTCACCTGCTACTCATGAACTCTCAGAAAGATTGATTGAACTTAACCTTAAATGGTTCAAAAGGCAATTGACTGCAAGAGAGTTAAACTCAATGCGGCTGCAAGTCATATGTTATGCCAACAAGGGTAAGAACCAAAAAAGAAGGGAGTGAAATTGTCCATCACAGTAGGGAATGGACAGTTGGTCACTAGGATGGAATTGGTAAAGGAAAGATTTTTTGCAGTCAAATGGTGCCAAAGACAAAGGAGCGGGTGGAATCATGGAGCATGGAGTCAATGTCATACCACAAGAAGCGAACATGTCAGCTAATGATGAACTGGTAGAAGATGAAAGAGTTGGTGAAGCACATTCCTTTTTATCTACAGATGCCTTAGCATAGGAGGATGACAGTGGCATTGACACTCACGATTTGATGATTAAGTTGAACACAAACAAAGAATCTGTGGATTTGCAGGGGCTTGAGGAGAGATATAGTTTGCAGCAGAAGGATCATGAATTATCTCTTCAATAGAACTCATCAAAGGCTTCCACGGCAAAATTGGGCAAGATGGTTGAGCATTCACGTGGTGGGCCAACCATCAACAAAATGCAAGCAAATATAGTGGTTACAAAGCTTCTACATCATAGTCACTAGGATCACATTCATGGGAAGATTAATAATCTTGCAGAAGACCTCTTAGAAATGAAGGAGAAACTCAGGAGGTTAAAAGGCACAATATTAAATAAGGATAGTGAACTTGAAGAATGGAGGATCAAGAGTGCTAGGACAGTTGTCAAGCTTCTTAGTATTGAAGAGCAGTTAAAACACCTAATAGGGAAACAGCAGAAACATGCTCTTGGGTTGCTTTTAACAAGACAAAGTGGTGAAATGTACAACGGCCTAGTTCAGAAGTGCATAAGCAAGGCTTGCAGCACATTGAGTTCACAATTACAGGAGAGTAGAAGTGCGAGTAACAAGAAACCTAAGTTGCACAAAACATCGAAACATCTAGAGGTTTCTGAAATGGAAACGGCCCAAAACGCGATCCCCGGAAAATGGAAACGTCAGCTGAAACACCTATATATATATGACTCAATATTAAATAGCACATTATTTTGCAAGAAAAGCAAGGAGGAGACATATAAATGACATTTTAGAAGGAAACTCAAATTTATAACTCCAACAAATGATTACATCATGCAAATATCCAAAATTAACCTTTATAGATGAGGCTTTACATCAAAGACTCCAAAATCAACCTTTATATGTGAGGCTATATGTGCTAAAACTGAAATAAAACATGAGCTAAAGACAATCATGGCTACATTAACATATCATTACTATTAAAACTCCTCATCCTCATCACCAAGGATAGAACAAGATGCTTGTTCAGCAGAAGAGGCAACTCTACTAGTACTTCCACTTGCACTTGCATCACCACTACTACAAATATCAAGAGCAAAAAAAGAGAGCTCTAAATTTGAACATTTTGCATTCACATCACAATCTTTATGAGGGCCACTTGTATATTCTTCACCCCTACGAGACACAAGGCATAGGTTTTAATGCACATATAAAAGGTCCTTTGCCTTTTGCGATCCCAACCTGTTGCGCTTCACATTATGAATGAAACTATAGGTAGTCCAACTCCGTTATGTTGATGAAGAGTTTGCCACTTGTGATAGAATACAGGTGGCAAGACATTGCAAATGAACACCACTTGCCCCATGACAAGTCCACCACTTAACTGGGTCCATGGTCCTCCTCTCATCCAAAGCAGATATGTCTGCAAAATCCTCTAATCCAGCAACAAAACGGGCAAATTCTTGCCTTAGATCAGTTTGTAAAGAAGCTGGAAACAACCTATGAAAGGCTTTCTTCACTCCATTGGCCACCTCCTTGTCCTTTTGTGGAGCCTTCCTCTTCCCATTGTTTTCAGCAATGAATTCTTCAACATAAAATTTTGGATTTAAAGCATGTGCTGAAGTTTGTAATGGAGCGTTGAAGCTATTCCGCCTGGTAACAATAATGGACCTCTCTTGTTCAGCAAAATCAAAATCAACAAAAAGAAGAGTGAAAGCCTCTTGTGTAATAATTTCCATAGTTTTTTCAACCATGGTATCGGAGAAGATCAAATGCAAGTAATGTGAACTTGAGCAAGAAATCAAGCTTGCTCCACCAATCTTCATCAATCAACACCTTCCTCACCATACTTCCCTTCTCTGAATCTGCCTGTCTCCACTCAGCCCAAGTTGGACCCACCACCATACTCATTAATGCATTTTAACTTCAACAAGGTGACACAACATGATGAAGTTTGAGGCATACATTGTCTCAACAACTTTCAACAACTCCAATTTGGAGTATTCTCGATACATTGCTTGAGATTGGTGGTGGTTGGTGATTAATTTTAAAATCTCCCTAGTCTGCCCTGTGACCTCTTTAATCCATTATGTTTTTGCCTCAATCTCTTCTAACATCATATTCAAATTGTGGACAATGCAAGGAGACCAAAATATGTGATTGTAGCTACTCTTTACAATCAATCCTGCAGCTTTGCAAACAGGAGCATTATATGTGACAACTTGCACCACATTTTCTAGCCCCACTTGTTCAATAGCAGAAATTAAAATATCGGCATTGAACTTACTATCCCTTACCTCACCTGAACAATCTTTTGCTTTGATGAACATGGCTAATTTTGGTGATGTTGCAATGGCATTAATCAAAGGCCTACGTCTTGTATCATTCCAGCCATCTAAGATAATGGAAAGCCCTGTACTACCCCATGAGTTACGAATTGGTTTCAGAACATCATCAAGAAGTTTCCTCTCTTTCTTCAGCAAAATCGCTCTGACTTTTTCATAGTTTGGCCGCTTGTAACCTTCAGGGGTTTTGTTAATCGCTCTCACCAAATCATGCCAATATAGGGAATGAACCACAGTAAAGGGATGCCACAAGCAACGTTGGCCCTTGCCACTCTTGAGTCGGCTTCTCCTCTCCCTTGACTATGTATCATTTTCACTAATCTGCTATCTTGTATTGCAGTTGATGGCTTGGATAACTTTGCTTCTACTTCTAGTGCCCTCCCCTTTCTTGCTTCCTGAACAATCCTTGGCTCAATGTTATCAATCATTCGAGGATTGGAAGTGTCAGTGCCGATTTTTCTTCTTTGATCCTTCAACCTTTGAGCATTATCACTCTCTTTCTTGAATTTAGCCCACTCTGGATTTTTGGTATGTGCACAAACATCAATACCCTTTATCTCTTCATGCAAAATGTGAGCCTTCACACTTGCATAAGAGCCATTGAAGGTCTTTTCATTTTTGCATAAATTACACTTACATTCCCACGTACCACCAGAACCCATCTACTTCACTTTGGTAACATACTTCCATAGAGGATAATATTCTTGTTGCTTGGTTGCCCAAGTGGATTTAGGGGCACTTGAAACACAATTTTGAGAAGCCATAAATGTTGCAAAATTAGAAAATGAAAAACTCACCCAATTTAGGGGCACTGAAACATAACTTTGAGAAGCCATGAATGTCGCAAAATTAGAAAATGAAAAACTCACCCAATTAGTTGCTACCCACAACTTTCTCTTGCTGCCCACGCTCCAAAACACAAATAAACTCCTTTTTGATGCTATAGGAAGCTCCTCTTATAGAAGAATGTATGAGAAATGAGTGAATGAAGTGCCTTTTTAAAGAAAAGAAGAGGCTCATAGGGTTTCTAGAGAATTCTATTTTTCAATCTTCTAGAGAATTCTATTTGTAATTTTTTTAATCAAATCTAGCTAAGAACGACATAAAAATTATTTTATTAGTGTATTTGCATGTTAAAAGGGGTCCACGTCCTTCTTCAACACTTGAGCTTGTTGGAAATACTGAGAGGGGGGTGAATCAATATTTCTTTTCAATTGTTAATTTTACCAGTTAGATCACTTATATTTATAACACAAAATGAACAATGATTGAATAGATGCTTTTATTAATTTCTTCTTTACAATAAGTAAAGTACAATAATGATATAGGGCTCCAACCCTAGATGAAGACTCCAATCTTCCAAGCTCCAACCAATATTGTGCCAAGCACCGACTTGGTCTTTCCAAGGCTCCAACCTTGTCAATTTGAAGCACCAACCTCTAGGGCTCCAACCCTATCTCTGGTACAAGCTCCAACCTGGTTTCTTGAGGACTCCAATCCTCTAGGGCTCCAACCCTATCTTCCAAGGCCCCGACCTTGTCTCTATGAGGCTCCAACCTCTTGGACTCCAACCCTCAACTTCACTTTGTCAAAATATGCTTGGTTATTCTTCACGGCTCCCAAAGTATTCTTCAACGAGCCCTGACAATCTTCATTTTTCCCATCACTTAGTCTTTGTGTCACATCATCAATGACAACCTTGTCTGCTCATGAACATGTCTCCACAGCTCTTCATGTTACCCAAACCATTTCTCCAAGGTTACCTTTAAATTTGGACAACTAGGTCCAAACTCCATGTTATGATGCTCGGATTAAGAGGCTAATATTTTTGTTGGAATCCTCTTTCGGAGAGGTGTAAAATCCATATATAATATGTCTTAATCCGATGAGCAGAACATTTATTTTGAATTTATTATTCTTAATAAATTATATGTGCAGGTCGGCCTTAAGGTTGCACGCCCCCAGCGGATGTGTCACACGCCCCAATGATGGATATAAATACAGGAAAAGTTGGAGAGCATTTCATCACAACACAACTCACATCTTCCTCTCTCATCTGAAATAGTACGAGCTACCTGGAGGACGAGTTTCAGCCACACGTGTGAAGGAGAAAGAGGACAGACCGTACGGCTGAGTTGAAGTACGACTTTTTCTGCAACTAGGGTTTCGCAGAAAGTTTGACCAGCGTTGACTTTGGTCAACGCATGGTCCAATCAAGCTGAAAACTTGTGGGAAGTTCGATTTATGAAGGCCGTACTACTTGGCACAGAAATCGAGGTCAAAGGGTTGACCATTTTGCTGCTGCGTTGACTTTTAGCTTGCTGCCCTGCGTTGACTTTTTCAGGACAGCGTTGACTTTTGTGGAGTTGACTTGGGTTGACTCATTTGCTGATTGGAGGACTATTGTGACACATGCTGGGCTGGCTGACCAAAGGAGACTTTGCTGGTTGAAGCATCCTGTTGACCGCCGAAACGAACACACACATTTTTCCTGTTTCTGATTTGTCTTTTGTAAGATCTGCTTATATGTTCTATCTGCATTTTGCTTAACTACTTGTATGATTGCTGTGAGAAAAGTGAAATTGCTCTTAGCATAGAACATCTCTGAAAAATTTACATTACCTCATGATGGATTCATCAATGCATCATCGCCTCCAATGATATCCACAAATATTCAATGTGTCTTAAATAGAATTCTCCAAGAGTGCTTCAAAAGGTACTCCAAATTTCTACTCCTTCAATCAAGGTTCCAAGAGTTTGTCCCAAACTGCTCCTATAGCCTAGGCCTCAAAACTGCTTTCAAAGTATTCCTCCAAGATCAATCTTCAAATTACACTATGAGGAGGTCTTATGCCTTAGGTTTGAGCTATCTCCAAAAGCATGAAAGCATGAATGACTGTCCACAGTTCCTCAATTTATTAGGCCTCCACCACTGACTGCATATGCCTTTATGATGCCACCGGAGTTATTTCGATAGTGAACCACTGAAACCTCAAGGTGCTAGAATGTATCTTCTAAGTTGTTGTCCTTGGTGTTGTAGTTGTCTCCTCCTTCATTGGTATAGCACAGATATATACATATATGTAGCTATAGGACAGACCCTTTAGACTTTCTTTACTGATAGTCCAAGCTCTCCACAGAAATGACTACAAGATTGTCCTTTATTTATCTGAGCCTAAGGTGGAGACAATAGTTATATATCCGAGCCTTGTGATGCTTGAGGTGTAGGTTGTGTCTAGGTTCGAGGTTATAAGGTATCCGAAGTCTGAACAGATCTATGGTTTCTTGATTTGAGGTAAGGAAGATATATCAATAGTTCCGAGGAGGTGTTAACCTAAACAAAGCTGAGTTTTGTAGCTGCACCAGAAGACAGTCCACACAGTGCCGAGGGTTATTGTTGAAGTAATAAGCCACAGGTACAAAGAGTATTACAATTGTTACCACTGTATTATGACCGCAGATATACCCACTGAAGAAGGTCCGAACTCTATAAATACTCTTGAAAATTTCAGAGATATCGAAATTCTGAACTTTACAACGACTGTAACATGCTCTCTAGCACAGATCCAAGCTCAGAAAGCAAACACGAGCTCCTTTAATCCATAATTTGTGTCTCCTTCTAATTTTGGTTCACTGTCACAAGGGTCCCAGTTCCTTATATCCCTTTCATGGATTTAAACAGTGATCTGATCTTAAAAAATTGCCCAAACAATGTTTTCCTATCCTCTTCGGCCTCCTTTATCCTTTTGTTCTTATTCTCTGAGATCTTGACCGAAATGGATGACTAAAATGAGAAGATCCAACTTGTATTTATACTAGTTTTGCATTTAAGGTGAGGAGACACGTCACTAAGGCAAGCCGACATGAGAACTAGGACAAGTCAGCTCCAAAACAGGAATAATTATTGCACAACTTTAAAAATCAATATCTTCCTAACCACGGGGAGTTTTAGGGCATATGAGGGCTCGTTGGAAAGAGGAAGGAGTCCTCTTTTGAGATGGTGAAGGAGCCATTTTGAAATAATGTCTTCTAGATGTCAAAAAATAATTTTCTTTATAACTGTTTGGAATTTTTAGTGCAGAAGGTGATTAGGACAGCAAGAGGTCATTAATGGCTTCTCCACTGTCATGTATCCAACAATGTCATTATATTGCATCAAGTATGGTGAGGTAATTCATGTCATATCTCCCATCATTGTCCATGTCATCATTATGTATGTCCTTATGTGTGATAGTGTAGCATCAATCATGTTACCAACCATGTCATAGTGCAACATCCATTAATTTCAATCCAGAGAGCTCATCACGAGATTTATATTTCATCAATGTAAGGCCATTCATGTATAGTCCTCCATATGTCATCAAGGGCTTGTATATTAGATACATCATTGGCACTTAAAGGCTAGATCACTATGAGCATCAATCATAGGCACATGATTGACATGGCATCTTTAGACTTCCTTATTAAGGGTAAGGACATCATCCGAGATCTAGGGCATATTCATGGTTAGTTCAAGGGCATCATCATTAAGTATTATGATCAATGGACATTTAGGCAACATCACATATCATAAGAATTTTCCATCACGAACAATGCGATACTGGCAACCCTGACCAACAGTCTCCCCCTTTGTCATTGATGGCAATATTCTTGCCTTCTCAACATTCTCTCCCCCTTTGACATCAATGGCAAACACGGTACCCAAGTACTCCCCCTATCAAGTTGCTTCTCTTCATCATATTTTCTTCATCGATAATAATTCTTCATAAGTATGTTGCTCCCCCTGTCATGGTGTTCTTCCTTTTGGCAATGTGGTCCATGATAGATTGCATTTCTTCATGAGATGAACGAACTCCCCCTGCCTACATAAACTTCTCTAGCTCTTATTTTTTCTCAAGAAAGAAATATTGCTGCCTGGTGATTAAGCAGAAGACATGTTCATAAATTTATGATTTTCTTCAATGGAGTTACTCCCAAGTTATGATCAATCAAGATTGTCCATGTGTGAATCATCAAGGATTTCTTCACGGATAGCATCTGTATGAATGGTTAAGAATCACAAGCTCCTCCTAACAGTATGTGGGATCTCCTTTTTCACAGAGTCTCATCATCGAAACTTGGAATATCATATCTGCCAAGGATGTCATCATCCAATCAACAACATGTGTTGTTGGCTTGAGTGTCTAAGAGACTTTCGGATTCAATTTGCTTCCTTCTCCATACTTGTGTAATTTTCTTCTCTGGCTTGGTTGTCATGGTTTTAGGGACCCAAGTCAAGTTACACTCACTTGCCATATGTCCAATGTTATGGCAATGGAAGCACTCCATCTTGTTCATGAATAAGAAATCATGACTTCTTCTTGCAAAATTGCTTCTAGGAGATTGATGGGGACCATTATATTTGTCTTTGTGATATGCCCTACAATGTTTTTCCATGTGCCCAAAATTTGTACAAGAATAACAATAACCAAAAAATATAATTTTGTACTTGGAGGATGGAGATTGTCTTGATGTACTTCTAAAATAATTTTTTCTTGGGATCCTTTGCTCAAATTTATTGCCTCTAGCATTCTTGACACCATCAACATATCTTCTTGGAGTAGGGTTTCTTACAATGTCATCTTGACTCTTCTTTTTGCCTTTGTTGGAACCGAGGGCATCAATATTTCATTCCAAGCTTTTCCACATCCTTGTTGTTTGAAGCGTTAGGGATTGCATCATTCTTGTTTGAAGATTCACCTGCATAACCAAGACCCGATTTATCAAGAGGAGATCTTTGATGACTCAAGACGTCATCTAGGGTTTAGGAGCTCTTTAGGCTCTTGTTCAAATGATCAACTTCCTTTTTAAGGATATCAATTTCTTCTTTCATTTTCTGGCATTCTTCATCCTTCTTCGATAGGTCGATCTCCATTTCTTCCTTCATCTTGGTTTCTTCACATGATTGGGCCTTGAGAAAGCTGATGTCTAATTTTAGTTTGAAGATTTCTTCATCCTTTTCTTCTAGTTGGCATATCATGGTGTTTCTCTCCTTTTTTGCTTCATCAACTTGTCCTTCTATGAATGCCAAAGTTTCCATCACCTTCTCGACTCCTTGTGCTTGTTTCCTTGCTTCTTCTACTTGAGATCTAAGAGAGGACACCTCTTCCTTGTATAGACCAATCTTTGCTTCAAGATTGTTCAAGCTCTTAAGTCTTTGTTCAAGGTGACTTGACAAAGCTTCTTCCCTTTTCTTTGCCTTATCTAATTGATTTGTCATAGATATGAATTCTTCATGATGCTTTCTTTTGTTTTGATGAAATTCCTCCTTAAGTTTGGTGAACTCCTCATCTCTTTCTTGTATGTGAAGCTTAACAAAGTCAACTTCCTTCCTTGTATTGTCTTGGTTACCATCTTGCACTTTCTTCTTAAGTTCCTCATTTTCCTTTTTCAACCTGTTAATCTCTTCCATGGAAGCCATAAGTTTATTCAAGAGATCGTCTTCAAATTCTTCTTTGTTCTCTTCATCTTCTAGGTCTTTTTTAGCCTTGTTGTCATCTCTCTTATCTTCAGCTTCCTTGATGGATTCTGGACTTCTTTCTTATTTTCCATCATCTTCTTGACTAGAGATCATTGTCAACGCTCCTTTTGAGTGAAGATCATGAAGTTTGTCCCATATGACTTTTGCTGACGAACATTTTTCAAAATTGGCCTTCACAGAATTTGGTAACCCATTCAAAATTGCCTTCATTGCTCTTGTATTGTACTCCTTGGATTCTTCGTCCATCATGTCATCAGTAATCACTGATTTCCAAACTTCAATTCCTTGAGTCTTCAAGAAATTCCTCATTCTTGCCTCCCATATATCAAAGTTTCCATTAAACAATGGAGCCTTCACAAATTGGTTGACTTCAATTTCAATGGTTGAGGAAGACACATCTTTAGGAGAATTGGAGACTTTCTTCCTTGGCTTCGCCATTTCTATTCTAATGATCAACCTTCAAGCTGTTAGGCTTTCAGTGAAGGTACTGGCTCTGATACCAATTGTTGGAAATACTGAGAGGGGGGTGAATCAATATTTCTTGTCAATTGTTAATTTTACCAGTTAGATCACTTATATTCAGAACACAAAATGACCAATGATGGAATAGATGCTTTTATTAATTTCTTCTTTACAATAAGTAAAGTACAATAATGATATAGGGCTCCAACCCTAGATGAAGACTCCAATATTCCAGGCTCCAACCTGTATTGTGCTAAGCACCGACATGGTCTTTCCAAGGCTCCAACCTTGTCAATTTGAGGCACCAACCTCTAGAGCTCCAACCCTATCTCTGGTACAGGCTCCAACCTGGATTCTTGAGGACTCCAATCCTCTAGGGCTCCAACCCTATCTTCCAAGACCCCGACCTTGTCTCTATGAGGCTTCAACCTCTTGGGCTCCAACCCTCAACTTCACTTCGTCAAAATATGCTTGGATATTCTTCACGGCTCCCAAAGTATTCTTCAATGAGCCCTGACAATCTTCAGTTTTCCCATCACTTAGTCTCCGTGTCACATCATCAATGACAACCTTGTCTGCTCATGAACATGTCTCCAAAGCTCTTCATGTTACCCAAACAATTTCTCCAAGGTTACCTCATGATGGATTCATCAATGCATCATCGCCTCCAATGATCTTCACAAATATTCAATGTGTCTTCAATAGAATTCTCCAAGAGTGCTTCAAAAGGTACTCCAAATTTCTACTCCTTCAATCAAGGTTCCAAGAGTTTGTCCCAAACTGTTCCTATAGCCTAGTCCTCAAAACTACTTTCAAAGTATTCCTCCAAGATCAATCTTCAAATTACACTTTGAGGAGGTCTTATGCCTTATAGGTTTGAGCTATCTCCAAAAGCATGAAAGCATGAATGATTGTCCACGGTTCCTCAATTTATTAGGCCTCCACCACTGACTGCATATGCCTTTATGATGCCACCAAAGTTATTTCGATAGTGAACCACTGAAACCTCAAGGTGCTGGAATGTATCTTCTAAGTTGTTGTCCTTGGTGTTGGAGTTGTTTCCTGCTTCACTGGTATAGCACAGATATATACATATATGTAGCTATAGGACAGACCCTTTAGACCTTCTTTACTGATAGTCCAAGCTCTCCACAGAAATGACTACAAGATGGTCCTTCATTTATCTGAGCCTGAGGTGGAGACAATATTTATATATCCGAGCCTTGTGATGCTTGAGCTGTAGGTTGTGTCTAGGTTCAAGGTTACAAGGTATCTGAAGTCTGAAGACAGTCCACACAGTGCCGAGGGTTACTGTTGAAGTAATAAGCCACAGGTACAAAGAGTATTACAGTTGTTACCACTGTATTATGACCGCAGATATACCCACTGAAGAAGTTCCGAACTCTGTAAATATTCTTGAAAATTTCAGAGATATCGAAATTTTGAACTTTACAACGACTGTAACATGCTCTCTAGCACAGATCCAAGCTCAGAAAGCAAACACGAGCTCCTTTAATCCATAATCTGTGCCTCCTTCTAATTCTGGTTCACTGTCACAAGGGTACCAGTTCCTTATATGCCTTTCATGGATTTAAACAGTGATCTGATCTTAAAAAATTGCCCAAACAATGTTTTCCTATCCTCTTCGGCCTCCTTTATCCTTCTGTTCTTATTCTCTGAGATCTTGACCGAAATGGATGACTAAAATGAGAAGATCCGACTTGTATTTATACTGGTTTTGCGTTTAAGGTGAGGAGACGTGTCATTAAGGCAGGCCGACATGAGAACTAGGACAGGTTGGCTCCAAAATAGGAATAATTATTGCACAACTTTAAAAATCAATATCTTCCTAACCACGGTGAGTTTTGGGGCATATGAGGGCTCGTTGGAAAGAGGAAGGAGTCCTCTTTAAGATGGTGAAGGAGCCATTTTGAAATGATGTCTTCTAGATGTCAAAAAATAATTTTCTTTATGACTGTTTGGAATTTTTAGTGCAGAAGGTGATTAGGACAGCAAGAGGTCATTAATGGCTTCTCCATTGTCATGTATCCAACAATGTCATTATATTGCATCAAGCATGGTGAGGTAATTCATGTCATATCTCCCATCATTGTCCATGTCATCATTATGTATGTCCTTATGTGTGATAGTGTAGCATCAATCATGTTACCAACCATGTCATAGTGCAACATCCATTAATTTCAATCCAGAGAGCTCATCACGAGATTTATATTTCATCAATGTAAGGTCATTCATGTATAGTCCTCCATATGTCATTAACGGCTTGTAATCTAAATACATCATTGGCGCTTAAAGCCTAGATCACTATGAGCATCAATCATAGGCACATGATTGACATGGCATCTTTAGACTTCCTTATTAGAGGTAAGGACATCATCCGGGATCTAGGGCATATTCATGGTTAGTTCAAGGACATCATCATTAAGTATTATGATCAATGGACATTTAGGCAACATCACATATCATAAGAATTTTCCATCACGAACAATGCGATATTAACATCGATGACAACCCTGACCAACAGAGCTCGCCAAAAAACTAAAAAAAAATTTAAAAAATTTGAAATCTGCCTTTTGCCTCCAGAAATGCGGCCTGCATCTGCCAAAACGGGCATGAAACACCGTCGGGCGTACCATACGGCGTTTCAAAACATTATACAGTACGGTCAGCAGTGTTTTGAGCCCGTTTCAAAGTCATTTCGGTTTGCCCTGGTACTAGTACACCACTTTCCTAGGCATTTCCTACAACATAGCAAGCAACATTGAAGCAAGGATACAAGATTGCAGGACGTTTGTACAAGATAGCAAGTAAAACAGAATGCAAAATCAGAAATTTGAACTATGGCATATTGCATCTCAGTTATAATCAAAGCAGCGCAGCATCAGCATGGTGGTATATTTCAAGGTTTGTTGATGACTGAAGGGAGAGATATTCTCTTGGAAGTCAAGGACTTCAAAGGTGTTATTGTGGTAGTTGACATCTACTATAACAGAGGACCCCAAAATTTGGTACCCTGTGACATGAGAAACTTATCGGAGATTACTTCTAGCCAGGGATGTAGCACAATTGGAGTATTCGGGCATTGGGGGTGCTAGATTCCCTATTTGGAAATGGGATCCAGGTGGATTATCCCCTTGTATGGCAAGGCTTGACCAAGTAGGGGAGTACAATTGGAAGGCATGAGGCACAAGGATCGATAGTATACTATTGATGCAGCAGGAGTATAGTGAAGACTCCTTTAGATTCATTTAGGATCTACGAATTGGTCCTAGCATACAGTTTATGGATTCCATCTCAGTAATGCAACAGGGATCCTTCGAATTCATTTGGGATCTTGATATTGAGTTTAGAATTGCATGTGGTCAACCAATTTCAAGAAAGGAGGACTATAATGTCCCTTTTTCCGAGCATTGGGAACATTAACTAACTCACTATCCTAACCATTCCCATAGGCTACAGATTAAAAAGTAATCATTGTAATAATTGGGAATTAATTAATTAAAAGTGACTTACGAAAAAAATAATATTATAAGTAACTTTAATAAAAGAAGAAAAAGACCCATGGTATCTCAATAGTCAATGACTATTAAAGGACCTAAATCATGAGAGCTCACTCCTTAGGATGCATTTAGATTATTGTTTTGTTGTCGTTGAGTTGAGCTCTTGGAGCTTGTCTGGGTCAGAGCCCATATTATGTAGAAAGTTAGTTTCAGTGGTAAGAGATCCACCCTAGCTGATTCCAATTACGACTGGTTTTGGCATTGAGACATATACCCTAGCCACTCGAAAATGGAGGGATCAAATCAGATTGGCTCATTGGGCCTAATGTGGAGATTGCTAGGAGAGGTCAATTAGATCAAGAGCAGGTGTATAATGTTGCAGGAGTCATCGTCAGCCGTACTAATATCTTGCTGGTGTTTTTAATAGGTTCTTAGAACCATATTGGGCATGTATTTTCAGATCCATATTTAATATAATAAGGTTGAGTTTTTGTAAATTTATGTAGATGTTCTATGTTTGATGCAACTTTACTTTTCACTACAGCAATCACATAAACAATCAAGTAAAATGCTGATAGAACATACTAGTGGATCTATACAAGACAAACCAGAAACAAAAAAATGGTGTGGTGCATTACGGCGGTCAAGAAGATGCTTCAACCAGCAAAGTCTCCTTGGTCAGCCAACCCAGCATGTGTCACAACCATAGTTTTAAAAACCAGCCGGTTTGAACCGGTAACCGGTCAAACCGGCCGGTCAGATGTGCTTGCGGTCAGAACCGGCCATGCAACCCGGTCTGGAGGGTGGCCTCACCTTTTTTGGGCGGTTAACCGGACCTAACCAGCCGGTTAGGTACGGAACCGGCCGGTTAATGCATAAACCGGCTGGTTAATGCATAAACCGGCCGGTTAGGTGCTCTTCCTCTACTGTACTGTTGTGATAATCGATAATAATTCGGAAATGCAAATAATAAGCAAATCAATAATCATTCTGAAATACTTTACTGTGATCTTGAAAGAGTTTCAAGAACTTCAATTTTTCTTTTTTAATCTCTGCACACGACTTTTTCTTTTTCTTTCATCGTACCCACTCATCACTTTGAGGGGTAGGCTGTAGCTGATCTGCAAGGGATCTGACACTTGCCTTTACTTGAATTCTGTTTTAAGGTTTGATTAATTACAGACTAACAACAATTTAAATTCCAAGTTGGAGGGGCAGTTACTCTGCAACGAATCCAACTCATGCCTTTTCTTTTCTTTGAACCCAATACTAGGTTTAAGGGCTAGTTATTTTTTTCTCACCCTTCATGCATTTGAAACTCATTCCTCTAAATGGCAGATCTATGATGTGGTTATTTTGTCCAAAATTATCTCATCCTTTGAAAGTATATGGTGTAGCTAGTCTTTCTGAAATTACCTCTTCCTGTGAAACTCCTTTGAAACTCGTTTTAGATTGAGTTTCTTTCATATATATTATATTAGTTAGTTACAAGTTATATCAAATATTTTATATGTCTACTAGTTTAGTGTTTTCAAAAGTGCTTCTATGAAATTCAAGCTTGAAAAATGTCATCCATTTTTAAACTCTCCCCACCAAATTCAAACTTGAAACCTAATAAAAACTAAATTTCAGACAAACTAACTTTATCTACACCTCAGTATCAGATTTGCTTAATTCATCTGAAGACTGAAACTAATTTTTCAATGTACTTTCATGGACTTTCTTTGACATGGGGTGTTGCATATGAACGATGACCACTCTTTGCCAATTTTGAAATCCATGCCATTCAGGGGCAGAGGCTACAGCTGCAGGGAGAATAAAAGGATAGTGGATCGTTTAATGTTGTGTGTCAATTTGCACTCGGTGCCATTTTGATATATTCACCTTTGCATGGTATATAAATGAGCAAACTTTGCATATTTTGTCTCTATTGGCTTGGAATCATGGTTGCAAATCTTAAAAATAGTTTTTTTATTAAAAAAAATAATTATTTAATGTATTTTTTTTTAAACCGGTTCATTGAGATCTGACCGCTCCCGGTTAGACCGGTTCCGGTTAGAAACCCGGTTCATTAGGTCCACCGGTCCGGTCACCGGTTCCGGTTTTTAAAACTATGGTCACAACAGCCCTCAAAATAGCCACACAGTGAACTCAAAGTCAACCCCAGAAAAGTCAACGCAGAACAGCAGCAAGAAAGTCAATGCAGCTCGGTCTTCGGTCAGCCTTTTGACCTTGGTTCTTGTGCCAACATGTACGACCTTCGAAAATCTAAGTCTCCACCAAAATTCAGCCTCTTCGGACCATGCATTGACCAAAGTCAACGCTGGTCAAAATTGTGTGGAAACCCTAGCTGCAGCAGTTTCTTCTTCGTCTTTCTTTCCCACGTGTGAACCGAAACTGCCTTCAGGAGCTCGTACTAAATCAGAAGAGGAGAGATGTTGTGAGAGGATGAGATGATGAGAAATGTCCTCCAACGTTGACTCTATTTATATCAATCATTGAGGGTGTGTGACACATCTGCTGGGGGTGTAAAACCTTAAAGCCGACCCGCAAATATTTGAAATTATTAAAAATAAATGTTCTGCTCAACGGATTAATATCAATTTTAGATCGATCTTACACCTCTCCGAAAGAGGAACCCACTAACAATATTGGTATCTTCATCTGAGCATCACAACCTGGAGTTTTGATCTAGTTGTCCAATTTTAACACTCCCTCTCAACTAGGGAGAACTCCATCCACCAGTGCTATCAAACATCGTGCATCATCCCACCGTAACTTGCTTTGCTGGCCTCTTTATTTCAGAACAGAAGTGGGTCAGTCACAGAGACATCATTCCCTGGCTGACAGATTCAGCCCAGAGGTCTGAAACCTCTATCGGACTCACAAAGAGTCTCATACCAACCCGAAGTTAGTTTACCTGACCCGAAGTCAGTTGGAGATCCGAAACCTCACTATACTTGATCCCAGATCAAGTGGTTGGACCATGCCATCCTAGATAAAGAGTACGGCAATCTCTGATGCGTCCGTTAGTCTTTGCCACTAGTCTCTAGCTTTTCCCACCTCATTGGCCAAATGAGAGGTACTTCCCATGAGCCCTGAACTCAATAGGTAGGATGCATACGGGGCACAGATAATGAGAGGTGAACCAACTCAATAATCACAATGGTGGGGCCCAAGCACACCAACAAGGTTTGGCAAGCCTAGCCCTATGGTTGCTCATAGCTCCGAGAAGTTATCCCCAAAGCCCCCCAGAGCTCCCAAAGCTCGTCGTCCAACAGGACCCACATCATAGGGTCGTTCCACGATACCAAGACTCTCACAAAAGGATAGGAACTTGACCTTCCCCAGGGGCTTTGAGAGAATATCCGTGACCTGCTCATCAGTTCCTATATGATCGAGCGTTACGGCGCCTCGCTGTACCATATCCCGGATAAAGTGGTACCTGATATCAATATGGTTGGATCGATCGTGGAAAACTGGATTCTCGGACAAGCGAATCCTACTCTGGTTATCACAGAGTATCATGATGGTATCTAGCACATGTCCGAACAACTCACTAAAGAGCTCTTGCAACCAAACTGCTTCACAACAGGCCATACTCGCTGCAATGTATTCGGCCTCTGTGGTGCTCAAAGCCACCGACTTCTGCTTCCTGCTCATCCATGAGATCGAAGCAAAACCAAGATTGAAACAGCATACCGATGTGCTCTTACAATCCACCACACTGCCAGCCCAATCAGCATCAGTATATCCAAGGAGTGTCACACTCCCGGTAGTGTATCTCAGCCCATGGTTTATCGTGCCCCGAAGATATCTCAGAAGATTCCTGGCACCAACCCAGTGAGTGTGATGAGGCTCAACCATCTGTTGACTCAAAGTGTTTACTGCAAAACATATATCTGTACGGGTGTTCACAAAGAACATCAGGGCCCCTACGAGTTGACGATACTCAATAGGATTAGACAATACGGGCCCAGCAGTGCTGCCACTCAACTTCTTGAAGTTGAGCTCCATTGGTGTCAACACGGACTTGCAGTCCACCATACCAAATCTTTCCAGAAGCTTCATAATGTATTTTCCTTGAGAAAGGAAAATCTCGCCAAGTCTCTGCCAGACTTCCAGGCCTAGGAAATAGTGCATCAGTCCTAGGTCCTTCATCTCGAACTCAGCAGCGAGCTCCCTCTTGCACTGATGAATGAGGGGGTCAGCACCTGTCAGGAAGAGGTCATCCACATACAGCACCAGAATGAGAGGCTTCCCCTTGACAACCTTGAAGTAAAGGTTCGGATCAACATTACTTCGAGTGAAGCCCAACATCATCAGCTAGCTATCTATCCTCTCATACCAAGCTCTGGTTGCTTGCTTCAGCCCATAGAGGGCTTTCTTCAACCTGCAGACATGCGTGTCCTGATCCTGGACTTCGAACCAGAGAGGTTGCTCCACATATACCTCTTCCTTTATCGCACCATGCAGAAATGCGGTCTTCACATCCATCTAACGAAGACTCCATCCTTGCATAGCAGCAAGGGCTATAATAGATCGAATGGTGGTATATCGAGCCACAGGTGCAAATATGTCATCATAATCTATGCCTTCATTTCGAGAGAAGCCACGGGCAACGAATCTTGCCTTGAACTTTTCAGCACTTCCATCAAATCCATGCTTGATCTTGTAGAGCCATTTCGAGGTGACAACTGCTTTGTCCCTCGGTCTTGGAACCACATCCCAAACATCATTCTTCATAATAGACTCATATTCTTCGTGCATAGCATCCTTCCAGACTTGATGCTTTACGGCTTCCTCAAAGGATACAGGGTCGGATTGTACAATAGTACTCATGGCTACAAGATACCCTTGGTATCTACTTAGCTTCCTGCTTTCACGGAATGTCCCCCTTGGGGCCGCATGTCCCTCAACATCCTCAAGAGTGTCCCTGAGCCATGATGGTCTCTTTCCCAGTGACGGAGGTGGATCAATTGGGTCCATCGGTCCTTCAACATCAGGCATTGTTTCATCCTTCGGTTCTTCTTGATTTCTAGGCCTTGCTTCATGATCTTCCTCAGATCTCGGAAGATTGACTACTTTTCTCAGGGAAGTATCTTCGTCAAAGGTGACGTCGTGGCATATCTCCACTTCCCTTTCACCAGGCACATAGACTCTATACGCCTTCGAAGTTTCACTATAGCCCACAAACATTCCTTTCTTCCCAAAGGCATCCAGCTTGCTCCTCTTTTCTTTCGGCACATGAAAGTAAACAGAACATGCAAAAACTCTAAAATGTGAGACGTTAGGTTTCTTACTAGAGAAAACCTCTTCGGGAGTTTTTGAGTCTAGAGCGAAATGCGAGCATCAGTTTTGTATGTACACAACCGTGTTCACAGCTTCTCCCCACAAAAACTTAGGTAGACCTTGGTCACCTAGCATGGCACGGGCAACTTCCACAATGGTCATGTTCTTTTGTTCAGCAACACGATTTTGCTTAGGAGTATAGACAATTGTCATCTCCCTATTAATGCCAGCTTCTCTGCAAAAGTCCTTGAACTCATTTGTCTCATATTCAGTGCCATTATCAGTTCTCAAAATCCTGATCTTCTTCCCTGTCATATTTTCCACTAAGAATTTAAAGGTACGGAACCACATGAAAGCCTCATCCTTCTTCTTTAAGAAGTATATCCAGGTTTTGCAAGAGAAGTCATCTATGAACGTCGTATAATATGAACATCCTCCCAAAGATGTCACGGGCAGCATACCAGATAGATCAGAATGGATCAATTGCAAGACATCAGATGTCTTTGTGACACTTGAGGGGAAAGGTCCCCTAGTATGCATTCCTTCTGCACAACCCTTACATACACCTTCATGATTATTTGAAAACTCGGGCATCCCTGTCACCACCTTCCTTGCTTCGGGAAGGGCTTTCTAGTGAAGGTGTCCAAACCTTCAGTGCCATAGTCCAGTCTGTCGAATAGTATCACATGTCATTGCTCCTAGTGGACTTCCTCCAACCCGGTAGAGTGTATCAACTCTAAACCCAATCATGATAGCTTCCTTGAAGCTCTTCTTCCACATGAGCACCTTTCCATCAGTGAATGCCACATTGAAACCTTTGTCTTCCATGGCCGATATAGACACAAGGTTCTTCTTCAAATTTGGTACATAGAGTACATCCTATAAGTGGCGGACTTGACCTTGAGACAAGTGGAGGGTCACAGTGCCTGTCCCTTTCACGGGATATGTGGCATTATCTCCAAGGATAATTTCTAGATTAGTATACTCTCAACCATATCAGAGAGGAATTCCTTGAACCCAGTGATGTGCCTTGAGGCACCACTATCTATCAGCCAAACATCCATAGTGTCGGGTGGAGATGCAACAAAGAGGGCAGATACAAGAATGTAGTCATTTCTTTTATCAACAGCATGTGATTCCTCATACCTGGAGTTTCTTGACCTTTTGAAAGGTTGATCATTTCCGCAGGAGGGAGCCTTCGTGTTTCCCTTGAATCCGTTGTTCCTTTGATTGCCATTCCTCCAGTTGTTGTTGTTATCATCACCATCGGGAGAATCCTTCTTGAAAGGACATTCTCTAGCATAGTGCCCAGGCCTATGACAAGTGAAGCACTTGCCCTTCTTTCCTTGGGCCCCTGCTTTTCCCTTGTTCTTTGGACCACCAAAGTTCTTCTTTCTAGAATGAGCAGCGTATGCAGCATTTTCTTCATTTCGATACTCCTTCATTCTTGATTCTTCATGAACGCATCTTGACAGTACTTCATCAAAGTCAGGTATCACATTATTATTTATAATGGTAGTGTTGAACACATGCCATTCGGATGAGAGCCCTCCAAGTGTGGTGAGTACCATCTCTCGATCAGCTATTGTCTCCACAATAGCCAACAGATTGTTCCTGATCTCGGTCAGCTTTAGAAAGTATGATTGGACAGACTCATCCCTGCCTTTCTTCAGATTCTTCAATTGATTCATGAAGAATAGTACTTGATTTGCATTGTTGGCGTTGAACATGAGGATCAATTTATCATACATCTCTCTGGATGTCCCCAACTCAGAGATGTAGGCCACCAAACTTTTATGAATGGATTCCATGATCATTAGCTTTGCTTTGATCTCCCCCTTCTTGTACTTTGTTTTGGCAGCAGCAGTAGCAGTGGATGAAGGTTCTTGGATTTTACCCTACACATAGTCATTACATCTTGGTCTTCCAATTTGAGATCCAATATCATCTTCCAAGCATGGAAATCATCCTTCCCAGTCAATTTGTCATCCTCCTTGAAGCCATAGTTTGTGGAACCCATTTTCTTCTTCGGTGATTGCTACAAATAGGGCTTGTCTTCACCTCAACTCTGATACCATGTAAATTTGTGTAGATGTTCTATGCTTGATGCAACTTTACTTTTCACTACAGCAATCACATAAACAATCAAGTAAAATGTTGATAGAACATATCAGTGGATCTATAGAAGACAAACTAGAAACAGAAAAATGGTGTGGTGCGTTACGGCAGTCAACATGATGCTTCAACCAGCAAAGTCTCCTTGGTCAGCCAACCCAGCATGTGTCACAACAGCCACACAGTCAACCCCAGAAAAGTCAACACTGAACAGAAGCAAGAAAGTCAACGCAACTCGGTCTTCGGTCAACATTTTGACCTCGATTCTTGTGGCAATATGTATGGCCTTCCAAAATCGAAGTCTCCACCAAAATTCAGCCTCTTCGGATCATGCATTGACCAAATTCAACGCTAGTCAAACTTGCGTGGAAATCCTAGCCGCAGCAGTTTTCTTCTTCATCCTTCTTTCCCACGTGTGAACCGAAACTGCCTTCAAGAGCTCGTACTAAATTGGAAGAGGAGAGATGTTGTGGGAGGATGAGATGATGAGAAATGTCCCCCAACGTTGACTCTATTTATATCAATCACTGAGGGTGTGTGACACATCTGCTAGGGGTGTAAAACCCTAAGGCCGACCTGCACATATTTGAAATTATTAAAAATAAATTCAAAATAAATGTTCTTCCCATCAGATTAAGATCAATTTTAGATCAATCTTACACCTCTCCGAAAGAGGAACCCAATAACAATATTGCTATCTTCATCTGAGCATCACAACCTAGAGTTTGGACGTAGTTGTCCAATTTTAACAGTTTTGTTGCATATGTCTCGTGTTTATTTTGAGTTGCAGCATTTCTGGGTTTTCATATTGCCAAAATTTACTTCTTGTGCCGATAATTTAGTGGTTCAAAATGTGCAATTTGTTTGGGTTTAAAGCAAAATTCTGGAAACTTTAGTCAATTTATTTTTCGAAATATTACTATTTGTGTCATCATTCAACCCGCGTAGACGCCCCCTCCCCCCCCCCGCCCCCCAACCTCCCCTCCCAACCCCTGCCACACATAATACACACATCATTGTGCACAATACACACATCCTAAGGAACCAAAGGAAGACCTCATTCCACACCATACCTCGACTACAAGTAGGACCACAAAATCTGTTCTAAGCACTGAAATTGAGCCCCACTATGAAACAACAAGATACATGATAAATGTGCAACACTTGTAGAATCTGACTAACCACTAACAACTTCCTAACAAATGGAAGGTCCATATGATGTCGAACATGCAGCTAACTCTAAAGCCACTACAGATACCAATCCCACATAGCCACCAACAAGAGGCGACTATTGTATCAAAAAATGTAGAAATAAAAATAATGTAGACTGTAAAAAGGGATAAACCCAATGAGAAAACCCTAATAAGAACTAAAGATAGATGTCATTATACAATAGGAGGAGAAAAGGAGACAACTACTACTCTGCATGAGAAGTAGAAATAGAAGTCAAAGAACAGTTATTTCCATCATATCAAAAGCTATTAATTGAATGCGAAGTCCAATAATTTCCTCTAGGAAATGTATGAGACTAAGTAAACCAAAATGGATAATCCTAGGGTTAGCACATGTGCAACTAGTAGCTCTCCTAGTATCTCTCGTCGAGAGAAATATAGTAATGGATACCTAGATACTCACTTGGTTGGAGGGTAAGCCTTACATCAAGCCTACTTGAGCAAGTACAACTCTATGACCTCATGCTAGTGGGCGATTTCTCGATAAAATAGAAGGTTTTGCACTATCTCACTAAGATACTTCCCTCTGAATAGATGGTTGGAGTGCCTATATGGATCTTGACACCTCCAAACATTAAGATGGGATAAAATAAAGAAGTGACAAACCTAGTGGAACTTGGCTTCAATAAATTCCAAAGGCCAATCACTTGAGAGTGACCTCTCCCTGAATAGAGAAACCCAAGCATCACTGATCCAACTAGCAAACAAAGGCAGTATCTCTGTATAAACAATGAAATCTACCTTCTTTAATATATCGGACCACTTAAGATGAAGTGCTCCTCTATCTATGTCACATGGGGATGACACCATTAACATATCATATTCATCAGCAAGATGTGACGATTAGATTCAATCATTCAAGATGTAACTGATAAAAGCAACCCTTAGCTGATTGTTACCGCTCAAACTAGCAAGGGTCCTAGGAGGGGATCCTAAAAGGGCAACTACTAGGTCAAGGGCAACAATGGAGCAATAGCCCATTGTTACCTCAGCTAAAGCTCCCTACTCTTTACGGACTTTCACCAATGGGAGGAGACCCGCCATAATAAGGATCACGAAGATGAATGGATCAATGATAAAATGAAAGGTGATCCCAGAAGCCTATTCACAATAGAGGGGCAAATATATGGCTTGCTTGCCCGGAGAGCAAGATGAAAGGCTCTCTAGGAATGGCTTGCTTGCTCGGAGAGCAAGATGAAAGGCTCTCTAGGAATGGCTTGAGAGAATTCCAAGGGCTAGGGTTTAAGTATATGGCTTGTCAAGAAGATTCTTAGACACTAAAATCCTTGTGGAAACTTGGATTCCAAGCGGTCTTTATGGATTTATCTTTAAAATGTTGTGGGACCACAAGGGACCAAGTGGACCCAAAATTAGGTCAAGGGGATGGAATTGATCAACCAAGGCTCTGTTTGACATAATTGAGGGGGAGAAGTGGTTTAAAGGAGAAATTTTCTTTGAATTTGATGCAATAATCCCAATGAGATCACTAGCCAAAGGAAACCTAGGGCAAGAAACGGTTCCCGAGCTAGGGCTTGCAATATCTCAAGATCCTACCGTCGGATTTGCTTCAAATTTGGAGGGCCTCTAGAGAAAACTCCAGCACAATTATGGAGCAAAAATCGAAGTATTTGGATGGCAAGATTGTGAGATAAGTGATGCCCTATGTGACCTATGTAGACTAGGCCTAGAAAGAAAGAGAGAAGGTGAGAAAAATATGCTTTAAGGTCACCTATGGAAGAGCAGTGCCTAATCCTTTGGTAGAAACGGAGTCAAGGATATTTCAATGATTGGAATGGATTCACTTCGTCAAGGAGGCCTATAAAAAAATTTTGCATGGCAATTAGGGCATGGGCAATTGCTTCAAGGTCTTTATACTTCAATATGAAAAATATGTGATCACTGATGACTTATCAAGACAAAATTTCAACAAAATGTCTCTAGGAACATTCAATTCTTCAAACATGACCATGACAAGATGCAACGTTAATAAAATACAAATTTCCATCATTCCACACAAGAAAAGCAGCAAATTTCAGCATATTATAGAGAAAATCCCCAGCAACATGCATGTGACATAAGAAAAAGACAAAGTAACATTAAAAGAGCACTTACATGAGAGAAAAAGTATATCCAATCATCACCATATGCCAAAATAGAAGCAACAAGACAAAAATGAAGAAAACCAAACAACAAAATTCATCCATCCATCCAATTTCATCCTCCAAAAAGAATAGCGAAAATCTCACAATAGATAATGATCCAATCCAAGTGATGATGATCCAAATGATCCATCATACTTCTATTTATACACTTTCTAATGAATTCAATTTATCTAATTAGGCCTAATTTAGCCCCTAGAAAAAAAATAATGTGCATAATAGCAAAACTTTTGGTGACAACCCCACCAAATAGCTCAATAATACATGAATAAGTCTCTTAAGAGGGTCGAATGATCAACAAAGTGAGTCATTGGACCTTTGAGGAGGCCTAATGAAGTCCAAAGGCTGCCATGGTGTAGAAATGGACTCCCATCATAGTGGACAAGGGGGTGGCCCCTCCCAAGTGGGTGTGGGGGCACAAAGTCGTCCCCATGGGTCTCCCAATGGATCGAAAGCACCTGTAGATCATCTATAAGGGCTAGAATGATGACATAAGCCATGCCTCTGCAGTGAGGAAAAATCCTTTAGACCCTAGAACATTTGTCAAGGGTATGGTGTATATGTGGAACCGGTTGGGCATGGTGAACCAAGTGCATCATCCTCATCCAAAAGGTGGAATAAGGGCAATCAACGAACGTTGTTGTGGATCCATGAAGTAATCTAGGATATGGTGAAGGCCCATGGCTCTCAACGCTCACCCTCCAAAAGCCATTGTGGCTCTCTAAAGGGCTAGGACCCCATATAGGGAGACCAAGCCGCAAATGGGAATCCCCCTGCAATCCTGCATAAGATCCAATGCATCCCCTTGCCCTCCAATACAACGAATCATTAGAATAAAGCTTACAAATCATGGTATCAATGGGGCACTTCATAGTGACATGCCCTTCCATAGTGAACTTTGGCAGGTGCAAGTGTTGATTTTTGTAGCATCCAGAAGTGTTCCAAGCCTCAAACTTTGCAGGGAGGTTTGGACAGCAACATTCCAAAGAACTCAAAAACAATTTGTGGAAATTCCACTCGGTTCATGACTTATTAAAATAATTAATTATTTCAATGAAGACCCTAATTCTAAACTTAGGGAAATGAAATAATTAAAGGGTATTAATAAGTCAAAGTGTGAATCTTCTAGAAAACATGGATCAAGTCAAGTTTTAATCTTAGCCATTGATTAATCTTAATCTGGGTCGTTGGTTCTCCAACAGGAAGATTATAAAAGAAGGCTTGAGGGTTATTTGGAAAACAAGCCGGGCATACACTTAATACTCGAAGGAGATCCATTCTGAAGTAGAATTTGATTTCAGTGGGAAAGTTGCAGGGCGAGAAGTTTGCACAAGTAGAAGGAGGAGGGAGTCAGTAGTGATCGAGATCAGGGACGGAGGGTAGTAGTGAGTCACTGGAAGCAGCTTGAGGCTGCAGCAAAGAGAACCCATGCAGACTCCAAGAAGTCCAGTGCTGGGACTGCGAAATGAATCACGCAAACAGACATGAGAGCATGCAGGGGCTGATTAGGGTGTCTGAGTATTGTTCGAGTAAGCCGGAAATTCAGTCTCAGGTGTTTCAGAATTTATCTATCGTTATATTTCCCTGTAAAGATATCATTTGTTGTAGAATTAATAAAACCCTCATCTATTGCACCGATTTTCCCGCATTGGGTTTTCCGGGGACAATTGTCCAAAAATAACTGTGTAAATGTGATTGATTCTTGTGCTTATGTTCGCTACTGTTTATTTCTCTACATATATAGTTGTGAATGTTGCAGTAGTATTTATTTTGATATTTGCCAGAAGATTTCTGAATAATAACTTATTCAAATAATAAGTAGGAGAAATAAATCTATCACTGCAACTAGATAGTTTTCTGTTTGACAATTTCACATGGTATCAGAGCCAAAGATGAATAACAGAGAGAGGGCATCTATCAGTATCTAAGCTTCAAAACCGAGGATATGATGTCTACTTTATTAGCAATAGAGTCTACGTCAAGCACCCCAGTTGGAAGAAGAAGGCACAGATCGGGGTAAGAAGCAACAAATTGTACAAGCTACAGCTTGACTCTCCAATGGCACTAGTTGGCAGTGCAAATGAAACGGACCTGAATGAGCTATGGGACAGAAGAATGGGGCATTTGCATCATGGGGCGTTGAGAACTCTCCAGGAGACTGTCACAGGTGTTCCAGAACTAAGCACTAAACGAGATAATGTCTACAAGGTATTGGGAAAATATGCCAAGGCAGCATATCAGAGAAGCAACAATAGGGCCAAGGGTGTATTGGATCTGATATACTCAAATATCTGTGGGTCGATGTCCACTAGAGCTCTTAGCGGTGTCGAATATTTCGTCATCTTCATTGATGACCATTCTCGGAAAACCTGAATCTACTTCTTGAAGACCAAGGATGAAGTCTTCAGTCGATTCAAAGAGTTTAAGGCTCTGGTGGAAAATCTGACAGGGAAGGGGATCAAGGTGTTGCGATCATATAATGGTGGTGAATACATAGATCACGAATTCACCGGATTCTGCGCAAGGGAAGGCATCAAAAGGGAGTGGACAGCTCCATACAATCCGGAGCAGAATGGTGTGGTAGAAAGAAAGAACCGGACTATTGTTGAAGCAACAAGAGCTATGTTGTATGACTAAGACATGCCCAAATTCCTGTGGGCAGAAGCGTGTAATACAGTTGTCTACATTCAGAACATGACTCCTCACGCTGCACTGGGAAAGATCACGCCAGAAAGTGTCTTCACTGGCAGTAAGCCTGAAGTGAGTACAACTTACTGCCATGTGCCTAGTGAGAAGAGGAAGAAGTTGGAGATGACTGCCGAAAAGAGGTATCTGGTAGGATACAGCGAGAATGCAAAGGCTTATCGCATCTACATTCCTGAGAGAAGGAAAGTGGTGGTGCGAAGGGTTGTGAAGTTCATGGAGGAGATGGCCTTTAGAAGATCCCGTGAGCTGCCTTATGTTATGCAGTCTGAGGAAGAGCCTCTAGTCCTGCCCCAACAACCAGCAGCAGAAAATTCAGTTGCCTCTCCAAGGCATAGTGATCCAAGGGATGTGTCTCCTGAGGGTTTGCAAGAGGGAGAGCCAGTAGATTCACCCACTACCAGCGGGAGAACGAGCAGGGAACTTCGACAGATTCTGAAGGATGCAGAGGACTTTGTCGGAATCCCCCGAAATGAAAAGAGACAGCATAAGCAGCCTGAGAGGTATCAAGTCGGAGAACCTTCCAGCTTTCGGGAAGCAACTCAACACCAGGTGTGGGTTGATGCAATGGTGGAAGAGTACAGTTCCATTATGACGAATGATGTCTGGGAAGTAGAACCCAAACCTCAGGAGAGATCAGTTGTAGGATCCAAGTGGATCTACAAAATCAAGTAGCATCGAGAAATTTAAAGCCAGGTTTGTGGATAAGGGGTATGCTCAGAAGGAAGGAATTGACTACGAATAAGCCTTCGCCCCAGTAGCTAGGTACACCTCTATCAGGTCCGTGATATCCCTTGTTGTGCAGATGGGATGGGAAATTCACCAGATGGACGTCAAGACGACATTCTTGAACGGGGTGATAGAAGAAGAGGTGTATATAGAACAACCGAAGGGCTTTGAGACACATGATCAGAAAACTCATGTGTGCAGATTGAAGAAAGTGTTATATGGAATGAAGTAAGCACCTAGAGCCTGGTATGGTCGAATTGACAGCTACCTTCAGAAAATGGGATTCGTCAAGAGTGATGCAGATCCCAACCTCTACTATCTAAGAGTAGGGAGTGAGACTTTGATACTGGTTTTTTATGTAGATGATTTGTACTTGACGGGATCATCAAGGCTCATCACAGATTGCAAGACGAATTTGGCTGAAGAATTTGACATGAAGGATCTAGGACAGATGCA
Organism: Pinus albicaulis; assembly: GCA_034641835.2. NCBI lineage: Eukaryota > Viridiplantae > Streptophyta > Pinopsida > Pinales > Pinaceae > Pinus > Pinus albicaulis. The sequence continues at coordinate 540,235,675 of CM076572.1, forward strand.
CTATTTCTTGGGGTTGGAGGTTTAGCAGCAGAACAGGGAGATCTTCCTTGGTCAAGGAAGATACAAGACAGAGATTCTGAAGAGATTTCAGATGGAGGATTGTAGACCCATGACAACTCCAATGATCACCAACTGGAAGAAAATCGACACGTCCGAAGATGATGAGGCTAATCCTACACTATATAGGCAGCTCATAGGGTCATTGATGTATCTGGTAAATACAAGGCCAGACATCTGTTATGCTGTAAACACCCTCAGTCGGTTCATGGTGGAACCGAAGAGGGCACATTGGGCAGCAGCCAAGCATGTTCCCAGGTACCTTCAAGGAACAGTCGAGCTTGGATTGAAGTATACCCGTAGCAATGATGTCAGGTTGAGTGGTTTCACTAACACAAAGTGGGTATTGTTTTAGTCTAGGATCAGGAATGACTTCCTGGTGCAGTAGGAAACAGAAGTCTGTAGCACTGAGTTCAGCAGAAGCAGAGTATATGGTAGTCTGCACAGCTTCGTGTGAAGCCGTATGGCTTCAAAAACTGCTAGTGAATCTACTCAAGGAGAGAATGGAAGCAACCGGCATCTTATGTGATAATCAGAGTTCCATAAAACTCTCTAAGAATCTTGTGTTTCATGATAGGTCGAAACATATTGACATCAAGTGTCACTTCATCAAGGACTGTATACAACATGGAGTTGTTCAGTTGCAGTACACTCCTACAAGAGAACAGATGGCAAACATCCTCACAGAGGCTCTAGGAAGACAAAGTTTGTCTACTTCAGAGAGAAGATGGGGATAATGAAGAATCCCTTCCAGTAGCAGGAATGGATAGACTCAGTATTCAGAGGGAGCTGTGGTACAGAGGCAGCAGTGACAATGGAAGTGTCAAAGGCAGCAATACAGAAGGCAGCAGCACTGCAAATGGGGGGCAGCGTCCAGAGATCAGCGGCGCAGAGGGTGCTTCAAAATCAAAGCAGCATGCAGCAAGCATATTGTTGGAACACCTTCCTCGCTAAGAGGGAGTGTTGTTTTTTGTAGCATCCAGAAGTGTTCCAAGTCTTAAACTTTGCAAGGAGGCTTGGACAACAGCATTCCAAAGAACCCAGAAACAGTTTGTGGAAATTCCACTCGGTTCATGACTTATTAAAATAATTCATTATTTTAATGAAGACCCTAAGTCTAAACTTAGGGAAATGAAATAATTAATGGGTATTAATAAGTCAGAATGTGAATCTTCTAGAAAACATGGATCAAGTCAAGTTTTAATCTTAGCCATTGATTAATCTTTTAATCTGGGTCGTTGGTTCTCCAATAGGAAGATTATAAAAGAAGGCTTGAGGGTCATTTGGAAAACAAGTCGGGCATACACTCAGTACCCGAAGGAAATCCATTTTGAAGTAGAATTCAATTTCAGTGGGAGAGTTGCAGGGCAAGAAGTTTGCAGAAGTAGAAGGAGGAGAGAGTCAGTAGTGATCGGGATCAGTGACAAGGGGCAACAGTGGGTCACTGGAGGCAGCTTGAGGCTGCAGCGCAGAGAACCCACGCAGTCCAGTGCTGGGACTGCGCATTGAATCACGCAGACAGACACAGGAGCATGCAGGGGCTGATCAAGGTGTCAGAGAATTGTCCGAGTAAGCCGAAAATTCAGTCTTAGGTGTTTCAAAATTTATCTACCATTATATTTCCCTGTAAAGATATCATTTGCTAAAGAATTAATAAAACCCTCATCTGTTGCACCAATTTTCCCGCATTGGGTTTTTCCGGGGACAATTGTCCAAAAATCACTGTGTACATGTGATTGATTCTTGTGCTTATGTTCTCTACTGTTTATTTCTCTACATAATAAGTTGTGAATGTTGCAGTAATATTTATTTTGATATTTGCCAGAAGATTTCTGAATAATAACTTATTGAAATAATAAGTAGGAGAAATAAATCTACCACTGCAACTGGTTAGTTTTCTGTTTGAAAATTTCACAACAAGTGTCTCCAAGCTCAATAGGGCATTATCCAAGAACCCTATTAGGTGGTTTCAACCTCTGGAGGGGGTTACATGTTCGTCGTAGATCCCTCAAACGGTAGGTGGCAAATGATATAATGATGGAACGGAGTGGGGATTAGAGAAAACATCTAGACCACATGTTAAGGAGCCAGGATAGCTAAAATAAGGGAAGCCCACACCGAGGTATATGAGTGCAGGAGGGAGCAAATCGTAGTACATGAGTTACCTCATCCTTTGTTTTCCCACCCTTCTTCATATGCCTTTTTCCTTTTATTTATTATTTTCTTCATAATTGCTTGAGGCTCCAGGGGATGAGAGCATGATGTGTAAAATGTAGCAATGAATACCCCATTAAGGTGGGGCAGTTCATTGCCCACCAGTGGTTGGGACAATCATGGGTTCCTTTATGATAAAGGGGGCTCATCTAGGGCCATAAGGGACTAGGGTGATGGCCATGGATAAGGGGTAGAGCTCATGTTTAGCTTCTGCCCACGTGTTAAATTTGTACGCCCTGACCATCTTTTGCATTTTGTGGTACATTTCCTGTTTAGAGTGGCCCAATTATGCTCTTTCTTTTCTTTTTAGCTACATCAACCCCCGGGGCATCGTTCCAGGCCCAACCCAATGTGTGGACAAGGGGAGGGTGAGGCTAACCCTATCTAGACCCAGTGGACACATGTGGACCTGGATGGGAAAATAGATGAATGGATCTAAGATGAGTGGAAGGGGAATGATGTAGGTGGTATCGGCAAGTGGGGCCACGGAACCAAAATAAGGATTTCCCATGTAGTGCCAACCTGAAAGACAAATGGTCACTAAAGGAGATCCCATGTGGCTAGGATACAAGGGTAACGACGAAATCAAACAGTGGAGACAAGAATACAAGCCTAACTGACTCTTTTCGCCAAATCCTCCCACCATTCCATGCCCAAAAGTGCCCATAACAAGTAATGCAAATTACTTAACTATACCAATGACAAGCCATAACTTTGGGGACGGAAGGCCAACCATCAAACATACATTCATGAAAAGTGCTCAAGGGACCACATGGCTAACTCAGATGGCGGAGAAAATGGCACATCGAGTTATCTGGTGGCGACAAGGGGTTGCTGGCTACCTATTGAGGACAATCTAGGAGAAAATTTTCTCCAATATACACTACCCACAGGTGGTGGGTAACATCTGGCTCCAACTGGGACATGAGCTCTCGGAAAAGTGCGCGAAGATACTTGAACGGGAGGTCATGAGAACACCAGCAATCTCTTGGTTATCGTAGACTTGTTTCGTGCACATATAAAGACTAAGCACATGGGGAAACATGTTTTCGTGGTTTTTAGTGATCACCCATGCTTAATATTAGGCCGTAAAAATGAACAGGAAAGTAAAGATATGCAAATTTAATCTAAACGCAGCTAATCTGCCATGAGAAATATCATAAGATGTTAGCTCTACTGCGAAAAATCACCATGCAATGCATCCTACCCTAACACGCATATAGTAATGCTAATACTAAGTGTAATCATAAAGCCAGTGCAACAAACATATCATCATATCAATATACATATGCTTGCCAGTATGATTACACATGCAGCAAATCCCAAAGCGAATGTGGATACAATTATATGGAGGATGAAGCAGGTGGGAGGTGAGAAAATATGATCTCCATTTGAGGTAAAAAGAAGCCCTAGGAGAAGGAAAATAAGCCAATCTAGAACTGCAGGGCTTTCCCTCTAAGTACACAATGGTGGGATGAAAGATCATTGTCAAGAACTCCCTATCACAATCATTGTTTATAATATTATGCTTTGTAGATGCCACAAGGTTGTGATGAGAGGGGAACGAAGGGTGACGGAAGAAGAAGTGTAACAAATACGTTGCTCACGGTGATGGTCACATTGGAGAGGGGAGATTATGGAATGATCATAATTATGAGGGTGTTTCAAAGGAGATAAAGTATATTCAATGAGGGGCTCTTCCTTGACACCATACTCAGAAGGGGGAAGGTTGGTCACTTGAGATCATACGAAAAGGGGCGAGGGAATTACTTGTGCAAGACTTAAGATGATGAACAAGAGGAAAAGGAAAAAGGGAAGGTGAAGTATTATATTCCACAAGTTTTTCCTCCTCAAAATCATAATCTAAAGGCTCAAGTGATTTGAATGCAGAATCATGAGGATAGGTGGGAGCCTTGTCGATTTCATCATTATTAGTATCAAAGATTAAGTCTCCCCTAAAAGGAAAATCAATTACTTCTAATTTCCCATCTTCATGCAAGGGAAAATAATAATTCTCCTTCCCAAGGGTATCAATAGATATGTCATCACAAACAATGCCCTAGAGAAAGGGAAGACCAATCTCAACCTCATCCTCCTTGTCGATATCGTAAATGGGAGCACAATCGAATTGAGGACCAACAATTTCCCATTTCTCATTTTTAATGCGGAAGTAATCACCAATGTCATTTTCCAAGGGGCTAGTGGAATCAACTTCCTCAAGGCCCTCAAAAGGAGAGTCATCACAAGTAATATCCTTGAGAAAGGTAAAGTAAGGTTAGTCTCAACTTCTCCTTCCATAGACTCATCCTTCCCAACACGTGTCCTCAAAATCACCTTTTTCATCTTGTGGACCCAAGGAGGACTCGTCTTCCTGCTCATTACTTAGATCCTCAATGACTTGATGATGCTCGATGAAGGCTTCCTCTTGAATTCTTAATGCGGAGCATACTTGAAAATGTATAAGAAAGCCATCAACGAACTCCTCAATAGATGAGATGCTCCTAGTTTTATGATTTTCAACCATGAGTTATGACCATTGAGAGAACTAAAGAACAACAACATAAGGGCATCCTAGTGGACCACTTTCTCCTTTGAAGTATGTGCATTGAATATTTCTACATTGTCAATTGCGGAGAGTGGATCACCATCATATTTTCCGTTTTATCCTCTTCTTTCAAGGTTTTCATAATTGGACCTTGAATCCATTTCATATGATGAGAGTTGCTGGAGTACTGGGCGCTGCTCTTCTATGTGCTATTCATGGTGCTACCGTGGAAAATACTTTATTTGAAGATGGTGATGGTGCAAATACGTTCCGTGCCTTTAATCCGACTCAAGCCGAAGAGACTTATTCCATGGTCACTACTAACCGCTTCTGGTCCCAGATTTTTGGAGTTGCTTTTTCCAATAAACGTTGGTTACATTTCTTCATGTTATTTGTGCCAGTGACCGGTTCATGGATGAGTGCCATTGGAGTAGTTGGTCTAGCTCTAAACTTACGTGCCTATGATTTTGTTTCCCACGAGATCCGTGCAGCAGAAGATCCTGAATCTGAGACTTTCTACACAAAAAATATTCTCCTGAACGAAGGTATTCGTGCTTGGATGGCGGCTCAAGATCAACCTCATGAAAACCTTATATTCCCTGAGGAGGTCTTACCCCGTGGAAACACTCTTTAATGGAACTATAGCTTTAGCTGGTCGTGATCAAGAAACCACTGGTTTCACTTGGTGGGCTGGTAATGCCCGACTTATAAATTTGTCTGGTAAATTGCTTGGGGCTCACGTGGCTCATGCCGGATTAATTGTATTCTGGGCCGGAGCAATGAACCTATTCGAAGTGGCTCATTTCGTACCGGAAAAACCTATGTATGAACAAGGATTGATTCTGCTTCCTCATCTAGCTACTCTAGGATGGGGAGTCGGTCCTGGTGGGGAAATCGTGGACACTTTTCCATATTTTGTATCTGGGGTACTTCACTTAATTTCTTCTGCGGTTTTAGGTTTTGGTGGTATTTAACATGCACTCATAGGACCCGAAACTTTAGAAGAATCTTTTCCATTCTTTGGCTATGTATGGAAAGATAGAAACAAAATGACCACAATTTTGGGTATTCACCCAATCTTGCTAGGTGTTGGTGCTTTTCTTCCAGTGCTCAAAGCTTTGTATTTTGGAGGTGTATATGATACTTGGGCTCCCGGCGGTGGAGATGTAAGAAAAATTACGAACCCAACTCTAAACCCAAGTGCTATATTTGGTTATTTACTTAAATCTCCTTTCGGAGGAGAAGGATGGATCGTTAGCGTGGACAATCTAGAAGATGTAATTGGAGGACATGTATGGTTAAGTTCCATTTGTATCTTCGGTGGTATCTGGCATATCTTAACCAAACCTTTTGCATGGGCTTGACGGCACCCCATGTACCATCCTTCCCGTGACATGATTGGGGTGCCCAAGGATGCTAGCGATGTCCAAAGCGGGAAAATCAACAAAGAAAGACACCCTATTTGAGATATACATAAAAATTATGTACGAGTCGCCAGGGTGAATTTAAAGATGCCTAGAAAAATGCTTGCTTCACCCTACAAGCATCGACCTTAAAGTTCAATGAAGTACTAGGGGTACTAAGGCTTCGTTCTTCCAATGGAGTCACCAATAATGTCATGTCAATATGTCGTATCGGGAACAAAACACATATTTCATCTCCCCAGCAACGATGCCAAAATGTTACCACTCAAGCTAGGATGGGTCCTATGAGGGGATCCTAAAAGGGAAACTACTAGGTCAAGGGCAACAATTGTGCAATAGCCCACTCTAACCTCAACTAAAGCTCCCTTCTCTTTACGGACTTTCACCGATGGGAGGAGACCCAGTATAATAAGGATCATGAAGATGAATGGATCAATGATAGGATGAAAGGTGATCCTAGAAGCCTATTCACAAGAGATACTCAAATATATGGTTGGCTTGCTCAAAGAGCAAGATGAAAGGCTCTTTAGGAAGGGCTTAGGAGAATTCCAAGGGCTAGGGTTTGAGTATATGACTTGTCAAGGAGATTCTTAGACCCTAAAATCCTTGTGGAAACTTGGATTCCAAGTGGTTTTGTGGATTTATCTTTAAAATGTTGTGGGACCACATGGGACCAAGTGGACCCAAAATTAGGTCAAGGGGATGGAATTGATCAACCAAGGGTGTGCTTGACCTAATTGAGGAAGAGAAAAGGATTAAATGATAAATTTTCTTTGAATTTGATGCAATAATCCCAATGAGGTCATTAGCCAAAGGAAACCTAGGGCAAGAAACAATCCTCGAGCTAGGGCTTCAAATATCTCGAGATCCCACCGTCGGATTTGCTTCAAATTTGGAGAGTCCCTAGAGCAAATTTTAGCGCAGTTGTGGACCAAAATTGAACTATTTGGATGGTTATATTGTGAGATAAGTGATGCCTTAGGTGACCTATGTAGGCTAGGCCTAGAAAGAAAGAGAGAAGGTGAGAAAAATGTGCCTTAAGGTGATCACCTATGGAAGACCACTGCCTAATCCTTTGGAGGGAAATGGAGTCAAGGATATTTCAATGATTGGAATGGATTCACTTAGTCAAGGAGGCCTACAAAACAATTTCACATGATAATTAGGGCATGGACAATTGCTTCAAGGTCTGCATACTTCAATATGCAATATGTGATGACTTATCAAAACAAAATTCCAACAAAATGTCTCTAGGAGCATTCACTTATCCAAACATGGCCCATGACATGATGCAACGCTAATAAAAGACAAATTTCCACCATTTCACATAAGAAAAGCAGCAAATTTCAGCATATTATAACGAAAATCTCTAGCAACATGCACATGACATAAGAAAAAGTCAAATTAGCATTAAAAGAGCACTTACATTAGAGAACAAGTATATCCAATCATCATCATATGCCAATATAGAAGCTCCAAGACAAAAATGAGGAAATTCAAACATCAAAATTAATCCATCCATCCAATTTTGTCCTCCAAAAAGAATAGCGAAAATCTCACAAGAGATAATGATCCAATCCAACTGATGATGATCCAAATGATTCATCATGCTTTTGTTCATACACTTCCTAATGAATTCAATTTATCTAATTAAGCTTAATTTAGCCCCTAGATAAAATAATATGCATAATAACAAAACTTTTGGTGACAAGCCCACCAAATAGCTCAATAATACATGAATAAGCCTCTCAAGAGAGTCGAATGATCAACAAAGTCAGTCGTTGGGCCTTTAAGGAGGCCTAATCAAGTCCAAAGGGTGCCATGGTGTAGAAATGGACTCCCATCATAGTGGACAAGGGGGTGGCCCCTTGTTTTCCAAGCAAAAACTTGTGGTGCCCCTAAGCAATGTTATCAGAACCAAACCGGTCATCGAACCGGAAAACCTTGTGAATCAGGAACCAATCTGAACCGGACCGAAACCGAAATTTAAAAAAAAAAAGGTTTACCAAAAACACAAAATATTCATATTTTAAAGAAAAAACAGATATATTCATGTGCATCCATATGAATCCAAACAATTTATACACAAATACGCAAAAGTTCTCATTTATATAGGCAAGTAATAGTGCATATAACCAAAATAGCACTTAGTGCAAAACATCGTTGAACCAAAAATGTTACAAACATCAAGAAGCAGGCTCTAAAAGGCCTTTATAGTCCAAAATAACATCATAGATAATCATATTATACTACAACCTACAATACTACAAGCTACAGCTACAACAATTCAATGATCAAATCATCAATCATTAATCATCATAAGAATCATCATCCTGATCATCCTCCTTATCCTCATCTGAAAAATGAGTAGCATTCAAGTCTGTAATGGGATTATGCCTTGATTCCCATGGCCCTTGATTTACCCTCTAAAAATTTGGAGAAAATCAGCTCCAAAATCCTCTGAAATCAACTATGTAGCAGCCCTAACAAAATAAATATCAAATCTTCCAACAATTACAAAACCATTGAAGAAAACCCAAAGATCTCTGGGAGAGATTAAAAAAACAAAAACAAATAACAAAAAAAATATCTTCGAAGTAGCTCGAAAATCTTCCAACCCAACAACTCTCCAAGACTCCAATCAGCTCTTCAAATCTGCAAAAAATATCCCTCAGAACAACCCTGCAAAAAACTCTCTGAATTCTCCTCACCGAACTCAACTCAAGAATTGCAAGAGACTCGAATGAATAGTGTGAGTGAAATAGAGCGGGTGGAGGTGTTTAAGTAGCTTTAGGCAGAGGCTAGAGTAGCGTTAGTAACCAGGAAAAATATTAAAAAAAAAAAAATATATATATATATATATATAATGTATTTTTAATGTCCAGGCTTGTGAACCGGTGGAACCACTCTGGACCAATTCGAAACTGAACCGACCGGTTCAGTACCGAACTGGTCATTTCCGGTTCGAAGGGCCGATTAGAACCGGTTTTGCCTCCAAATCGGTCGGACCGGTCGGTTTTCCGAAACCAATTCGGTTCAAATAACACTGCCCCCAAGTGGGTGTTGGGGCACAAAGTCATCCTCATGGGTCTCCAAAAGGATCAGAAGCACCTATAGATCATCTATAAGGGAAAGAATGATGACATAAACCCTGCCTCTACAGTGGGGAACAATCCTCTGGACCCTAGAACATCTGCCAAGTGTATGGTGTATGTAGGGAACTGGTTGGGCATGGTGAACAAAGTGCATCATCCTCAGCCATGAAGTAATCTCGGCTATGGTGGAGGCTCATGGCTCTCAACGCTCACCCTACAAGTGCCATTGTGTCTCTCTAGAGGGCTAGGGCCCCGTATATGGGGACCAAACCCCAAATGGGAATCCACCTGCAATCCTGCATAAGATCCAATGTGTCCCCTTGCCCTCCAATACAACGAATAATTAGAATAATCAAACAAAATAACTTACAAGTCATGGAATCAATGGGGCACTTCATGGTGGCATATCCTTCCATAGTGAGCTTTGGCAGGTACAAGTGTCTCCAAGCTCAATAGGGTGTTAGTCAAGGAACCTATTAGGTGGTTTCAACCTCTAGAGGGGCTGACATGTCTGTGGTAGATCCCTCAAATGGTAGGTGGCAAATGACATAATGATGGAACAGAGTGGGGACTAGGGAAAACATCCAGACCACATGTTAAGGAGCCAGGGTAGCTAAAATAAGGGAAGCCCACACAGGGGTATATGAGTGTAGGAGGGAGAAAATCATGGTACATGAATTACAGTGACCTTTGTTTTCCCACCCTTCTTCATATGCCTTTTGCATTTAATTGATTTTTTTCTTCATAATTGGTCGGGGCTTCAAGGGATGAGAGCATGATGTGTAATATCTAACAGTGAATACCCCCTTAAGGTGGGGTGGTTCATTGCCCACCAAGGATTGGTGTTGATTTGTGTAGCTTGGGAGGTACTCCAAGCCCTAGGTTCAGGGTTTGGAGGGCAAAGCACCACAAGGGCAGCTTGTGGGCTTGGAACCCAAGTGAGGGGTTTTGTGCCCATCGTGATTTGGGCCAAAACTGTGACGGAAATATGGCATGTGATGGATGAGGATGATAGTGCTCAGCGATACGATTCCAATGCATCGAGAATCGTCTAAATCCAAGTTGTCGTTTGGGAGAAATGAATTTTTGAAGTTAACAAGGTAATTATTGGTTACAAAGTCATGTAGGCTTGGTGTAAAAGGGTGCCAATAGATGTGTCTCTTCAAGTAAATTCATGGAGGCTTCGTGTCTATAAATAGAAGATGATTTGGAGTCACTTTAGCATCCAGGTTGAGCAATACATCTCTGAAATTTGGTGAGCCTTAGCCACAGCTAAAAGGAGTCTAAAGGGACAGCGTGAGGAGGTCTAAAGTGCAGCGTGGGTTTCTTTGTTTGTTGTAGGTGCAGAGAGGTGAGGAAAGGGTTGTTTTAAGGCATGAATAGGGTTGTAATAAGTGTGGTTTGTTGGGCAGGTTAGGCCGCAAATCTGGAGGAATGGACACAGTTGTTTAAGGGTTGTGTGGTGGAGTTTTGAGGGGGCCGTAAGCTACAGCAGTTGTTGCGCTAGGCCGTAGGCCTTAGCCAGTAGCTAGGCTTCCTCTAAGAGCTGTGTTTGGGGTCAAACAAAGCTAGGAATAGTGTAGGGGTAAAGGACTCTCTCTAGAGGAGACTGCAATCTTTTGGAGGGTTGGTTGTTGAGTTGCATGGAGGAATAGGGTTGTAGGTGATGCCCTAACCAGAGAACAATAGTGCAACAGTGCAGCGTGCTGACAGCAGCAGTCTTGAAGGTGTATTGGGTCAAGTGTTGACCAGTGATGGATAAGATTTATTAAGCAGCTTGTTGATGCCATGTATATGACATTCTGAGGTAGAGGCAATTCAGCAGTGACAAAGTTGGGAGCCATTGGACTGTTGGAGGGCAACGTGTTAGCAAGCCAAAGTAGCCCTAGACGAGCTATCTTCAAGGATGAAGAGCAGCTGAAGGTTGGGTAAAGGAAGGTGCCGAAGAAGCAACACTTTGATGGATAAAAGTTGTTGCTAGCATGACAGATTGGATCAGCCCAAGTACACTCTACAGAAGGACGTGCAGCAGTGTTAGGTGGCAGCCCTCCTGGAGTCTCGATGTGTAGTGGTCTTGATGGACTAAGGCACTACTAGTGAGTAGTACAGGTGCGATGGACCGGCGAGAGAAGATACGACAAAGAAGTTGCAACAAAGTTTTCATTGTATCTTGTATACCACAGACTGTTGTATTACATCAAATTTGGATTAATATAACGAAGATTGGTAGTTGTACATTATTGTACAATTTTGTTTAAAATTGTGTATATTGTGCATATATGAATTCACTGCTTTATATTTTCTATTGTGCAAAGTAGTTTATGGTTGAGATTCTTGGTTTGGTAGCATCAGTGATTTAAGACTCTAACCGACACCCAAGGTCACGGAAATTCAACAGTTGGGACAATCATGGATTCCTTAATGATATAGGGGGCTCGTCTAGGGCCCATAGGAACCAAGGTGATGGCCATGGATAAGGGGTAGAGCTCATGTTTGGTTTTTTCCCACGTGTTAAATTTGTATGTCCCGGCCATCTTTTGCATTTTGTGGTACATTTCCCGTTGAGAGTGGCCAAATTATGCTCTTTCTTTTATTTTTAGTTGGATCAGCCTTCCGGCCATCATTCCAGGCCCGATCCAAGGTGTGGACAAGGGGGGGGGGGGAGGAGTCTAACCCTATGTGGACCCAGTGGACACATGTGGACCCGGATGGGAAAATAGATGAATGGGGCTAAAATGAGTGGAAGGGGAATGATCTAGGTGGTATTGAGAAGCGGGACCACGCAACCAAAATCGGGATTTCCCATGTAGTCTCAATACGAAAGCCAAATGATCAGTAAAGGAGATCCCATGGGACTAGGATACAAGGGTAACCATGAAATCAGGCAGTGGAGACAAGAATACAAGCCTAAACCACTCTTTTCGCCGAATCCCCCCACCAATCCATGCCCAAAAGTGCCCATAACAAGTAAGGAAAATTACTTAATTATACCAATGACAAGCCATACCTTTGGAGTCAGGAGACCCACCTTCAAACATACATTCATAACAAGTGGTCGATGGACCACATGGGTTGCTCAAGTGGTGGAGAAAATGACACATTGAGCTATCTGGTGGCGACAAGGAGCTGCTGGCTGCCAGATGAGGACCATCTAGGAGAAAATTTTCTCCTATATACAGTACTCACAGGTGGTGGGTAACACTAACCAAGGTGAATTTTTTGGCACTGTACCAAGGACACTCTGTGTAGTCAAAGTAGACTGTGAAATTATCCGTTATTTGCAAAACGATTAGAAAGTTCAGAGTATATGATTTGAATATTCTGCCAGTATTATGTCTTCTTTTATCACCCTGTTGATCTACCTTTTTGAGAGAAGGAGATTGCTAGGATTGTCTCAAATATTCCTATGTCCCAAGGACAAATCATCGCTCTGGAGAAACTTATAATTACCTGCAAAGAAGCCTACGCTGAGCAGAAATCAAAAGAAACGCATGGTACAAAAACAAGTGCTTGAGTTATTTATTAACCTTAATAAACGGAAAGTTTATGATTTTTTATAATGTGATTGCTTGGTAATAGGAAAGTTTATGAATATATGTTTTACCGTTTTATGTCTAAATGATATTCTGAACATTATTTTTTCATATTTATGCCAAAATTAAAAAGATGATAGACATTATTTGAAAACACATTTTGCTTTTATAAAAACAAGTTTACACTGTTTCCTGAGGTTTACTAAGAGGTCTACCCCGAGTTTCATGCCCTGAGGTTACTCCCTTCCTCCTGTTTTATGTTTCCTGTTTCCAACCCTTGGGAAGACGTCAAAGTATTCAAATCCGATGAATATTATCTCCAACATAAAAAGTGGAATACTTGATTGAATTCTTCGCATAAATGTCAATGAAAATCTATCCATCAAAGATGACTCACCTTTATGATAACTGTATGTGCAGGTAAATTAACACCCCATGCTAAAGTTGCTGTACATACAAGCACCTATCAACATAACCACAACACATTATCATTTATGCCTGGAGGTAGAAACCATGTTCTTCTGCATTTAGCAAGTACTTTGTAACAATAGTTTTAATCTAAACATTATATGTACTTTTAGCAGCAACCTGAATTATAGAACATAAACAGACATACTTTTAGCAATCCTCCAGAAAACAGACGCTCTGTAAGACTGCGATCTGCACGCAACATCCCAGCATGATGGATGCCAAAACCAGACTGGAACAATTCAATAAGTTCCCGATTTTTTGATTTATGCACCTCCTTCTGAAAACAAAACAAGTCACTCATAAGAATACTTAGCTGCCTCCTCAGCAAGAGAGTGGTAGGCCCAAAAATACCCAAATGAAACAACAACGACATCAAACGAACATTTAAAACCATACCTTTGTGATTCCATACTGGGGGTGTGTTTCATTTGAAAAGGAACCAACCTCATCATTTCTTTGGGAAAATTCAACCTAACATGCAGTATGCCAAAGCTTCAGGAAATTAGTTCACAGAAAATGAAAATGTTGAGACATGCATGAAAACCCATTGCCCCACCATAAAAGTAAGCATTTATCCAGCCCACTTCTATTAAAGTGCATCTTTACAGTAAAAATTTTAATGAACAAGTACATAAAAGCTAAGTCACATGATTCAGGTTCAAGTTCTAATCCGAAAACAATTAAGTTTGATTCAGATTCAAATTTTTCTATTAACATTCTGTAATGTTCCCTATAAATTAATTGCCTATGAAGGACAAAATAGCCTATCTACCCCTTAGGCTATAGTCTTGATATAAAGGGGTAAAAAACCCAGGTTTTCCAATGTTGGGACAACATTGCGCAAATATTGGGTTGGCTGAGGCAACAGAGCCCAAAATTGAGGGTTGCTCATACAACCCTTCCAATATGGAAGCCCATGGAGAAAACTATAAATTCAAGAGAGTTAGACTTCATTTGATCAGGGAATTGGAATTGACTTATATCTGTTTTTTTGAGCCTGAGGCTATGAGGGTATTAAGACCCCTTCTCGTCTACTAATTTCGGTGGTTAAAGATTCCACCCTAGTTAGTAATTTTAATTTTTATCTTTCCAAGTCTGCTCTGGCACAACAGAGAGACTATCTAAGTGGAGGAAGAAATTCTGTGGGGGAAATTGAAGGAAAAAGTAAGATTGAACTCTTTGGAAGCCAATCAAAACCTCTCTGAGGCAGATAAATGAAGTTTACTGAAACAGCCGATGCCTCCTGTAGCTGCAGGTTGAAGACTGAGGCACCTGAAAGTCCATCTGAGGCAGGTAGCCTGAATTCTCTGAGTCAGGGTAAAACCCTGGGAGTTTGATCTTGTGATATTCTGAAGCAGATCAACGCATTTTTAAGGTGCATAACATCATTCGATACTCTTGTGGAAGATAAAAAGAATTTTTGAGAATTTCTGAGGCCATTTCTACAGACCTGAAGTCATGAAGAATAATTAGGCTCCTGTAACAGAGGGAAGAGGTTAACTAAGGGAATACGAAGGTTGAAGGTTGCAACAGACCCGAAATTTGTTGAGAAGAGCCAGGAACACTGAAGCAATGTTTTTAAAAACGGAATCGGTCAGCTACCAGGCCGAGGTAATGACTCGATAATGACTCCGAATCGGTAATGACTCGGTCGACTCGGTTTCAATGACACGGTTTTTGTAAAAAATACATTAAATATTAATTTTTTTGTACAAAAACATAAATTTAAAGATTTTTATTCATGTTTCCAAACACAAAGCATTACAATATAGATAAGTCACAAAAGACAACATATGATCAAAGTAGGCTTATGAATATATCCATTATATCAAAATTGCACCTAGTGCACTGTCCAATACAGGATGATGATATAGAGATCAAAACAAAAAACATAACCAATGTCACTAACATCATGTCATCAAGGTACATAGAGGGATTGGTGCTCTTGATTAAATACGAGTTTCATACCCTAATACATGACAAAATTCGATAGAAACATTGCAATAACCCAATCCTGAAATCCTGAAAAACTGATAAATCTGCTGGATTTTGAATGAGATCTAAAATTCTACTTTCTCCATATGAAATCCAATGAGGTTGGAACCACTCTCAAACATCCTGAGTCATTTCATGGTAATGTTAAAAATTTAAGTAAAAGGATGAAAATGAAGATTAAGGAGAAGCTGCTCCAAAAACCAACTCCACAACTCTTCAGAAAACCTCAAACAAACCTAACAACAGAATTAAATTCGGTGTCAAGTCCATAAAAATCGATTTTTTGGGCCCACTGGCCGGCGGAATTGGCTCGGCCGAGTTAACTCGGACCAGGCCTGGTCGGCCAGTTTGTTACCGAGCCGGCTGAGCCGGTACAAAAACCGGCCAGCTCGGTAACAAACCGGCCAACTGGCCATTGCTTGTGCCTGGTCGGACCGGCAAGCCTAATGGCTCGGTCGACCAGGCCTGGTCCGATTCGAATCGACCGTTTTTTAAAACTATGCACTGAAGTGGAAATTTGAGGGGTTTCTGAAAATAATTTGAGAGTAGAAAATAGTAAATTCCTGAGGCAATCGGGGCATTCTTCTAGACAGAACTCGCATAGGGTTTTACAAGTCTGCGGGTTGACCTAAAGTAATTCAGATATGTGGTTAGGATTCTATTGCACTGTTGAATTTATTCTGGTCTGTTTGGAACTATAATTATTGAAACTGCATTAAACTGTTTGTGGATCTTTTGGTCTAAGTTGCTTGAAACGTAAGGCCATCCTCCCCAAAACGCCATTCAGCATTCTGGATACGGATACCTGTACAATACTCTTAAAAAATGGCAAAAAAAACGTTTTTCTCCGGTTTCCAATTTTCTGAAATGGCAAGTTGACTCAGGAAACGTATTTCCAGAGTTTTTTTTTTTTTTTTTTTTAAATCCATTTCCTGCAATCTGTTAAAACGTATTTCTATTTGAAAACCCTGATCCGGAAAATTGACAATAGTATAGTTTCATTTCTGAGTGTATCTGCCATATCTGAATATGCTTCACGATTTTTAATCGCTGCCGCTTCATTTTTTAATCGCTGTCGATTTTTAATCGCTGCTGCTGCCGCTTCAATTTTGAAATTTACAGTTTATTTTCGTGTGTGTTGCTGTATACATCACCATGCTGTTGTTGTACACGTCCGCTAATATTTGTGGATTTCTGCTCAGATTGGCCGTGCATGTGTCTTGTATGCCTTGGTATTCATGCTTGCCTGCATGTGACTCTGACTTTGCCTTCAGATTCACGCTCTATTGTGCAATGGAAATTTGCTCTTCAATTTCTGCACCTGTATGTGCCTTGGAAAATATGCCAGAATGCACACATCAAACGACTGTGTCTGCATGTTAGTGTAATTAAACTGTTGCTAAAATTCTGTGTGGAGCTCCTCAAATTCTTTGTGCTAATCTTGAATGATTGAATCATGAATATATGCTTAATTGATGATGATGATAATATCATAATTCAATAATTGATTATGTATTTTTAGATATAATCTAGATTGAAAGATTCTAAATCTAAAAGATGAATGGGAATACGAAATTCTTATTTTGTTATATATGTGTGTGTGTGTGTGTGCTGTTTCCTGCCGTATCGTATCCAGATTTTTTGAAAATTTGTCATATCTGTTTCTAACCCCCTATCCGTTTCAGTGCAACTTAGCTTTTGGTTGGTTAAATTATAGTATTATATTGATTGGTTTATTACGTTGTTGAGAAAGACAGCACTATTTATTGAACATTGTATTATTTGTATTGAATATATTGTTTGTACAAGAAGAAGGAATTTTGTTGAAACCCTAGCTACCCAAGAAAATCTAGGGCAAAAATCTCCTTACAATACTACAATGATATCAGAGTTGTACGTCCTGCCAGCCTGAGGGATTGCGATGAGATCTAGTTGTTGGGTAAGTGACCACCACTATTTAACACCAGAGTGATGACTTATCCCAAAGCAGTCATGAAGGATTGGAAGGAATTTTGGTTTAATCCTATCACTGATTTTCATAAGTATCCCGCCATAAAAGACGTGTTTGAGGAGGAGAAGGTGCACCCAGGTCACTGTACATGGCTATGTTGGAAATAGTGTCATTGATGGCAAAGGAGACAGCAAAGAAGCAGAGGGATAGCAAAAGAGAGGCAAGGAGAACATTAGACATGAAGCAGAGAGCAAAAGAGTTGCAGATCTGGAAAGACAAAGTAGTGAGAGAGAAGGGCCATCGAATTGAAAATCTGGCCAGACTAGAGGTTTTGTAAGTGAAATCATTTATATGTTATGAAAGAAATTGTTTCAGTATTACATGTGCATTGGTTGATTTAATTTTTGTGTGAAAATGTCTGAATCTTCGTGAACTGTGTATGAATATGCTCTGTAATCTGGGGTTTTAATGTCCTCTGTGTATCCTTGAAGAAATCGACATTCATGTCGATGTTATGATGGGGAGTTGAATGAGTGCAAATTCATGAATCAAACCTTGCATGGGTCGGTTTGATCATTGATCACAGCATGGATCAATGCTTTTGAAGACATATGATTTTGAAATTGACCTTAATCTAATAGAATCGATGCAAGGAATATAGTTCTGTTGTAATGTATGCCTACAGGATATTTTATGAGTGATGGTGCATATCCAAAGGCCATTTGAAGACCATGAACGTATACACAGCTAGGAACGCATAAAAATGAGTTGAGAAACTATGTTACATTTGAAGAATCGAGTGAAGACACAGTAATGACGATGGACAGAAGTTAGTGCAGCAAGTTGAAAGGGTTAACCAGAATCGAAGTGGTGAGCTAGCTTTTAAACGGAACCATGAATGCGTGGAGGCCTCAGCTTGCTTGAGATGTTGAAGTGTTAACAGAACAGAGGGTTAATACCTGAAGAGGCGTAGCAAAGCAATTTTGGAAGCGGCACTGTGTATCACAGAAATTGAACTGAATAACGGAACGTGAAGGCAGAATACAACTAATACAGAGTTGTGAAGTTGGGCAGAACCCTGAGTCAAGAAAGGAAAGCGGAACCTTGAGTCAATATATGGAACCTTGAATAAATAGTGAGGGCGGTTTCGGAGGTAGAAAACTAGCGGTCTCACACTTTTTAAAAGTGGTAAGTAGATTTGCTCAAAAAAACGTGATATGGGTCTTTGATAGACACGTGGCGAAGAGTGGTTTTTAAAAACCACTTTTATCGCATAATTTCTGAGAATTATGTGCCGTGCATCTAATTTGCGCGACATCTGTCGGATGTGCGCCCAACGTATTGTTAGAGCGCGAGAAACAGTTGACCGTCCGATCTGTTCGATGGTTAAGGAGGGTGTGGGCCCGGTTGCATTATGAACATGATGCAATGTTTTGTTTTGTAAGCAGGAAGTGTTAATGAAACTTTGGGACCAGAATAAATATACATTATGTTGTGGGCCATATATGGAGGTGCGTTTGACATAATACATGTGTTATGCATTCGTCGGCGGTTGAAAAGTTTTAATGTTAACTGGCTATATATATAAGAAGTGAGCACAGTACTTTGATATATTATTAACCAAAGTCAAAGTTTACATTAACGAATCATCATATGAGCGCCTATTCGAAGGTTGTTAAAGGTAGGTTTCCAGAGTTAGTACAAATAACGGAAGTTAAATGGGTTTTGGGTTTAAACCAAGTCGATGATGAATAATGAAGAGAACCAATCTATATGTGGGCCCGAGAGAAAGACAAATGTTAAAGGTGCGTTGGGTTTTTGGTTTAAATAAAAGTCGAAGTACTGTGGGCCCCATTTTTTTATATATACATTGAAGTTTGGGTTTTATTCAAAGTTGAGTTTAATACGAATAAAGATGACAAAAGCTAGTTATATGCGTGAAGTCAATGTTATAATGGAGGTTTTGATATATTTTAATGGATTACGGTCCACATATAAATAAATGGCTATAGATATAATCACATGTGAGTTGGTAAGCCTTGGGGCCAAACGAATGTATGTTTATAACCTTTACCAAAGCCAAAACATATAAAGGTATTCCATTGATAGATTAATAAAGCTGTGGAGAACATAAATAAAAGTGTTTGACCGAAGTATGATTATTGGATTTTATTCCAAAGACAGGGTTTCTGTTTGGTCGAAGATTTACGTTGATAATTAAGCCAAAGCAAATAGTGATTGGGCGCTTCCATAAAATGAACTATTGATACAGGATTTTACAATAGTGATGGAAAAAGAAAGCTTCAGCATTGATACAGCTGCCAGACTTAAAACATAAATTAGAAATGCACTTTTATATACACAGTGAACTTGGAGAATGTGGGTCTGACAAGGGTACATACACAGAAAGCAGGGGAGTAAGCAGAAACTGAAAAAGCTAGTGACAGCAGAAAAAAAGACAAACTCACAGTGAGCCAAAAACTGAATTGGCTGAATAGAAATACTTATTGTAACTGAAAATGTAAAGTTTTATTTATTTTTATATTGTTTGTGATGCAAAGGCAAGTCTCCGTAGGCAAGCAAAACTTCACTGTAAAATTGAAATTTGTACATATTGTTATATTTTTTTCCTGAATGAGCTGGACAAAGAAATGAGAAGGCAGAAGTCAAAGAGTCATGACTGTTCACTTCAAATTCCCTGTAGAATACAAACAATCAAGAGGTGAACTCTATAAATGATATCTCATAGATATGCATAGGGAGTTTTTTTGAGAATGGAGAATTGAGGCAGAGAGGGTAAGAAGAAGGAAGAGCAGATAGAGAAGATGTGAAGACTCGGAGATGATATAAGGCAGATATGAAGGCTAGTGGACAGCAGTGAAAAAGGAAAAGAACATATCTGATATCCAGGTAAATCAGCATGTGGTTTTTGAAAGAGTGAGGAAGTTGGTGCTTCCATATCAAGTTGTAGCTTGATAGATGTCAGTTGTAGCTGGCTGAGGTAGGAGCCTCCTGTAGGTTGTAGCCTGCAGAAAATGGATGGGAGTTGGAGCTTCCTTGCAAGTTGTAGCTTGCAAAATTGAAGTAGGAGCCTCCTGTAGGTTGGTGCCTAAAGAAAATCAGTGGTGAGAGGGAGTTGGAGCTTGCCTTTGCATCACAACAATAATAAGATGTGGTTTTCTCCCTTGTGGGTTTCCACTTATATCTGTTGTCTATATGAATGATGATTGTGTGTTGATACTCTGTATTTATTCTACTTAATACCTGTTGCTCATTCATTAAGATTTATGTTCCATTGTATATTAAGTTGATCACAAAATGATGATGTGAATGAGTATAAAAGAAAGAATAATAAGAACATGATTGCATTAAACTGATTCACCCCCCCCCCCTCTCAGTTTAACCAAGGGTCCAACAGGCTATACACTCATTTAAGTAAAAGAGATCAATCTCTTGAACCTGATGATAAGAGCAGACAGCAACACGCAGGCATAAGGAAATAGAGGGATTTTTGGGCTAGTTGCTGGAAAATTAAATCAGGTGACACTGATGACGAACCCAAGACACGGAAACAAAGTACAAGAGAAGCCACATCTCCAACAGTGAAGGAAATTGATAAGACAAAATTTACCTGGCAAGGGATGGAGTCAGCTAGAAAAGAGATGGCTTTGGAGTTGATGGTCAGGCCTTCACAAAGACCAGCTTCTACAAAACAGATACTAAAAAATGAAGAAACTTCACAAGACATGCAAGAAGAGAAGCCCAAAATAAACCCAAAGGAATTGAATCCATTTCTCAAACGTGGGGGTTCAGGTTATCTAGAGGACGATAAAGATGAACCACAAAAGGCAGGAGCAGAAAATTTTCCACCACCACCTGCTATTGGTGATGTAGGTGCAAGTTGGCAATTGAAAGCATTGAAGCAAGCTCAAGAATAGGCAACTCGAGAAGGTCAAAAGCTTGATGGGGTAGTCCAAGAGCGATGGGGATCACTAGCGCAAATGACTGCATCTGTATCAACTACTAGAACAACTTCTGGTCATGCTCATTTGCATGCAATCAGAGACAAGAAAAGAGAACTGAAAGGTAAACATGGAAATGGAGGCCATGAACGTACTAATAATGAAATAGAAAAGGATGATTAGAGGATAAGGGATAACAAGAGAGACTATTTGAGGGATGTTTCTGTTCGTAAATCACACATGAAAGCACCTAAAATAAATGAAGCCTTATCTTGGAGAAACAAAAAGGTAATGTTGTCTGTCCAGAAGAAGGAGAGATTATCCAAACAGCAGCATCTTGCCTAAATAAATTTTCAAATGATGGCAGTTTTCTTGAGAGTATTAATAAGCTCCAAAACAAAGACCGTGATACTTCCTTGTTAAATTCTGAAGATGTTCTATGCTAGATGCAAATATACCTTAAAACCAATAGATCAATGAAAATACAAGATCTGAGATAAACATTAACACTATAGATCGATGGAAGACAAGCCAAAGCAGAAGATGGAGAATGGTGGCATTACGGCGATCGTAAAGGATGCTAAGCAACAAAATATTCACAAGGTCAACCTCCCCATGTACACAAGCCCAAGACGTCTCATCAAGTGCTCCACCAAAATGACGCGCACCAGACCTAAATACGGAAATCGAAACGTTGACATCACCATCGAAGAAAAATTCTCCACAAATGTATGAAATAAACTCAAGTCTCTCAGTATATGGAGAAAAATACTGACAGGTGTGTGACACATCTACTAATATTTGGATAAATCATTCGTATATACATGTGGAATAAATTCAAAATAAATGTTCTGCTCATCAGATTAAGATCAATTTTAGATCGATCTTACACCTCTCCGAAAGAGGAAACCAATAAAAATATTGGTATCTTCATCTGAGCAGTACAGCATGGAGTTCATACCTAGTTGCCCAAAATTAACACTCCCTCTCAACTAGGGAGAACTCCATCTACCAGTGCCATCCAAACATCATGCGTCATCCCATTGTAACTTAATTTGTTGGCTTCTTTATTTCAAACGGTGAGCCACAAAGACATCACTCCCGACTGACCCGAAGTCAGCTTAGAGGTCTCAAACCACTATAGGACTCAAATGAGTCTCATACTAACCCGAAGTTAGTTTAAATGATTGAAAGTATGTTGGAGGTCCAAAACCTCACTTGGACTCAAAAAGACATATCTGTACGAGGATTAGTTCGCCGACGAAAGTCGGTTCATGACACAATCGATTAGATGAAAACCCTCACTTGGACTCAAGAGAGTCCATATACTAACAAGTACCCATTAGTTGTGACCGAAGTCGATTGGAAGTCACCTCCTCTAGACTTGATCCCAAGTGAAGTGGTTGGACACGATACCATCTAAACAAAGAAATCTGACAATCTCGTCATCCTCGATCTTATATGGTCTCTCTGTTTCCCACCCTCGTGGCCAAATGAAGTGCTTCCATAGTCACAGGAAACTCCATGGGTAGGATGCATATGGGGCACAGATCAAAGAGAGGTGAACCAACCCAATATCATCACGGTGGAGCGGAAGCACACCAACAGGGTTCGGCAAGCCTAGCCCTGTGGTTGCTTATAGCTCTGTTATCCAAACCACCACGAACTCCGAAGCTCATCGTCATGAGACACAAATAAATTCGTTCCTCCAAATTCCGGGTCTCACGAAAGGTTAGGTTCAGCCTTCCCCAAAGGCATGTGAGAATATCGCGACATGCTCATCAAGATTCTTATATGATCGAGCCTTACGGTGCCTCAGTAGCCTTGCCTCCTAATAAAAATGGTGACATCAACATCTTGGATCAATCGTAGAACACGAATTCTTTGGCAAACAAAATCAGCTCTAGTATCTGAGATAATGGTGGCATCACTTTATGCTGATGACTCATGAAGCTTTTGCAATAAGTAGCCAAAAAAACGAGCCACATACACTGAGCTATGTAATTAAATATAATGGAATGCTCAAAACCACATGAGCTTACACTTCTACCAGTAGGCAAGTTTGAAGTAGCATCCAGATGTGCTCCTACGATCCACCACACTGCCAGCCCAATCAGCATCAGTATATCCAGAGAGTCTCAAACACCCAGCAGTGTATCTCAGCCCATGGTCTATCATGCCCCAGAGATATCTCGAGAGTTTCTAGGCACCAACCCAGTGAATGTTATGAAGATCAACCATGTGTTGACTCAAAGTGTTCACTGCACAACATACGTCCGGACGGATGTTCCCTAAGAACACCAAGGCCCCTACGAGTTGACAATACTCGGTGGGATTTGCTAGCACGGGCCCAACAACGCTTCCACTCAACTTTTTAAAGTTGAGCTCCATCAGTACAGAGTTACAGTCCACCATTCTAAATCTTTCCAGCAGCTTCACGATATATTTTCCTTGAGAGAGGAAAATCTCACCAGGTCTCTGCCAGACCTCCAAGCCTAGGAAGTAATATATCAATCCTAGGTCCTTCATCTCGAACTCAGAAGTGAGCTCCCTCTTACACTGATGAATGAGAGGGCCAGCACCTGTCAGGAAGAGATCGTCCACATAGAGAACCAGAATAAGAGGCTTTTCTCTATCAAACTTGAAGTAAAGGTTCCGATCAAAATTATTTCGAGTGAAGCCCAACTTCATCAAGTAGCTATCTATCCTCTCGTACCAAGCCCTGGGGGCTTGCTTCAACCCATAAAGGGCTTTCTTCAACCTGCATGCATGAGAGTCTCTATCCTAGACTTCGAACCCCAGAGGTTGCTCCTCATGCACCTCTTCCTATATCGAACCATGCAAAAAGAAACGATCTTCACATCCATCTGATGTAGACTCCATCCTTGCGTAGCAGCAAGGGCAATAATAGATCGGATGGTTGTATATCGGATCACAGGTGCAAGTATATCATCATAGCATATGCCTTCCTTTAGAGAGAAGCCTCAGCAACAAATCTTGCCTTGTACTTTTTAGCACTCCCATCAGATCCATGGTTGATCTTATAGAGCCATTTCGAGGTGACAACAGCTTTGTCCTCCGGTCTCTGGACCATATCCCGGACATCATCCTTCATAATGGACTCGTACTCTTTTTGTATAGCATCTTTCCAGACTAGATGCTTTACAGCTTCTTCTAATGATCCAGGCTCGTATTGTACTCATGGCTGCTAGATACCCTTGGTATCTATTCAGCTTCTTGCTTTCACGGAATGTCCCCCTTTGGGGCCATATGTCTCTCGGCATCCTCGAGAGTGCACCTGAGCCATGAGGGTCTTCTCTTCTTTCTTCCAGTAACGTCATTTGCTTAAGAGCATACACGGTTGTGGTCTCCCTCTTAATGCCAGCTCCTCTTGTGAGAGAAGACATCTATAAGAACATCCTCAGAGAAGACATCTATAAGACCATCCTCCCAACGCAGCATATCAGATAAGTCAGAGTGTATCAGATGTCTTTGTGACACTTGAGGAATGAGGAAAAGTCCCCTATGCTTTCCTTTGGCACCACCCTGACAAATGCCCTCATGATTTAAATTTTGGTAGCCCAGACACCAACTCAAAAAGGGCTTTGTAATCATGGGCCTAAATCTTACTCACCCACTGTCAAGGCCATTCAAGAATCATAGCCATATATTGTCATATATCTATCATACATCTTAACAGGTAACATATATTGTCATATCATTGATTACAATGTTGCCATATTATTATCATACACATCACTATCATATTTATCACTGCCATACAGAACTGAAGATGTCAAACTTTATGGTTATATATATTTTTCCATATGCCTCTGAAGATACCACAGATCAAGATCATATAGATTCTGTCATATGTCACTGTCCATATCTTCCTACACAACAAGAACAAATACAATGACTTACTTGTTGAAGATGCACTCCACTTACATCCCTTTGGTCTCTTGTCCTTGATGTACCAGGCAAGTCCTGTGCCACATCTCACAGAGAATATTGCTGCTCCAAACTCCTCTGCCCACCCACCTGCTCAAAAGAGATTTGCGTCATCAAACGTACTTGCTCAATCTGTCCTAATCAATCTGCCTTCTCGCAGTGAATATGTTGCTTCAAGGTAATTGTAGATATGCTCAAATATCAGCTCTCTCACAGTGATGTTTGCATCTTCAAAATCACTGTATATACTATATAGTCCCAAAATCCCCTTTTGTTCATCAAGGTGACTGCATATAAGCTTCAAAATACACTCTGTCCTATCTAGCAGTCAAGGACAGACCTTCATCAACCTTCCAGCAATCATCCACAACAAAACACAGAACAATACCTTCTTTACTAACATTTCCTCAGGTCTAAAGTGCAGCTTTACCAAGAGGGAGATTATGCTTCACATTGTCCACAAGTCAGCCCACAAATTCGGCCTACCTTTCTGTTCTTGAAATCAGATCTGCAATGACAAATTTATCCATACAAAGAGACCAAAATTCTTCTCAAGACCAGCGACTGTCCTATCTGAAACATCTCAGCCCTGTTGTAGAAGAATAACCCAAAACAAGATAACCCTACAAATGGATGTCCCCAGCAGCTGAACAAACTGACCTCAAATCTTATACTCTTACTGAGCTTACTATTCTTCTATTTTCTGGTTCGGGCCTTCAACAGGTGTTAAATCTTAAAGGTCTGAAGTCATCAGTATCACCACAGGTCCGAGCACTTTTGAGCCTCACAGCACTATTCTGAAATCACAATACTACCAATGTTCTTGTCCAATTCTGAGCCTTCAAATGAGTTTGACATCCCAGCCTCTTTAATGATAACTGTCTGAGTTGCAACCGAAGGTGAGAACACTTTTCTGAAGTTTTAGAGGTGACAGTCCACTACACTGTTGCAATCCAAGTTCTTTAAGTACTTCTCCACAGCCAACACTAATAAGTCTAAGATTCAAAGGGCTTACTGAAGTCTGTATACAGCTGTAATTAACTGTTTTGGTTAGCTGTAATTAACTGTTCTGGTTAGGGCTTTTTACAGGCTACACCATCCACTAACCAGCCATTGGACAACCTCCTCCTAGCTGCGGCCTAGGCAAGACAAGGTGTTCTACACATGGGTTGTTGTTCTGGGCATGTGGCAGCCCCTAAAGTCTCCACGCTGGCCTGTTTGAAGTGTTTGGGCCTACGGCCTACCACAGTCCACTGCGGCTCCCTAACAGCTCACCCAATCTGCATTTCCTTACCACGTACAGCCCTTAACACAGTCCGCAAACAACTCCTTATCCTCTCGGCTCAACAGCCCTTCAATCTGGCCCTAAACTGCACTTAAGAGTCAAGACAACCCTGTTTAGCCCTAAACACATCTGCTACACCTACAGCAACCCAGGCTTCTCCCAAGCTGTTCCTGTAGCAGATGTACTACGTTGTCCGTAAATCTCCTCGGCCTCCTAATCTCCACGTTGTCTAGCCCTCCAAAACACCATTGTTTAGGACCTGCAATTAGTGAGATATGCAGCCCTGTCTAGGGATTCCTAATTCTGCACTTCCTTTAACGAATAGCAACCTCCTTCAACGAATTTACTTGCGTCCTTGACACAGAAGGATGCAGCCTCTTCTAGGTTGCCTTCTAGACTACTCGGGTACTCCAAACAATCTTCATCTGCAATCAACGCAAGGTTTCAGTCTATGCGCAGAAGTAACCGCATGTGGCAACCTGTAAAGGCTCCACGTTGATTTGTTTGGAGTGACTGGGCCTGCGGCCTACTGCGGCCTCCTCACAACATGCTTAATCCACCTTCCTTCTCCACGTGCATCCCTTAAAACAAATCCGATGTCACTTACAGCTCTTCAGCCTCCAACACAGACTTCTTCATGCTATTTTTAGAAGGCTTCTCCACGCTTAGGGTTAGGGCACATATTTCGCGAAAGGATAGGGCACATGTATTTCGACCGCATCAAATAGTCCTTATCTCACTGCCCTAGATTCTCAACAAGCTAGGCTTTGTCTTCTCCTTAGCTCTGATTCCATGTTAAATTCTAAAGATGTTCCATGCTAGATGCAAATGTATTTTAAACTTCTAGGGCTCAATGAAAGTATAATGCAGATAGAACATACCCATAGATCGATGGAAGACGAGCCAAAATAGAGATGAAGAATGGTGGCATTATGGCGATCAGCAAGATGCTTCAACAAGCAAAGTCTTCATAAGGTCAACCTCCCACATGTGTCACACAACCCCAAGACGTCTCATCAAGAATGCTCCACCAAGATGTTGCACCAAGAAGCCCTAAATGCAGAATCGAGAACATTGCTCCATCACCATCCAAGAAAGAAGAAAATGCCTCCACAAAATGTGTGTAAAATGAACTCCAAGTCTCTCCAATATATAGGCATCTGTGGGGGGTGTGTGACACATCTCTTATGCATGTGGGATAAATCAGGTCGACCTTGCACATGTGGAATAAATTCAAAATACATGTTCTGCTCATCCGATCAAGATGATCTTTAGATCGATCTTGCACCTCTCCGAAAGAGGAATCCAATAAAAATATTGGCATCGTCATCTTAGCATCACAACATGGAGTTTGGACCTAGTTGCCCAAAATTAACATTCCTCAACAGCAAAATGTTTTAAAATGGAAAGAGGCTTCGGTGAAGGTTCACAGTGAATCAGTACTAAGGATGAAATGCCCATACCAAATTCACCTTATCAGTAAGATGCTAGAACGCATGATTCTTATAAAGATGAGGTGAGTGTTGTTTATTGTACATCAAATGTACAAGGTGTGACTAGAAATCAATTGGCAACAAAAGGAATGCAGTTATGCTTGAAGGGAAAGAATGCAGAGCCAGATGAACTCCTGAAAAAGTCACAAAATATGTTTAAGGTGAACAACCCTGGCAAAGAAAAAATTATATCTAAAGCAAACGTCATCACATCTGAATCTCTGATACGCTAAGTCACCTGACACGAGACACGAAGGACACGAGGATTCGAGTGTCGAACAAGGACACATTCACCCCCCGGAACAGGACACGTTATATAAATATATTAAAAATTAGATATTTCTTACACAAATTCTCATTCACGATACAAATTCATTGATTCAAACATAGATCTTCATCTACATGTAAGTTTTACAAAGTAACATTATGCATACAAATACAATTGTGACATATTCATCAATGATCTAATAGGAGAAAGACAAGATACTGCAGTTTTCTCATTAAGTCATCAAAATCAAAATGTTACATAGGTAGTAGAAATGCCAATGGCAAATAGAAATAGCAAATACAAAACAACTACAAGCCTTAAGACAATAGGTAGCTCATGAGTCATCAATACTCATCATCAAAATCAACATCATTATCATCATCATGGTCACCACTGCTCTCCTCTGTTGCATCCTCCTGTGTTGCCTGGCCCTTGCTCTCTTGTAACATAATTCCACCAGGGATATTTGTTATCTTGAGGTTGTTGTATTCCCTCAACATTTGAAGTTGTTGTTGCAGACCCACTTCCAATAGAGGGAACACTTGCAGACCCTAATGAAATTGGAACAAGAGGGGCATCTCCAATGGGGCCATTCTTCCCCTTCCTTTGCCCCTTCCCTCCTACCCTTGATTGAGCCATGAATGCTGTAAAAAAATAAAGAAAAAATACACAAATTTGTAAAAAGAAATGCACATGCAAACTGTTGTAATAAAAATGCCAAAAAAAAAAAAAAGAGGAAAAATGCACTTACCCGTTGCTTGAATCGCCTCCAAAATGCTCCCACACCCTTTGCTCTTCGCTCCCACACACCCAAAACAAACCCACATCAAGAGAGAGTGAAATGTGAAGTTCAAATGGGCCAAAACGACCCTTTGTGATCCGCGTGGCACTCATAAAAGTTGGACAGGTGTCCCAAAATCAGTACACGATGGTGTCCTGATAGGACACGATTGGGACACGATTGGACACGATCCAGAGGACACGTGTCCCACTGAATCGTGTCTGATTCGACCGATTCGGGACACGACGAGGCTGAGGAACGAATCTAGTTTCATAGCTGATATGAGGGAGCTTGGCACTCGGTCTAAGCAAAGAAACGTGGACAATGCAGACGCAAATTTGGCTTCAAAGGTTATATGCAACAAATAATACAAAACTGTTACTCACGCAGATGATGTGTATGACTATGATGACATTGATGATATAAGAGAGAAAAAAGAAGATAAAACAACAAACGGGCAAGAATAGCCCAATGAAAATTCAAAAGCACATCATAACTCAGCAAGAGTGTTGCCAGCTCCGTTTTGAGAATCCTTCATGTCTTATAAATTCCAAGGAATATTGTTCCACAGCCAATGGACATGTTTTCCAACCAAATCTTGTGCATTTAGCTGGAAGAAATGAACAGCAAGGCAATGAACTTTTATCATATGAACGTCCAATTGTCCAGGACCAACTTCATCCGCTTGCTATCACACAGGTTGTAAAATTGATTCACAAAGTAGCTAGCACCATACAAGTAATGTAATAGCACAAAGTCATCCTGGGAAGCTTTGCACAGATGGGATCAATTTTGGACCACCTGAAAGCTGCAGAAGAGGCATGAATAAATATAATGCCAGAGGAAGTAAGAAAATAAATGGAAGGGCACCTCAGCGTGCATGTCTTCCTTCAAATGGAAATTTAGTGGAGCAGGTGTGTATGATTCTGAGGCAGATGTGTTGGGGGCCTGTTACTGTAGAAGCTTTGACCAAAATGATTGTGACCTTGAATATTTATCAAGTAAATCAAATTCTAAAATCACTGCAGGATCCAGGATTAGCCTTAAATTTCTTTACATGCGCCAAACGACAGGAAGGAATTATGCATGATGAGCACTCCTACACAACTATGATATGTATACTAGGACAAGCCAGGAAATTTGAGGTCATCAATCTCCTTCTTGATGAAATGCGAAGGGACGGGTATGAACCAACTGTTGTAACATACAATTGTCGTCATATAAATCACCATAAAATAACCAAATCAGAGCATGACAAATCTGATTAAGCATAAGATGATGATGAAAGTAGGGGGAGAAGGCACATGCATGATACCGACAAGAATCATAAACATTCCAGCTCAACAAGACACTCGAGACAAAGACAGTATGAAAGCAGTCCATTGACATCAAATGAAGATGGCTTATATATTAACTGTGCGGCTTCTTGCACACACCCTTGGGCCATCAGTATGAATGTAGGCACAGGATTCGCTTCTCAAATATATGATTTTTCTGCCATTGTTGGTGCCGCGAATGACAGATCTTTGGTGGTTATGTCCAAGGGAACATTTTATAATCAGCAATCTTATAAAGACAGCATTTCTATTCCTTTCAAATGGAACTGTGATAAGAGGAAGGAGGGATTTTACATCACATCAATGACGACTGCTAGGAATCGATGACATGTGGTCATGGCTCACAATGCAGGGTTCTCAGATCAGGTTGTTGAACTTGATTTTCTTTACCCAAGTAAAGGCATTCATAAACGTTGGAAAAACGCAGATGAGGATGAAGGGTTGCGGGATCTGAGAAGAAGAAAAGATATTAACAAGGTGAAAGAAGGCTGGAATTGCAAATTCTTGGGATTTTCCCTGCTCAAGGAATCTGCTGGTATAATTGTTGGAAAGTGTAACTAAGATCGGTCTTCATATTGACTATGTAATTATGTATTTATGTAATGAACAAGACAAAGATAATAAAATATATTTTTGGTATGCTTGCTTCATAGGTTTCATGAGCAAGGTTTTATTATAGGTCAAAAAACTTCTTCTTGATGTCTTTTAGGGTTTTGTCATCTTGTCATAAATGTACTAATTAAGAGTCATGTATATGAAGAGTCAAGTCACACTTGTACGCCTTAAGACCTTGCCAAATTAAGCTTGAAGACATGGCACAAATAATGCTCAAGATCAGCGTTGGAACACCCTTCAAGTCAGCCTTCAATAAGCTCTACAAGTTGGCCTATAAATCAGTGTTCAAGTCGGCCTCATTACACATGGACAGGTCGGCTCAATTCCAGGTTCGATCAACTACATATACCCTATATATACTGCGCAGAAAAACAGAGACAGATACTCGGATTCCTCGGTGATTTTCGGATAGAATTTCAGAGAAAGATTGTGGATCACAGACTCAAGTAATAAGGTCATACAGAAAGTAGAAAATACAAAGAAAGGAGACATGATATAATATATATTTGCAAAGTTTACAAGGTCTGTGATTTGTGGATATATGACTGTGTCAAGGTGCAGATATCTGACTGTGTCAAGGTGCAGATATATTCCTATGGTCAAGTGTGGAAAAGGGCTGTGTTAAAGTATTGGAACAGGGCTGTGTTAAAGTGGTTACAGGACAGCGTTAAGATATATGCTCAGCAAGGAATATTATCATAGGGTGCACTGTACATTGGAAGGAATCAAGACAAGTCTGCAAAGTCAGTAAGGTTAAAGTGAAGGCTCAAGGGTAAGACAGTCCATGACACATTGCTGATATCATAAGTAAAGTATCTCATACAGCCGGAGAAGGAAGAATACAAGTAGAGACCGAGCTCTCTAGTTTTGGTGCAGGACGGTGCAGGAAAGAAGGATCAGCTCAAGGAGTCAATGAAGAAGCAGTGACAAGGTCTTGGAGGCATACAAGGGTCAAGGGTCTGTGTCATGGTCATGGTACTTGTCATCTGAAAGTCTATAAGAACAATTTCTTGTGGGTTTTCCTCTCCAAGAGGGGGAGGTTTTGGCCCTGGCTTGAAAAGCCTAAATCTGTGTCTCTTGTGTTTTTCGTAATTTACTTGATGAAAGACTTAATAAGCTAAGAAGAAATGACACAGGTAAAAGAAGTAAGCTCGCAAGTAATTATCAAGAAAAGAATTTGGATTAATCACTACCCTACCAAATTCCCAACATGGTTTCAGAGCTAAGGAGTTGAAGACAAGGGCTACTTGACAAGGAGACACTTAAGGAAGCGAGGATCAAAATCAAGATCAAAGTTTGTGTTAAAAAGTCAGATCAGTTTGCAAGGAAGATTCTTCAATATCATTCAAAGGATCCACTTATCAAACAGATAATCTTTGCCATCAAAGATTTATGACATTGAAGACATTGTTGGAAGGCACATCATCAAGCTGCATCCTTCAATATCCAACACCTTTGAAAACATCATCATTCTGAAAACATCCTCTATCATTAAGAATCCAACATCTACATTGCAGAATTCAATCTAAGAGGGAGTTCCTACCTTTATCTTCATCATCATCAAGGAAGCTGCTAGGAGGACGAAGTCACTCTATTCAAGTAAGTATCTATGAACTCATATAAATCTATCTAAATGACTTATTGCAAAGAAAGCAACAAATTGGTTGGCTCATCAAACTTTAGTGCATGGAAGAAAAGGACAGATTTGATTCTAACCAAAGATGAAGTTATGGGCTACATCAAAGGATCCACAATTCAACCTTCAAAAGAAGATGCTCCAGCTCATGCCAAGTACATGAAAGGAGAAATCAGAGCCCAGAGGATTCTCATAGAATCCATTAAGGACTCTCTCATATCCTATGTATCAAAATTGGAAACTGCAAAAGAAATATATCCGAAACTAGTGGAGCTGTTCTCTATGAGTACTGCAAGAGAAGCAATCTCTCTGAGACAAGAACTATACAAGATGAAATTGTCAAGAGAGGAAGGAATCACCTCATATTTTATGAGGATTTTTGAATTAAGAGACCAACTACAAGAATTGGGAAAAGTAATATCTGATAATGATATGACTATAGTGGTGTTGACTGCTCTACCGGAAGAATGGGGAAACTTCACTTCAAGCTTATACGAGAAGAAAGAAGTAACATCATTCCACAATCTATGGTCTCTACGTAAAATAGAGGAAACAAGATTGAAAGTCAAAGTTGATACAGGATCAAGTGAAGGGAATCAAGCCTTTGCAACCATCTCCAGGAAGAAAGGAAGATTCGGTAAATTTGGTCCTCAGAATAAAAGGAGAAATATGGACAAAGTACGATGCTTTGGACGTAATGAACTTGGGCATTATAAAAGGGATTGTCCTATAACTAGGAAGGACAAGAGGAAAAAGGAAGAAGCCCATGTCACAGATGAAAGGGAAGAAACTGATGCAAAGAAATCTAAGAAAGAAGAAGCGAAAGATTTCTATTATGATTGAGATCATCTTCCTCTTTAAGTGATTTATGTTGGTTGTAAAATAGTATGACAGGAAGCACTGTATATTAATAGCATCATGATAGAAGCATAGAAGGAGCACTTGAAGAAGTAGCTCCTGGAAACCTCATTGATAACAACATTGATGGAAGGTAGTCATCAAGTTCAAGGGTCATCATTCAATAACCAATATGGAAACATGTGTTGACATTTTCTAATGGAGTTTTCTATGGATTCACTAGTTATAAAGAAAGCAAAAGATTTCATCGAGAATTCCATGTTATAGAATTTTGGGATTAGGATATGATGACATATTGATGAAGCAGATCAAGGGAATGAAGTTCTTCATTCTAGTAAAATTGTTGCAGGATGACTCAAAAGAAAAGGATGAGGTACATATATCTATATGCTAAAACTGGATGTTGTGAAGTCATGTCATGTGGTTGCAGGGGATGAACTTCTATCTTTAAAAGTATGATCTATGGAAGGAAGATCTCTTCTGGTGCACAAGTTGCCACTAACAGATGAAATTAAATATGTCCTCATATGGAATATGAGGTGGTTGTATACAAACAAGGAAGTGGATACTGGAAGTTGTTGGGGATAACATTGTGTGGAGAAAGAATGGAAGAGATCATGAAGTGCAACAATTTAAAGAGGTGGTTATCATCTTGAAGCCAAGAAGATATGACTAGGAGATCTTCTGGGAAGATATGTGGACTCTAATAGAAGTATGGTAAAGAAGAAGACACTTGACAATACATATCTTTAGGAGATGTCTCAATCTGAATAAAGGATGTTGATGCCTACAGGAAGATGTCATGGTGAAAGATCATCGCTCAGGTAACATTTGATTTAAAAGTTCTTATGCATATATTTATCTGGATAAGTTTATGCACGGTTGCCAATCATGTAGAAGGATGTAACATCCTTGGAAGATGGTTCTAAGGAAAGCAACATAGCATAAAGATGGACCAAATGAGAAAGACTGATGAATCACTTTCAGGTGGATGTCATGACTCATGGATGAAAGTGATGGATGATTTGTGCCCTATGAAGTCAAAAATTGAAGATTCCTCAATATCGAAATCCAGGACATTGAGGGGAGGAATTCTTCATGAGCAGTTGGGTGTATGATAATTTTAGATAACCATGGCATGTTTTATGCTTAATGCAGTTTACTTCGATCTTTTTTTTATCAACCCGATTCAATTTCAGATAAGCAATCACATAATAATTGAAAGTAAATGTTGATAGAACATAAATATAGATCAATAGAAGACAAACCAATATAAGATACAAGAATTTGTAATTCTTCTTATTCAGCAAAGATAAAGAAAAATGTATGTTACAGCAGTGAACAGGATGCCCTAGCCAGGAAACACTTTGCTGGTCAAACTAGCCCTTTCAACCTCCAAATAAGTTCAGTCAAACTCGATCAAAGATCAGCCTTTCTTCAGTGTCACATTCACCCCACAAATCAGCTTCCAAAACAGTCAACGCAAGTCAAAATCCCTATGGTCAAGGGTTGCGATCAAGGTCAATTATTTGTCTTGATTTCTGTGCCCTCCAATGCGGCCTTCCAAAATTGAAATTTATGTGCTAAAAACGCAGTCAAACTTCAAGGGTTGGCCCACAGTCAACACTGTTCAACGCTCCAAAAAGAGGCCCTAAAATAGTCTGAAAATTGCAGCTTCTGATTCACACGTGGTAGAGAGAGAGAAGCCTCTTGAAGGTTGTACGAAACAATCAGATGAGGGAGAATGTGTGAGATGAGTTGATGAGCAAATGAGCATCAAGTCTCTCCAATTTATATCCATGAATGAGGGTGTGTGACACATCTTTTGGGGCTTGTGAGCCTACATTAAAATTCTGGCCGACCTTGACAATTTGCACGTGTGGAAAATAAATTCAAAATATAAGTTCTGCTCATCCAAATAAGATGATCTTTAGATCAATCTTGCACCTCTCTGAAAGAGGAATCCTACAAAAATATCATCTCCATCATATGAGCAATGCAACATGGAGTTTGGACCTAGTTGCCCAAATTTAACACTCCCTCTCAACTAGGGAGAACTCCACCTGTGCAATCCTAACATCCAGTACCATCATGTACTATCATCATCATCATCATCATGCAATCCTGTGTCATCCTGCTGTAACTGCTTTGTTGGCTCTTCTCTACAAATGAACGAGAGTGAGTCACAAAGACATCACTCTCCACTGAACCAAAGTCAGTCTATAGGTAAAAACCTCAACCAGACTCAAGAGTGAGCCACATACTGACCCGAATTTAATTTAGAGGTAAGAACTTCATCCAGACTTGATCCCAGATCAAGGTGTTGGACACATACCATCCTAGACATAGAAAGTACGACAATCCCTGATGCGTCCATCAGTCATGCTATCGGTCTCTATCCTCATTTCCCAACTCAATGGACAAATGAGAGGTGCTTCCAATGAGTCCCAGACTCCATGGGTATGATGCATGTGAAGCATAGATCAAAGAGAGCGTGAACAAGCTCAATATCATAACGGTGGGAAAGAAGCACAACAACAAGGTAAGGCAAACCTTGCCATATGGTTGCTTATAGCTCCAAGAAGTTATCCCCAAGCCCCTTGGAGCTCCTAGAGCTAATAGTCCAACTCAGGCGAGACCCTCAATATAGGGTCTGTCCACGATACGAAGCTTCTCACAGAAGGTTAATAATTTGACCTTCCCCAGGGGCTTCGTGAGAATATTTGTGACCTGCTCATCAGTCCAAATATGATGGAGTCTTAAGGTGCCTCGTTGTATCATGTCCAGGACAAAGTGGTACCTAATATCAATATGTTTGGATCGATCGTGGAACACAGGATTCTCAGAAAGACGAATCCCACTTTGTTTATCACAAAGGATAACAGTGGTATCCAACACATGTCCAAATAGCTCACTGAAGAGCTTTCTCAACCAAACAGCTTCATGACAGGCCATACTCACTGCAATGTATTCGGCCTCAACAGTGCTCAAAGCAACCGATTTCTACTTCCTACTCATCCAAGATATCGAAGCAGAACCAAGAGTGAAGCAACATCCAAATGTGCTCTTACGATCCACCACAGTGCCTGCCCAATTAGCATCGGTATATCCATGGAGCCTCATACTCCCGGCAGTGTAACTTAGCCCATGGTTGATTATGCCCCAAAGATATCTCAAGAGATTCTTGGCACCAATCCAGTGAATGTGATGAGGCTCGACCATGTATTGACTCAACATGTTCACTACAAAACATATGTCCGGACGTGAGTTCACTAAGAACATCAAGGCCCCCATGAGTTGATGATACTCGGTGGGATTTCCCAACTCGGGCCCAGCAGCACTTCCACACAACTTCTTAAAGTTGAGTTCCATCACAGTACTCACGAACTTGCAGTCCACCATCCCAAATCTCTCAGCAGCTTCACGACATATTTTCCTTAAAAAGGGAAAATCTCACCTGGCTTTTGCCAAACCTCCAAGCCTAGGAAATAGTGCATCAGTCCTAGGTCTTTCATCTCGAACTCGGAAGCTAGCTCCCCCTTACATTGATGAATGAGAGGGTCAGCACCTGTCAGGAAGAGATCGTCCACATAGAGAACCAGAATGAGAGGCTTGTAATTATCAACCTTAATATAAAGGTTTGGGTCAGCATCACTTCGAGTGAAGCCCGACTTCATCAAGTAGCTATCGATCCTCTCATACCAAGCCCTAGAGGCTTGCTTCAACCCATAGAGGGCTTTCTTCCACCTGCATACATATGTGTCTCTATCTTGGACTTCAAACCCCAGAGGTTGTTCCACATATACCTCTTCCTTGATTGAACCATGTAAAAAGGCAATCTTCACATCCATCTGATGGAGACTCCATCTTTGCGTTGCAGCAAGGGCAATGATCGAGCGGATGGTGGTGTAACGGGCAACACGTGCAAATATATCATCATAATTTATGCCTTTCTTTTGAGAGAAGCCTCTGGCAACAAATCTTGCCTTGTACTTTTCAGCACTTCCATCGACTCCATGCTTGATCTTGTAGATCCATTTTGAGGTGACAACAGATTTGTCCTTCGATCTAGGGACCACATCCCAAACATCATTCTTCATGATCGATTCATATTCCTCGTGCATAGCATCCTTCCAAACTTGATGCTTTATGGCTTCTTCAAAAGTTCCAGGCTCAGATTGTACAATAGTACTCATGGCTACTAGGTACCTATTTAGCTTCTTACTTTCTCAAAATGTTCCCCTTGGAGCAATATGTCTCTTCGCATATTCGAGAGTGTATCTTAGCCATGAAGGTTTTCTTTTATTTGAAGAAGGTGGATCTATAGGATCCAACGGACCTTCAACATCGAGCATCGGTTCAACCTTCAATTCTGCCTACCTTCCAGCTTCTTCTTCTTCTTCTTTGTCTTCCTTTGAGATAGGAAGATTTCTAACTTTCCTAAGGGCAGCATCTTCATCGAAGGTGACATCATGGCATATCTCCACTTCCCTTTGACCAAGCACATAGATTCTATATGCCTTCGAGGTTTCACTATAGCCACAAACATTCCCTTCTTCCCAGAAGCAACCAGCTTGCTCCTCTTATCTTTCGACACATGAAAATAAACGGGACTTCTAAAAACTCTAAAATGAGAGACATCAGGCTTCTTACCAAAGAAGACTTCTTCGAGAATTTTGGAGTTCAATGCGGAATGTGGGCATCTATTTTGAACATACACAGTGGTGTTGGCAACTTCTCCCCATAGAAACTTCGGAAGACCTTGGTCATAAAGCATGGCACGGGCAATTTCCAAAATGGTTCTATTCTTTCTTTCAACAACACCATTTTGTTCGAGAGTATACACAAGAGTGGTCTCCCTCTTAATGTCGGCTTCCCTGCAATAGACATCGAATTCATTTGACTCATATTCGGTTCCATTATCGGTCCTCAAGATTTTGATCTTCTTCCGTGTTTGATTTTAAACCAAGGCCTTGAAGGTGCAAAACCACTTGAATGCTTCGTCCTTCTTCTTCAAAAAATATATCCAAGTCTTGAGGGAGAATTCATCTATAAAAGTGATATAATATAAACATCATCCCAAGGATGTTACGAGCAGCATACCAGATAGATCAGAATGTATCAATTGCAAAATATCAGATGTCTTCGTGACACTTGAGGGGAATGGTCCCCTTGTATGCTTTCCTTCGGCATAACCCTGACATACACCTTCATGATCATCTTTGAAATCAGGCATCCCTGTAACCACCTTCCTTGCTTCGGGAAGGGCTTTGAAATGAAGGTGTGCAAACCTCCAGTGCCATAGCTCGGATTGAAGGGTTGAGTTACATGTCATGGCCCCCAGCGGACTTCCTCCAACTTGATAGAGTGTATCAACTCTAAAACCAAGAGTGAACAATTCTTTGAAGTTCCTCTTCCAAATGTGTACCTTTCCATCGATGAACGCCACCTTGAATCCTTTGTCTTCCATTGCCGAGATAGACACTAGATTCTTCTTCAAGTCGGGTACGTACAACACATTTTGCAAGCGAAGGACTTGACCTTGATTTATATGAAGGTCACTGTCCCTGTCCCTTTCACGCGATAGGTGGCATTGTCTTAATCAATGTTGCGAACATCGGCATTGGGATAAAATCGGCAAGGGTCCGGAAAACCAAAATATAGGTAAAAAATCGGCAAACATCGGCGAAATTAAGATACCATAAAAATATCTTTAAAACTCGGAAAACATCGGCTAGACCAAAAAATCGTGATTTCGAGATAAAATCGAGATGTTATCGAGATGTTCGCAACACTGGTCTTAATTTCCAAATTAGTATCATTTTCAATCAAATCAGAGAGGGCTTCCTTATATCCAATGAAGTGCCTTGAGGCACCAATATAAATCAACCAATTGTCCAGCGTATCGGAAGGATAAGCAGCAGAGAGGGCAAATATAAGAATATATTCATTTTCCTGTCAACAACATTAGATTAATCATACCTGGAATCCCTTGACCTCTTGAAAGGTTGTCGATTTCCACTTCGATCAGAGGGAGCCTTCCTCTTTCCTTTGAACTTGTTCTTTTGATTTCCATTCCCCTTAAAGTGGTTGTTGTAGTCATCATCTCCGAAAGAGTCCCTTCTATTAAGGCACTCTCTTGCATAGTGACCAAACTTGTTACAAGTGTAACATCTTCCTCTTCTTCCTCCCTTGGGACCCGCTCTTCCATGATTTTGTTTTCTCGGACCAGCATTGTTCCTCTTCTTTGCATGAGCGGAGAAGGCAGTAGGGTCACTTCCACTCCCATTTGAGGGTTTATCTCTCTCCATCATTCTTATCTCTTCTTGAGTGCATCTCATCAACAATTCAACAAAATCAGGAATCACATTATTATTAAAAATAGTAGTACTGAATACATACCAATCTCGGGGGAGTCCTCGAAGAGCAATGAGATTGAGCTCTCGGTCAGCTATGGCTTCTCCAATAGCTAAGAGATCATTCTTGATTTCGGTGAGCCTCATGAAATGTGATTGGATGGATTCTCCTTTGCCTTTCTTGATATCCTTCAACTTGTTCTTCAAAAATAGAATTTGATTAGCATTGATAGCCCTGAACATGCTAACCAACTTATCATACATCTCTTTAGATGTGCTCAGCTCAAAGATATAAGCAACCAAGTGCTTATGAATAGTATCCTTGATGATCTTGTTCGACTTGACTTCCCCTTTCTTGTACTTTGTCTTAGTGGCAGTCGGTGCATTTGATGGAGGCTCATTGATCTTCCCCTGCACATAATCCATAACATCTTGGTCTTCCAATGTCAAATCCAAAGACATTTTCCAAGCATGATAATTAGACTTGTCAGTCAGCTTATCACAAGATTTGAAACCTGTGTATGATAAGGAGGCCATTGATCCTGGTCCTTGATTTTTCAACTTCTTCGGTGATTGCTTTTCACACTTGCTTGGGCTTTGTCTTTACCTCAACTTTGATACCATGTTAATTTTAGATAACCATGGTATGTTCTATGCTTAAGGCAGTTTACTTCAATCTTTCTTTCTATTGGCCCGATTCAATTTCAGATAAGCAATCACATAATAATTGAAAGTAAATGTTTATAGAACATAAATATAGATCAACAGAAGACAAGCCAATATAAGATACAAGAATTTGCAATTCTTCTTATTCAGCAAAGATAGAGAAACTAGCAGTGAACAGGATGCCCTAGCTAGCAAAGACCTTGTTGGTCAAACCAGCCCTTTCAACCTCCAAATAGGTTCAGTCAAACTCGGTCAAAGATCAGCCTTTCTTTAGTGTCACATTCACCCCACAAATCAACTTCCAAAACAATGAATGCAAGTCAAAATCCCTGCAGTCGAAGACAGTCAACACTGCGGTCAAGGTCAACGATTTTCCTCAATTTATGTG
Source organism: Pinus albicaulis (assembly GCA_034641835.2). NCBI lineage: Eukaryota > Viridiplantae > Streptophyta > Pinopsida > Pinales > Pinaceae > Pinus > Pinus albicaulis. The sequence continues at coordinate 540,276,556 of CM076572.1, forward strand.
ACCTCCAATGCAGCCTTCCAAAATCGAAATTTTTTGTGCTAAAAACGCAGTCAAACTTCAAGGGTTGACCCACGGTCAATGTTGGTCAACGCTATAGCAAGAGGCCCTAAAATAGTCTGAAAATTGCAGCTTCAGATTCACACGTGGGAGAGAGAGAGAAGCCTCTTGAAGGTTGTATGAACCAATTAGATGAGGGAGAATGTGTGAGATGAGTTTATGAGAAAATGAGCATCAAGTCTCTCCAATTTATTTCCATCAATGAGGGTGTGTAACACATCTTTTGGGGCTTGTGAGCCTACATTACAATTCCGGTCAACCTTGACAATTTGCACATGTGGAAAATAAATTCAAAATATAAGTTTTGCTCATCCAAACAAGATGACCTTTAGATCAATCTTGCACCTCTCCGAAAGAGGAATCCAACAAAAATATCATCTCCATCATATGAGCAATGCAACATGGAGTTTGGACCTAGCTTCCCAAAATTAACAGTCTCTCACCATTGCTGCTACAGGTCCCTAGTTAAGAGGGAGCCTGGTGGTAAGTTTCTTACTTGGTAGAAACTAGAAGTATGTCCTTCCTGAGTTAAGAGGGAGTGACGTTTATGATTCTCTAATTCATGTGTCATGCACTAGACCAGGACTAACAGTAGTAAGTCTTAGTGAAGGCCATGAGGAGAGAATGGATAGACACATCATTCTGGTCTTCACCTGGAACACAGATTGGAGGATTCGGTAATCATCTAGCATCCGATACTCTTTGAGAATGAGATAGGGCATTCAAGACAAGAGTAGTCGGGGACCGATATTCTTTGTGGGTTGGCTACCCAAGAAAAGAATAGTCCAAGAATGTCATACTCAGGGAACACCTGGGTGGAGTATGTACCTTGGAGAGATAATGACTATGGTGTCTATTAGACAAGTCATGTGTCTCACCAGCATCGTAGCCCACTGTCTCGTTGAGAGATGGGCCTATTAGTCAAGGCCTTGCACTAGGACAATGTTGGTTGATATGATGCTATACAAATGTGATTACCAATCCGATTCTTCTTATGAGATTCTTCGGATTGAAAGTGACCATGTATCGTTATGAATACCTCCCTAGTAAAGAGGGAGTGTTGCAAAGTGTAACTATGTAATTATGTATTTATGTAATGAAGACAAAGATAATATAATATATTTTTGGTATGCTTGCTTCATGGGTTTCATGAGCAAAGTTTTATTATAGGTCAAAAGATTTCTTCTTGATGTCTTTTAGGGTTTTGTCATCTTGTCATAAATATACTAATTAAGAGTCATGTTTATGAAGAGTCAAGTCACACTTGTATGCCTCAAGACCTTGCCAAATTAAGCTTGAAGACATGGGACAAATAATGCTCAAGATCAGCATTGGAACACCCTTCAAGTCAGCCTTCAATAAGCTCTACAAGTCGGACTATAAATCAGTGTTAAAGTCGGTCTCATTACACATGGACAGGTCGGCCCAATTCCAAGTTGGATCAACTATATATACCCTATATATAATGCGCACAAAAACAGAGACAACTACTCAGATTCCTTTGTGATTTTTGGATAGAATTTCAGAGAAAGATTGCGGATAACAAACTCAAGTAATAAGGTCATACAGCAAGTAGAAAATACAAGGGCCAAGGGTCTGTGTCATTGTCATGGTACTTGTCGTCTGAAAGTCTATAAGAAGAATTTCTTGTGGGTTTTCCCCTCCAAGAGGGAGAGGTTTTGGCCCTGGCTTGAAAAGCCTAAATATGTGTCTCTTGTGTTTTTGGTAATTGACTTGATGAAAGAATTAATAAGCTAAGAAGAAAAGACATAAGTAAAAGAATTAAGCTCACAAGTTATTACCAGGAAAAGAATTTGAATTAATCACTACCCTACCAAATTCTCAACAATAATGATAGAGGATTATGTTGGTTTGCATGTATCTACCAGTCATAATTTTCTCTAGACAACTCATAGGACAGGGATATCCAACCAAGAGAGGTCCTCCTTCTTGAAGATAGGAGCTGAGATTGTGCAGCACCCGATGTGGCCATTGCTTGAGGACAAGCATTATCTTCCCTATAAATTGATTACCTACGAAGGAAGAAATAGCTTATTTGACCATGTAGGCTATAGTATTGATAAAGGGGTAAAAAGCCCAATTTTTCCAATGTTGGGGGCAACTGTGCAAATATTGGATCGGTTGGGGCAAAAGAACCCAAAATTGGGGGTTGCTTACACAACCCTTCAAATATGGAAGCCCGTGGAAAAAACTATAAATTCAAAAGAGTTAGATTTCATTTGATCAAGAAATTGGAATTGAATTACTCTGTTTTTTTTTAGCCTGAAGCTCTGAGGATTTTAAGACCCCTTCGCTTCTACTAATTTTGGTAGTGAAAGATTCCACCCTAATTAGTAATTTTAATTTTTATCTTTCCTATTTTGTTATGGCACAATAGTGAGACTATCTAACTGAAGGAGTTGTTGACCACACTTTGTTAACAGTCCAAGAAGCAGAGTACAAAGCAGCAGACAATTTTTTTCAAGGATCAATGCCATCATACAACTTCCAGTTTGTAAACTCAATTTCTGCAAAGGTTATTTTAAATGATGCTAGTATGACCATTAAGCCATGTAACAACACCTAGGTAAGCCTATGATTTTTGTCAGAGGATTTCATCCTAAGAAGTTTTTTTTACCTCCCCGAATTATGTGTTCTCGTAAACACAAATAATTAGCAGAGTTTTTCTTCCAGTTATAACCCCAAAGCTAGGGTGGAATTCATTGACAAAGTCTTAGGTGAGTCCTAATGTTTATTGAGTCTATGTAAAAGTGTGTTTAGCAATACTTTAGTGCATAGTTACTCAAAGTTAGACGCCATGGCTAAATCATTTTATTATAAACACACTTGGTTTCATACTAGATCATATTGTGTCGCGTAATTGGGTAGTGTCGTGAGGGTCTATGTCTAAATGTGGAATTCCCCTTCTAAGGGTTGAATTAATTTGCAATATCTTGATGTAAAAAATATTGTAGTGCATGGTTACTCATAGTTAGACACCATGGCTAAAATATTTGAGGGTGGAAAAAATTATTGATCCCCTCTAGTCATTTAATTAATTTTTTTGGCAAAATTAAATAAAAATCCTAAGCCAGAAAATTTTGAATCAAAAAACAATTGGAGAGAAATTAAATTCTCTCCAAGTAGAAAATAATCAAAAATTCGTGGGTCAAAGAAAATTTAATTTTTGAAGGACCCCCACCAAGGGAAAAATGGATTTTATAAGAAAATTTGACCCCTCGGACCTTGGTGGTTAAGTCAAAGTGAATTTTTTGAGGATATTAATCCAAAATATTATTTTATGGATTAATAAAAAGGGCATTTTAAGAAAAAATTGTATTTTTCCTCAAAAACAAAAACAAAAAAATCAACGGTAGAGATTGGGTTATTTTCAAAGGAAGATCAACGATAAGATTATTTTGACAACGATCAAGCCAACTAGTCGTTATTTCCACTTGGAGGGGTTATATTCTCTCATTTTCTATATAAGGAAGCTGTTGAGCTCCACATCTCATCTTTGGATGATGTAATCTGTAATGCATGTACTGAGCCTTGCTTTGCTGGAATTGTATTTCTCACAATAGAGAGACTTTGGCGTTTCAATTTCATGGTGTTCTTTTATCTGTTGATCTATGGTATGTGCTAGTTATTTTTATGCTCTATATTATATGCGCTTCATAATTATATTTCATTTGTTGCATGATGGAACATCTAATGGTAGGTATCTTGCCTAAAGTGTTGGGTTTAGAGATACAGGTCTAAATCTCTTATGATCTAACAATTTATTTTTAAGTTTGAAATACAGATCTACAAGTACGTTAGCCCTTTGTCTCTAAGTTCACAAACTATGGGGAAGAATCGACCGTGTTTGGATCTGAGCTTTCGTTTTGCAGGGTACTTTGTAGAAGGGTTTTGGCTAGTCATTTATTTACATACCTCATTCATAAAAAATCTCTAGAAAAAATTAATCTCTTTCTACTGTGCTATAACGAAATTTACATGCTATTAAGGGCTAATTTATTTTTGTAAATATTGTAAATATTTGTAAATAATTTTTCTAACCCTTGTATTTTAACTTTAAATTTTGTATAGTATTTGGGGTTTGGGGTTTCAGATTTTTGTATATATTGGGTATTTGGGCTCTCCATTTTTTCAATTGTGCAGGTGATTTCTCAAGGGTTTGAAGCAGCAATTAATTTCTGGGCTGCTCATTCAACAGCAAAAGGCTGATCTAGGCCCTGGAGGGTAAGATCTAGCCTTCCAGCTTCCAGCAACTCAACGTCCAACTGAAGGAGAGCTTCATCATTTTTTAGGCATTTTCTTCTTGATTGCAGGGATCCGAGTACATTTGGAGCCTCCTAGAGGCTAGTTGCAGCCCTCTAGGGCATTTTTTCCCTAGGGAGCAGGTCCTAGGGGCCTTCTTTTCCTTGTGGCACACCTTTGAGGGCTTCCTCCTTCTCGCCACAGGCCTAGACAGCCTTGCCTTGTGGGCCTTTTCTAGGGTGGCCGCAGGCCTTAGAGGCCATTTTCCCTTAGCCGCTAGCCCTATTGGGCTTTTTTATTCCATCACTCAGCATTTTTGGGCAAGTTATGGGGTTTGGCATCAAAATTTGGACTAATTTTTGTGATTTCAGGCCTAGGGCATCATTGAAAAATATTTGGGACTGATATCTATTGTTTTGGACCATAAATTTTGAGTTTATTGGGATAACAATTTGTTTTGTAGATTAACTAGCCTTTTGGGCAAGGGTTTCAAGGGCCAAAGTTTCCAAGAGGGTTGATCCACTTAATTTCAAGATAGCACATTGTGTTGCAAGTGTTTGAAGGAGTTCTAGTCCATTGGAAGGTCAACTAGTCATCAAACTAGGCTTCTAGGCCTAAGAGTTTGCTCTCTTTCCTCATATTCTCCTTACTGTTTCATATATCAGATATGAAGCATCATACTTACAGTGGTATAATTTCTGAATTAACACTCTAGAAACCCCTAAAAACACATTCATATAAGCTCAAAATCATTCAACACCTAATCTAAATTGATAAATAAAATTTTTGTGCCCTTGGGTTATTGATTGCTATAGTATTTTGGAGGTATGATATGTAATTTTCTAAATCTGATATAAATGCGACAGCAGTGAAGTTGTGAGTGGTTGAACTAATCATTGTTGTCTTGTTGGTCACTCTTTTCATTTTTCATGATTGGCATAATTTTGCATCTCAAGATTTACATCTAAGTGTGCTAAAATAAAATCAACCTCATCTGTGAAGCTTGAATAATTGTTCATGCTCTAAAGGATCATTGCTCATTTTGTTGCATTTGCATGGTACATTTCATTGTTATTAATCTCATCTCAAAGAGGATTAACTTGACATTTGCATTCTATTGATATCACTTTGTTGCATCTTACTCTTGCAAGTAACCTATTGCTTCTAATTGAAAAATGACACAAGGAATTGGTTGCTAATTGGTTAAGAGCATTATCTTGTTTCATGGTTTAAGAACATTGTGATCTAAAGTTAATCTTTTGATATCATCTTATTTGAGTAATATTGTGATCTTAATTGAATAATCTTATTGCTCATCTTGTTGAAGGATTCTTAATTTGGTGCTCCCTGCTTCTCATTGGTTATCTATTTAGAGCATTTGTCAAATTTTAAGATTGCTGATCACTTGATAGATCTTGAAGTGATTTGTATTTGGGCATTATGTTGATATTCTTCTATTAGCAAGATCATATTTGTGCCTTTGAATTGAACATCATAACTATCTAATTTGACTTGAAAGTACTTAAGAGGATCATTTAATAATTTCATTTACGGTAATCACTCATAACTTGCACTTCATCCTAGGATTAGTCGTGCATTAATCAATTTAACTCCAAGCATAAGCTTGGTTGATAGAAAGATAGGACCACCTTTCTCGCCTAGCTTGTGGAGTCTAGACCCTCACTTATGGTTAGCACAGTGGCATTGCAGTCATCAAGGCCACAGTCCTTGCAGCGTCGGAGGTATTTGGGTGGTTAGAACTCCAATGAAGGTATCGTTAATAAAGCCATAGCTTTCTTCCCCTGGGTTTCTCTCCACAACCTACATTTGCGACTAATTCCAAAACAGTTGAGAGAGAGGATTCACGTAGAATAGGCATTTAATATAAAAATAACCAAGAGTTTGCATTCACTTAGTTTTAGGTTTTGCATCTCATATAGGATAGTTTTCATCCTTGCAGCAACTGTTCATCTGGTAACTTGGAAATTAATCTACATTGTGCAAGCAATTTGAGTCATAAGGCATTGGTCTCATACTTAATAAATTCTTAAAATATAATCAAATTGTGCTAAATAATCTTAACTTGCCAATCATTTTCAACCAAGTTGTTAGGCCATTGAATTGCGTCTCTCGAACTCATTGTTTCATCCATAGGGACTACCACCCTTAGCCTAATATAGGGAGGTAGCTTAAACGGAGAGGGTTGAGATCAGAGTGATAGCCCCTGTCGTGAACATTGTCCCTTTCACCTGTACAATTTGGGTGACAATAGAAGCAAATTCTATGGGGGACCATTAAAGGAAAAAGTAAGATTGAAATTGTCTGAGGCTAAAAGAACTCTTTGGAAGCCAATCGAAATTTTGAAGCAGATAAAAAAAGTTTACTGAAAGAGTTGAGGCCTTGTTGTCGCATAGAATGTCTAGGCACCGCGACAACGCCTCAGATCGGGGAGTTGTCACCCTGATCCCCAATCTCTCTATCTAAGTTGTCTCCTTGCAAGCTAAGGGAGGTAGACCCTAACGAAAATGAAGAAGGAGAAATGGTTGAAAACCAACCAATTCAGGAGACACAGCTAGATGACCAAGTACTTGTTAAGACTAACGAGATTTTATAGATCCAATTAGATTTGAAACTTTCAAACCAGTGCTTTGTGGAGTCAAAATATCCCATTATGAAATTAAAGTCAAGTAATTGATATGTAACTGCTGCTATGAAAAATCAATCCACCACAATGATATTCAATAAAACACCCTCACAATTATCCATCAACAATGTTCGATAAAGACATGCAATTTATCATCACTTGAAATATTCCCAAATTTGACTTAAACAATTAATTACCGATTCCAAGCAATTTAAAACCACACTTATAAATAGCTCAACGATCATCAACCACAGCTAAGCATGAAAACACTTCAAACCGACCATTTAAAATTCGAAACAAAAATGTTATCATGAGAGAACCATCGAATTTAAATGCTAGGCATTTCCAATATTTCCAAATTTGAATGATATTCTAAATAATCTCAATTCAGAAATCTATAGTCAAACTTTAGATAGAAAGAAATTTAAAGCTCACCTTGACTATGTAAAAATTTTAAATTTTTTGAGAAATTTTCTAAAGTTGAAAAATTTAAAACTTTTTGGGCCTTTTTTTATTTTTTTTGTTTTCTTGTCCAAAGTTGATGAAACTAAAAAATTTAAAAAAAAAAAAATATATATATATATATATATATATATACAACTAAGGCTAAAGTTTTAGAAAATGAAAAAGTTAAAAAAAATTGAAATTTTCTTATTTTTTTATTTATTTTTGTTTTTTATATTTTTATTTTTTTATATCTTTAAAATTTCAAAAAAATCTAAAAAAATATTTAAAAAAATAAAAAATAAAAAATAAAATAAAATTAACCCTAGAAATAAATTAAACTTTTACGCTAACTATACAAACTCAATCAAAATCAAAAATTTTAAAACTAAAACTATGGCAAATTTTTAAAAAAATCTAAAATCTAAAATTTAAAACCAAACTAAAAAAATGAAAAATCGAACATACGATGAGTTTTGGCTTTATGTGTGTAGGTAGAAGTCGATGGAAAAGGAGGGAGATGGCTGCGTGAAAGAGCTAAGCAGCAAAGGCTGAGGGACAAACAACGTATGCGGAGGATGGAGCGAAAGGAAACGAGGGCTGACGGTAGCAACGAAAGAGGAGCAAATTAGAACACGTGAAGGATGGAGGCCACGAAAAAAGGAAGGTGCAAGGGCAGCGGACAGGTTTGAAGGCGGGTACGAGGGATGAGAGCAGCGTACAGGAAGATCAAAGTTACGCAGGGAGGAAAGGAATGGAAAGGGAAAGCGTGAGAGGGGAATAGAGGCCATGGAGGGAGCAGATCGAATAGCTTTCCAATGCAAGAGCTGGAGTGAAGAAACTGATAGGGAAAGAGATAGCACAGAAAGGAAGGAAACACAGGTAGCAAGCTAGGGCAGCAGAAAAATTGCAGGCACACAGATTTCCGATTAATTTTTTTCAACCAGCAATAAAATTTTACCAGTATAACTCAAATTTTAAAAATATTTGATTTAAATGCACCTGCGATTTACACTTTTGCGGTAAAATTATGCCCAGATCTGCAGCCCAAAATGATCCTGAGGAAAGATCTTACCCTCCAAGGCCTAGATCTGGCTGAGATCTAAAATTTTCCTGAGAATCTCCTTGTAAAACCTGCACAAGACCATAAACAAGAGACCGAACAACCGAGAAAATATGCACAGAAAATAAACCCCTAAACCGTGGTGAATATTTGCAAATTTACAATGCTATTTTACAAATCAGAAGCCGTCATGGCCAGATTTAAAACCATTTTTGCACAATTAATAAAAAGAGAGATTAAATGAGGCGCAAGCCCAAGAAGACCCTGCAAAAACAAAATTTCGTAAAATAACTTTGGGAATTAGGAAACAATGAGTTTTTTCAGATTTTCTGATATCTAAGAGTCGACTGGTCTAACTGAAGACTTCCCCAAACGCTCAAATCTTGAAAAATGATCTCTGCACACTTAGATCTGAATTTTAGATTGATAGAGATTTAAAAATAAACATGAGACTTTTCAGAAAAATAGATAACTAATATTTCCATTAAATCAAAATCCAATTTTAGAAATCCAGAATATTGCACAAGATACTTGTATGCAGATTAATCCATAAAGGCCATCAACCATCAAATGCCAATAGAAGTAGAAAAGTTTAGAAACAATATCACCACATAGATCTGGAAAAGGAACACCAAAGTTTGTAACCCCAAAGTCTTTATGCTTTATTCATCAAAAAATTACAAGAGCTTCCAAGAACAAGTGCACAATTCAAAAAGATCGAATGACTGAAACACTGACAAAAACCTCTAATTTATAAGATAAAATCTCCAACGGCTAGTTTGGTTGATCCATGTAAAAGTAATCTCGACCGTTGAAAAAGATTTAATCATCTTTTAATCTCGACCATCGAAATTATAAAATTTTGAGGAAATTCGAATTTATCATTTAATTCCATTTTAATTAACTCAAAAATAATATTTTTGATTTAATTACCTCAAAATTTTGACTTTGACTTAACCACCAAGGCCCAAGGGTCCAAAATTTCTTGAAATTCTCAATATTCCCTTGGCCTGGGACCAATAAAAAATTATTTTTTAAGGACCCACGAATTTTGGCTTTTAAGGATTTTAACTCACCTAGGACTTAAAATTAATTAAATTTCTGTCTTAGGATTTTTAATTAATTTGGCTAGAAAATTTAATTAATTGACTGAGAGAGAAGTTAATTATTTTTTCCAACCCTCTTTACATAAGATAAATACATTTAGACACATAAAAGGGGAATACCCATTCGTATAGACCCTTAAATAACTACCCAATTCTGTGACTCAAAACATGATCTAGTAGACCAAGTAGCTTGTAATAAAATAATCTAGCCAATTAGCTAGGATTATTCCCAAACTACTTTTACAAAGACTCGATAGAAAACACTAGGACTCACTTAGCATCTTGATGACAAAATCCACCCTAGCTTGGGGTGAGGCTGGAGGGAAAAACTCTGCCGATCACTTGTGTCGAGAAACACAAATGAATCAGTGAGACAAAAAACCTCCTAGGATAGAAATCATCACCAAAATACTACGCTTACCTAGGTTGTTATATACATGGTGGTCTTACTTAGATCATTTACATCATAAACATGCAAAATGGGTTTACATCATTTATAAAAATGTCGTCTAACGATGAAATCTGAATGGCGTGAACAACTCGAACATGATGGATCCCATTTGAAAAAAATGGGGGTGTATTGTTATGGGGTCGTTGACACAAAGTGGGCAATAGGCCTCTTGTAGCCATAGTTTGAAGTCTGAGGCACCTAAAAGTCCATCCGAGGTGAGCAACCCGAATTCCCTGAGGCAAGGTAAAACCCTGGGAGGTTGATCTTGTGATATTCTAAAACAAATTGACGGATTTTCTTAAGGTGAACAACATCATTCATGAAAGATATGAAGAATTTATGAGGCCATGTCTTCAAACCCCAAGTCCTGAAGGATAATTTGGCTCATGTAACTGAGCAGAGAGGTTACTTGAGGGAATATGAAGGTTAAAGGTTGCAACAGACCCAAAATTCATTGAGAAGATCCGGGAACACTAAAGCGAAAAATTGAGGAGTTTCTAAAGATAATTTGAGAGAAAAAACGAGTACAGTTCTTCTAAAAAGAACTCGCATAGGGTTTTACAAGTCTGCAGGTTGACCTAGAGTAATTTGAATCTGTGGTTAGGATTCTTTTGCAATGTTGAACTTACTTTGTTCTATTTGGAACTATTATTACTGAACCTAGATTAAATTGTTTATGGAACTACTGGTTGGTTAAATTAAAGCATTATATTGATTGGTTTATTACGTTGTTGAGAAAGCCAACACTTTTTATTGAAGGTAATGTTATTTGTATTGAATGAACTATTTGTATAAAAAAGAAGGAATTTTGTTGAAACCCTAGCTACCTAAGAAAATCTAGGGCAAAAATCAACTTATGATACTACACATTCAAATGAGGTTCGCCATTAAGTTCGACTATATATATATATATATATATATATATATATATATTGTTGAAGAATAAGGTAGCTATGGTCGACATTTTTTTTTATTGCAAAACATGAAGAAATTAATTTGTTGTCTCCTACAAGTCGGCTTCAAGAGACCTACATGTCGGCCCCATTAGGGCTAACTAGCCCACACATGTTTCATACATATATATGTGCTCGTTGGCTCTCATTTGAACATCACACAACATCACAAGTTCGGTCTACAATTTCAGAGCTTATCCACATATGCGAAAATCAAATAGAGGATTCATTTTGCCTACGTTGATTATCTCTTTCGAGGCTCATTAATTACAATTGACTTGGGTGATTTTGGTGTCAATTTGACTTTTGTTTTGTTCATCATCGAGGCCGAAAATTTTAGAAGCGCCTTGACTTTCGCTGATTGTAACTTCGCTCTTTTGGTGTGACATGGACCTGAATGACAAGAATGATGTGTCTATCTCTCCCTCTTAACTAGGGAGGATATATCCATTCCTATGAAGGAATGTACCCAAGCTCCCTCTCAATCAGTGATTTGTTTCCAAGTTTCTCCTTAATGAGAAGCTTGCATCTAGGCTCCTTCTTAACTAGGGACCTATTTCCAACAGCAGCTCTTTCTTCATTGGTGGAGATCATGGGTCCTTCAGCTGCCTGTAGCGCTCCTCCATTCAATTTCATGAATTTCATTTTAATGTTATGGAGACTTTATCTTTTGGGACTTCTTTGTAGGGCATCGGTCATCCATCACTTTCCTTCTCGAATCATGTCAATCATGTCATCCTTCGTTTCATCGGAAAGTGTTCTATTAGACCATATCTGGCTTTTCTTCATATTGTTACCTCTTCCCTATCATCTTTCCCTTGGGATCTTTCATCCTCCACGAGTAATAGTTGTAGGTGATATCTACAACTTCCCTTTGGTAGCCTTGTATTAGCCCATCCAAATATTGTTCAAAATCAAAAAATAACATCAAAAATCACCTTTTGGGATGGCCCTTCATCATGACATCTGCTTGTTCCACCATCAACATCCTAACACTTCTCCGAGATATTCAATTTTCAAGGGTCTTCTTTCTTTCCAGACTTTCCAAAGGTATTCATATCTTTCCACGGAGATATCATGGTCAATTTTTCTAGTCATCAGATGTTGATTGCCTTTTCTATGTGACCATAGTTGCATCTTTCACGATCTCTTCTTTCCTTTATTCACATATTGCTTCCCTGGAACTTCCAATCATAGCTCCTCCATCTTTGTCAACGTCTCATATTTCATATGGGGACAAATTATGTTGATTTCATCTAGTCAATATGTGAACCATGCCTTCATGCATTTCTAGAAGAGAGCCTTTTCCTTTGATCATACTCATGAGGTAGGGTATCCATGCTCTCTGCAACTATATGATGACATGACTTCATTTATCATACATATGCATACATACCTCTTTTTTTCTTTTGGTCATCTAGGCTTCCTTCAGCAACTTCCTTTTCCTTGATTGAGAGTATTTCAAAATGCTGCATTCCTTTATCACCATACCATCATTCTTTCAAACAACGAATCTCGTCCAAAGTGGAATTCTTTAGCGAGACATTTGATTCTTCCAAGTAATGAATCTTCTAATGAAGATCCCCATGGAGGATCTTGATTATCCTCATCCTGCAAATGCTCCTTTCCAATGATGTATGATGAGCTCTATACTAGATGACTTTCCACTACCCATAAGTGTTACTTATGCTTCTAATGAGGTTACCAAGAGTTCCTTCCTTCTAATGATGACTGTCATAGAATTCTACTCCAGCTATTTTTCAAGCTTCTTATGATGATGTTTTAGGCTCTTGCTTTAGTCAAATGCTCTTATGATGTCGTCTCCTAAAATGATGCATCCTATCATGCTTCTAATGATTCCTACCCCGATAGCCATATTTTACAAAAACTGAAAAAAACTAGATGGAGAAGACTTATCTCAATCATAGTAGAGATATTTTACTTCTTCCTTCTTGGATTTCTTCTTTTCAGCTTCTTCAACTTCTTCGGTGACATGGGATTCTTCTCTTCCTCTTTTGTTGTTGTCCTTCTCGAGTTTGGGACAATCTCCCTTGTAGTGCCCATATTCTTGACATCCATAACATTGAACCTTCACCATATTCTTCTTCCTTTTTTGAAGACCAAATTTCCCAAACTTTACTTTCCTCTTCGCCATGGCAACATATGCTTGAGTTTGTTTGTTTGATCCTACATCACTTTTAGCCTTCAACCTAGTTTCTTCAATTTTGCATAGTGACCACAGTTCATTGAAAGGAGTAGCTTCCTTCCCATAGATGCTTGATGTAAAGTTACCCTATTCCTCTGGTAGTACATTGAGCACTATAGTAGTCATTTCCTTGTCAGACATTATTTCTCCCAACTCTTGTAGTTGGTCCCTTATTTTCAGACACCCTCATAAAGTATGAGGTTATTCCTTCTTCATTTGATATCTTCATCTTGTAAAGTTCTTGTCTTAACGAGATCACTTCTCTTGAAGTGCTTACGAAGAACAATTCTAAAAGTTTGTCATATATTTCTTTGATGTTTCTAATTTTGATACATAGGGAATGAGAGGATCCTTATTGGATTCTATGAGAATCCTTTGAGCCCTTACTTCCCATTTCATGAATTTTGCAAGAGCTTGAGCTTCTTCCTTTAGAGGTTTAGAGATTGAGCCCTTAACATGTCCCATGAATTCATTTTCTATGAGGTTTAGATTTGTCATTTTCTTCCATGCAAGAAAGATGGAAGCCCCAACCAACTTGTTGCTTTCCTTGCCAAAAGACATTTTGATAGATTCTGATGTGGACATTAAAGATACTTACTTGAGAAGATACTCCTTGATGACAATACCTTCAATTTGTTGCCTTCTTAATCTTGATGACTTCTTGATGGAGATGTCTTCTTGAAGGAGATTTATTTCTTCAAAAGATGATCCTTCATGGAGGGGAGATTGAATTCTTGATGATGATGACAACACCTTTTTTTCTTCCCTTTGAATGAGTAGACTTTAAGATGCTTCAATTTGTAGGTCTTTTGAGGTCTCCTTCTTTGAAGTGATGATTGAGCGAGGTTCCCAAGAATGTTTCAAGTGTAGAATCCTTCTTTGAACTAGGGTTTGTAGGTCTTCTTCTAGATGTAATCCTTGTCCTTGAGATGTCTTTGAGATGAGAGGTCCCTTTTGATGGTTGATGCTCTTGATAATCTTCTAGTGCTTCGGTCCTTAAGTGTCCTTCTTTGAGTTGCCCTTCCTTGACTTTGTCAACTTAGCTTTGATTCCATGTTGAGAAATAAAGGGGCAACAAGTGTAGGTGATTTCTCTTTGAATGATAACTGCTTCTGATATATTTTTACTCCACTTAGTTAGTTTCTTGTTTCTCTTGTTTATTATTAGTGTTCTTTATCATCAAAGAGCTATCAAATCATGAATAAGAATCAGACAATGGGCACAAGATATAGGCTATCAGCCAGGGCCAAAACCTCTCCAAGCTTGAGAGGAAAACCCATTGAATTCTTCTTCTTATAGAATCTCCAACTAATGAATTCCAAGACCAAGACCCTTGACCAAGAACCTCTCCAAGACCAAGTCACAAAGCTTCCTATAATAGTTCTTCATCCTCTTCAAGTCAACATTAGTGAAAATGTCTTCTACACCATTGTTCTCGTCTTCTCTTGAATTTCGACCTCTTATCACAAACCTGTAATTTTCGTCCTACCTGTAACTATCAAGATGCCAAACGTGAGTGCTTGATGGGGTAGATCTATGAGGCTCTTCTCCTTCGCTAGACTTGCACCCTTCTCTTTATGACTTTGGCTAGTAATTAAGCCTCCTTCTTGACCCTGATCTCGGCTCCTTTAGAGTCTGCTATAACCCTACTGCAGAAACCCTAGCAGCAGTCACATGTGTGAGTGGAGGGACGCAAAAACAATAGTAAAAACATCGATCTTCTTCTCCTTCTCCTTGTTGCTTAAGAGGCTTTCTTTCTTCCTTTCTCGTACTTCTTTCTTCTTCGTAGGTGCTTGATTAATATCCCGTAAAGTAAGGCTAAGTCCTCTTTATATAGTCTTCTTACTTATGCAATTAAACCGACTTGTCATCATGTCTAGGCCGACATCTCCTTCTAGATAGGTCTATAGCTTCTTTTGAAGGTCAACTTGATGAGCATTGGTGACGAGGTCTTGGAGGCTCTTTTGACTCTTACAATGACTCAAATAAATTTCTTTACAATATGTAACATCCCCACATGGGTCTTTCATACATGACATTAACCTAGAAGCTCTCAATGGGAGCTTGACCTATAAAATAAATTTCCTTGAGCATGAAACCCATGCCTCAAGGTCAACAATAATAATTTATTTTTCTCATTTCATTAAATACATAAAATCATGATTACATATGTCATTATGAAGACGGAACCTAGTTACATATTTCAACATTTTCAACAATGTGTGTTTGTCGGAGAGGACACAGTAAATTGTCGGAAGGCAGTTCTCGAGTTGGTTTAGGGTCTCATAGGGAGGACGAATTGATTTGGAGGGGTCGAGTTGCTTCCAAGAGGGAAGATCATCTAGCAGAAGTGAAGAAATGAAATTTACCAGAGGTTTGTCAATTTACAACAACCAGTTGTAATATTTTCCAATCAGATTTGTGGACACCAGCAATGGAGATCAATTTGACTATAGCATGTTCCCGTATGTCAACGAGTTGTAGATATTCTCACAAAGGCCTTGGGCAAGGCAAAGTTTTTCTTCCTCAGGGACAAGATGGGAGTAGTTGAGAACACCTTCCTAGTTAAGAGGGAGTGTTAGTTTTTGGTAGCAATGGACAAGTGTTCTAGTCTCTATGGTGTCTAAGAGGCTAAGGAACACAAGATCTCCATAACCTAGAAAAGGTTTCGTAAGAAATGCCTTAGAAACACCTCAATTAGATTAATTGACCAATAATTAAAATTTACCTAAATCTAACTTAGGAAAACTAGTTAATTAAATCAGATTAATTGAGGAAAATCGATTTTGCTCTAGAGACTTTCAAAAAACTCACTTGATGGAGTCAAAATGATCTTAGCCATCAATTGTGATTAGATCATGGTCATTGATTGCTCAACGAGAGATTATAAGAGTAAGTCAAAGGGGTTGGAGAGACACAAATGACACACAAGACACAAGATATTCAAGTAATTTGACTTACCTAGTTGCAGTGACTCAGCAAGGGTGCACTTGAAGCAGAGGGAGAAACCAGCGACAGGGTTTTTAGCAATGAGAATTTCTGGTGAAATTCTTCAAGGGGTTTCCAGCATGCTAGTGTTAGGAAGGGAGGTCGAGCTTTCCAGCAGAGGAGACCGAAGCAAGCACTGCGAATTGCCAATGCGAGTTAGCCAGTCAGCTAGTGCTTGTTTCAAAGGCAGCAGTTCGATTTCCAGTCCAAGGAGGTGATCCAGAGGAAGTGTGAGTTGCCTTAGAGAGTAATAGCAGGAAATGAGATTGCCAAAACGAATTTTCGGAGGTTGTGCGAATCTTCCAGAGTCACCAATGTGCATTTCTGGCCAGTAGTGCAAATTGGTTGTAGGAGTGTGAGTTGGATAAAGGAGGCTAAATTGATTTGTTGGAGGGAAAACAGATTTTCTAGTTATTTTGCTAGTGGACATAAAATTGTCAGAAGTTTTGCCAATAAATAGGCAAGCAGTTGTATTCTCTATTTTGCTAAAAAATAATATAAAACCTCATATGTTACACTGGTTTCCCCCACATTGGGGTTTTTCTAGGGACATTTGTCCAAAAATATTGGTGATCAATTTTATGTGTGCGCATTATTTTCTCAGTTCCAATATTTAATTTATGTGTGTGCATTATCTAGATCTAGGGTTTTAGATCTCTTGACCCTAGGAAATGATAATAATTTCTTTTTAGATTTTAAAGCCCTTCTTGGGTCCAAAACCTGATTACTTGGTTATTTCACCCACAAAACCTTTGTGGTCCATTTTATCCCAAAGCCAGTGCCCTAGGGTTGTGGGAGTACCTCCCAAGCTACACAAATCAACATATCATACAATAAATAATTAATAAACTTAAAATAAATATATACATAAATTTTTTATACAAATTTAATTAAAAACAATAAAAATTAAATGGTCAATCTTTAAATTGTAATAGAATATTAACTACTGATTACACACTATATATATGATTCTTTTTTTAACCATCAAGCAAATGTAATAGGAGGGCTAACGTGCAATCATGTGTGTGAATGCTAAGCTTGATTAAGCCCGTTGACGTGCATATGTTTTGAAATAACTTTGGTAGTCGATTACACTGTGGGGAGGTTCTAAAATTCGCTAGCCAAACACCATCAAAATTAGACTATGTCGTTATTTTAAGATTCGCATCTACCGAGTAACAATGTGCATTGTGGATTCTTACCAAATCCTCGCGGATAAAATTTGGGAGCCAAGCGCTATTGGACTCTAAAACATTGGGATTAGATTTTGTTGGGGTTTTAATATCTGCACGTACTAAGTAACCATGCACAGTGCAAATCCAAGTTGAATCCTTGTGAATCCAGATCTGAATCTGTATCTAATGCGGGGATCTGATGATCTAGTTCTTTAGCCTCACAGATATGATAATAGAGCCAAATCCCAACGAACCAATGGCAGTTAACCTAAAGGATGGAGGTGGTATCAAGGGAATGAAAGACGTTAAATATGGAAAGGGAAATGGGCACACTACTTCAACCCCCAAGTATTCCAAGTAGTGCCCCTCCTATAACCTGAAGGCCTTAGAGGAGGTCCCACTAGACTAGAGCTAAAAACTAACCCCCTTAGGTGAGAGAACAAGTTTACAATCAAGATTGGTCAATCATCCAGATCGCCCCTTTATCCATGTTAAAATGCCAAAAACATTAATTAAAACCACTTGATTGCAAATGGTAAAAGCACATGTCGAGTGGTAACCCACCTTCATTCAACAAGAATTTTGAATGGTGAGAGGTGCATGACTAGTGCAAATGGCAAAGAAATGTGGTATACCATCATCATTGAGAAATGTGTAGGGTTGTTGACTGGTTGGTTGTCCAATATGTTCGCTGGCACACTGTCCAAGATAGGAGAAAACGTTTTCTACTATAGGGTTACCCATTTTGGTGGGTAACAACGAACAAAACCCTAACCCTAGAATTCAAGAATGTTCCATGAACCCCTATCACCATTAGACAAAAGGAAAAGGTACAAAGAAGAGTGAATGAGAGAGAGAGTCTAGTTCTCTTCTCACATCTCAAAACACAAGTGTGATAATGAATAAGTTATATGACCATCGTCACAAAAATGATGTTGTCCTTCCTCTATTTATACGTGAAGAGAAGGGAGGTTTGCAGTGACTATTAGACCTAGTCCACTACAAGCAACCTACAAGATACAAGTAGATCCACCCAAGTAAAGCACTCCCTTTACAAGCAACACAAGTCAAGCTCCATGGTGGTGATGATCCACAAGCAAGGCTCAATGGCAAGGATGCTCTCCATTCAAGGTCCAATAAATCCTCCTCCAAGTGCTCCAATGCATCTGCTAGGCCATGTGCCCCCTCCATGTCCACCCACCTACATGTCCACTCTCAATCAAAGTGTCCACGAGTCAAGTGTAAGCCTCCATGAAAGAAAACAAGCAAACACCAAACTATGTAGGTCTCAATGCCCTCCTCTGGAATCTGCAACAATCCTTCCCCAATACAAGGTGTCCACCAAGCAAGTAACCAAAGCTCATGTGTGTGCTACATGAAGAATATCGCTAAGCCCTATACGACTCCAACTCTCCAAGGAAGAATGTCATCAACACAACCATACAAGATCTAGCAATCAATGAGTGAGCCACCTCCAATGTGCATGTCCAGCTTGGAACAACCAAAGGTCAACCATACACCAGTCAGGCCACATCACATGAAGCATCTCCAAACATGGTGTAAACAATTTTGCAGAAATTCCAAAAGCTAATAGTGATCAGCAATTGTGGAGTTCATAACAGCACTGCATAAGGGTCAGAGAGGCTGCTGAAGTGGATTTTTCTGCTACAAAAACTGATGGAGTGGTAAGAGAGTGTGGTTGTTAGCATGGTAACAAGCCACACACTTACCCATAAAAATGTTGAATCATCGCATTAGAGCCATCAGCATTAAGAGAAAGGAGCATTGAAGTGGAACACTACAAGAAAATACAAATTGAGAGACATTGGGCACTGCAGATGGAGAGTTGAAGAGACACGGATCCCTGACCTTACAGCTACCCCATTAATCCACAGCATTGCCTATAAACTCATGCACAGCAGAGATTAGTAACACAATCCTCATCTATTGAGCAAATTGCTGACAGTCAAGAGAGATAGACACTATTGTAAATTCCTGCAATTTCTGATAATGAAAGACTATGCATAGCCATTCAAAGGTAAATCATGCTCTCTTATGATTAATTCTGTGTGGAAAATGTGTTCCTGTTTGAAAAAATAAAAATCAGGTCAATCTTGGTGCTTATGAAGAATTGGCAAAAACATAATGCTAAAGACTAAAAATAGAAATTCATAGTGAAAAGATGCAGTTTCATGAATTCATTCACAAGTGGGCTATTACTCCATAAATGACCCATAGAATTCCTGAAACACATCACAAAGCAATATATGTTATAGAAATTCAATAAGGGAGGCCCTAAAATGGGGTAAAGCTATCAAACTCCTCCCTTATCATCACAACCCAGCAATAGGGGATATCACATAATGGGTGTGAGGGAGAAACCCCCGGCTCTTTACTATACAAGCAAAAGATGGCAATCAAAGAAAATGTAATAGAGATGGACAAATTACTTCCTAGAAGGACGTAAGGAGCAGTCCTAATATGTTAGTTCAATATCAATAATTTCCTTTCACAGTAGTTCCTCAGTTTCACATGTTGTCTTGGACATTTGTACAAAGTTACAGACTTCAAGGAAGGTGCCCCATCCCTTGACGTCTGCTATACTCATCTTTTGATGTGTTTTATATCTTTACATTGTCTGTTGAAGATTATCCAGGTCTAATGAGGAGCTAAGGATGTGCCCTATCACATCCATTTTGTTGTGCAGTATACCATTCTTAATGAATAAACTAAATTGAAATAAAATTTAGCCCTAATTAAGAATTAATTATTGACAGTACCGATGCTTAGGAAGTGTTCCCCCTCATAAGAGATGATGAAATAGCATATAGGATAAAAGTTAAAACATATCTACATGGCACTGTATCATTTATGAGATTACAAAGTTACAAATAGATCATTCCAAACAACCAAATAGAGAGGCTTCAGAATTTTCTTCAAATTAGATAAATGACCTACCAAAATCCGTGCCGTTTTCCCGGTATCTTTGCGTGAATGCACAAAAACCATTGCTTGCTGACCACGTCTTACTGCTTCCAGAACCTGAAGTAGCAAATTGCCGAATGAGCTCCAAATCCACCAAAACCGCCAAGCAAGAAACATCCCCTTCCAAATAATTGTAGAGTCAAACTGTGTAAATATAACCAAGCTGCAAGAATACCTTATTATAACAAATTTCATTCATAAGATTGTTACGAGCAACAAAATTTTGCTCACTGACACCTATATATTGCTGTGAAAGTGGAACAGGACGGTAACTGGAGTCAAAAAAGAATAATCCAGTGTCCACATTGACCCTCAAAAATTGTGCAACCTGCACAAAGAAAAGTCAGAGGCGTAATGCCCAAGATTTTTTCATTCCATCAGTCAGTACATTTGAATTTTCAACATTACAGAAACAAAGCCACAAATATTACTGGTTAATACTTACCTCTAGATAATTTGGAAGAGTAGCTGATAGGCCCACAATCCTTATCATACTTTGCGTCGACTCAACCTGTGAATGAACACCAAGAGAGAAATGAATGGCATACCATAGTTCAATACCATCTTTCAATATTTTAAATTTTTCAGTTCTATTTTTCTTCACCCTTTGAAAGCTTGAGAAGTCCTCCATTGTTAACCACTACATAAACTTCCAATGTATGAATGGCCAAGTAGATAGTGAAGAGTGTTGAATTTGTAACTATGGTCCGTCTTCATAATGTACTTTTGGTCACTTGATGTAATTATATTTCTGATTGTAAAATATATTTATAAATGCTTGAGCCAAAGGAAAATTTATTTTGAGCCAAAGTCCCATTGCGACTTTTAAAAGATGTAAATTTGAATTTTTAAAATGAAATTTTTGGCTCCAAAAGTGACAAGTCGGCTTCCCTCCAAGTCAAGTTGGCCCTAGCCAAGAGACACGTCCATTCACCCTAAGCATGCTACTATATAAAGGTAGCTCGAGTTCCTCATTTGGGCAATTCACATTCCTCTCTCAAGGCAGTTTCTGGGCAAGTGAGCTAAGGACAAGAAGGGCAAGGAAAGACAAAGAAAAAGGCAGAATTTTCTCTCTCCTATCTCTCTCTAGCAACTCACACATGTGAAGGAACCTCTCCCTCTGTGACTCGCAGTTTCTGGGGCAGCTGTTGCAGGGGGTCGAAATTTTCTAGGTTACTGAGGCAACTACTCAGGGCTGAAATTTTGGGTAACTGGCTATCTCAGGAGGGCCAAAATTCTAGATGTGCAGGATCAAGTTAAAAGGGCAAGACTGGTTTGGGTGACTTGACTTGGAGGAGAAGACCAGGTTTGATCATAGGTCTAGGTGTGTCTCTCATTGAATAAGAAGAATTTCTCTATTGAAAAGGTTGTTGGATTTCTCCCCGTAGTGTGTTTTCCTAGGTTAAATTTTGTCTCTTTTTGTGCATTATGATCTCTACTGTTCTTTATTGTTCAATTTCTGGAGTATAATCGCTTAATGATATATTGAAATAAACTAAAAGAAGATCTACATTGAAAGTAATTATCAAAATTTCAGATATATCGTGCTAACCCTAATTGCACTAGAAAATCAACATGGTTTTAGAGCTCTGGTAAGGGAAGAAAGGAACATTGTGATCACCTTTGCAGAAACCCACCTCCTAGCACATGTATAAATTGGAGTTTGTTTGACCTCAATTGGCATCCATCCATCACACATCACATCATTCAATCTGAAATAGAAGAACAATCCCCATGTGTGAAGAAGAAGAAGAGTTTTCTACATTGACTAGCTCTCATGTTTTTGTCTTTGACCAGCGTTGACCTGAGTATTCTTGTTTCTATTTTACCGAGATTTTGATTGATTTTGGAGGGCGGATTTTTCAGCGGTTCATTGACTCTGTTTGACCGAAGATTTGTCTTGTTCTGGCACGTTGACTGAGGGTTGAGCACATGTCAACATCTGCACTTTGACCGAGCTTTGACTGTGGTATTACGGGCTGAAATTCAGCCCCTGCTGCAAACTTTGACTTGGACCAGTGTTCACTATTTCTCTCTCATTTGACCAGTTTGACTTGGCATTTATTGAGATCAAGAGATTGGAATTTGTTTGGAATATTCTGACGCACATTTTGATGAACTGAACTCTCTCTCATAAGGAAAGATTTGATGGATTTTCTCCTTCTGGGTTTCACCCTACTCGCTGATCTAAATTTTGGTGTCCCTGGTATTATTTTTTACTGTGATCTGTACTGCTGCTCTTTTGTTAATGGTTGAAATTTTTCATGTATAATAGCTTGATGATTGGAATGCTCTAAAGAAGTCAAATTGTATCATTGGAAGTAGTTATCAGTTTGAAAAATTGTCCTAGTCTTGATTGCACTAGCGAAATCAACAAAAGAAATCCATGTAATCCTACCTTTGAACATCTGTGAAACGTGCCAAGATGGAATGTCATAGTGAGACATACCTCTGGAAAAATACCCTCCAACTTGTAACTACCATTGAACTCCAAGGAACTTTTGTCGTGCTTGGTGAGAGAGAAAAGTGCATGACAATGTGAAAAGGAGAATGCATTTTCAAGGAATAACAAGCAGTCTTGTAGCAATTATGACTACAATGACAGAAGTGTTGTAAGAAGAATTGACAAATTTCAAAGAAATTCAATTATGACAACAATGACAAAAATGTTGCAGGAAGAATTGACATATTCCAAAAATGTAAATCTTAAGGAAACCTTTGAAAAAGATCGATTTACAAGATGTAAACAAGGCCATCTCTAGAGAAATTGATATATTAAAAGTTAAAACAAGTAGAAGTAAGTTAATATGAGGGAAATGAATTTCAGTTAGACCAAATCAAAATCCGTGGCATTCTTAATGAACATGTTGAATATGAAGTTCGTACACTACAATGTAAAATGGAAGACCGAATTAACAAGGCAAATAAATTTGAAAAATGATTACAGGAGTTAAAGAGAACAATTTACAAATTGCAAATTAAAGACAAAGGGCTAGCTCTAAAAGATGGCATTACCCAGTCTAACGATAAAAGGAGACGAGTTGAGCAAAGAAAAGTAGTGCAAGAAGACAAATGGAGAAATTTTGACAAAATTTTACCAAATAATGATAACGAAATTGTCTGCGTGAGAAAGCAAATTAAAGAAGTTAAATAATTGTAGTAGGAAAATCAACCCCAAAGGTTGATAAAGAGACATTTACTATCCCACCCAAATCAATAGTATTTATAGAAGACAAAGTGCAAACTATAGATGAAGAGACCTTACAAATTCAATTGAAATGAACAAACAAGTGTCACTACTGACGGAAATTTATCTATCATTAGAAAAGTTAGATTTCCATCTACCGACAAGGTGACATCTACAAATTCAATAACAGTTGAAAATCAATTTAACACCACTGAAGAAATTGTTTCTCATCCCAAGGGTATCGACATACTACTAAATCCCAAAGCATCAGTTTCCAAATCCAACATATCATTAGGTTGCTCAACAAATATATGCTTTCATCATCGTAACAACCAACTTATGAACATCACTCGAGACAAAATTGAGTTTACATTCCTACAGGATGGGACTTGTTACCTGCTCAAATGTACCTAGCAAGGAACCAGACCCCATTTCCAAATGGACAAGACACTAGCCAAAAAAAATTGAAGTTCAGAAGTAATCAAGGCATTTTTTGCCCCTTTTTCTTTTTATCTTCTCTCTCTTCTTTTATCTTTCTTCTCTCTATGCAAATTCTGTACCCCCATGGGGTATTGTAAAAATGACACTCGCATGATGAACTTATCTAACAGACCTGGAACCTTGGGACCTGGTTACAAGGGAAAATGCACTCGTGTGTTTTTCTCACTCGGTTAATCATTTTCACTTTTCCACGATAAATAATTAATTGAGTTTTTGTAGGAATTTACAGGGTAAGTTCCGTAGATCAAGAACCAAAGGTCACTGCTCACAAACAAATAACAAATCAGTACACCAATATAATCACGTGGTTAAAACCCTCAAAGAGGGAAACAGTGCACAGCCTGAGCCAACACGGCCACTTCAGGGAATTTATTAATATAAAAAGAGAAGTTACATATGTTTCTATCATAAACGGTTACCGAACAAATGACCCTCCATGCTCTTTAAATAGAGATCATGGACCAATCGGGTGTTAAGCCACGGATAAAGTGTCGATAATACCGAGGTGAGAGATAACCGTCGGATCACTACAAATCGTGACCGTCGAATTATAAGTTACAAATGTACATGGTGAAGAAACACACTTTACCTAACTCTACACTAGACAAGGTTTTTCTTAACTATTTCCTATGTGTCGGAATATCCTAACAACTTTTTCACTCATATCCTCCAAAGTTGGAGTGTGCCTTAATAATTAAGCATTGAGTGTTTTCTAAGTCTAGGGTCAATGTATATTACCATGTTAGGCCATATCTAAAGTTTCATGGAATCGCATTAGGTATTTCTATGATTTTTTAATAATTAAAAATTTCTTGCAGAACGGGAATTTTTAATTAAATTCTATGTAGCAAATAAAAAGTGGCACTAGGAAATGTTGTATGGCATGTGAGTACTCAAAGTTCATATTCAAAGTACAACCATTATCCTAGTACCCACTTTGAGGTGGAAAATATTAATATTTCCCCATGAAAATTCACTTTTATTCATAAAAGTGAGAAAAAGACAAAAAATCAAAATTAAATAAACTGGAAACATATTAAAAACATGTTCCTAGCCAACTAAGTTTTTCATCAGTCAAGTGAAGTGACTAGGCATTCAAGGATTAGTCAAGGACGAGTTTGAAGCTCAAGTTAGAGCTTTGCATGAGGGTCGAGTTTGCTGCAACCTAAAGTGTATATTGGTTGCTAGTGAAGGGCCACATGAAGGGTTGAGTTCACTCCTTAATGTCAGCCAATTTAGTTGTTGGACAGCCCAGTTAAGGTGGCAAATGAGTGGGAGTTCACTCCCCCATTCCCCCCATACATTGTACACTTGTCTCTCCTCACCTACACATCTACACTTGGAGCCATACGCTGCTCCTCTTAAGTCCCCACGCAGTCCTCCTTTTAGCTCATACACAACAGTTGTTAGACACTTGGATGAGGTCGTTTTTCTCTTTGGGTATTCTCTTGCCACTTGGGTGATTGGATCTTACCTTGGGATCATCAAAATGCATTAGGATTTTCTCTTATTTTGTTATATATTGAAGAGATCCCTATCGAATTTTGCAACCAGTATCAATCTTCATAATGTATTTCTGTCATTTGTAAATTTACTAAAGCATATTTAATATGCTTGGGCCATGAAAAGAATTGTATTTGTAACATGAGTTTCATGCTCAGAAAAAAAGAAAAATTTGCATATTTGAAAATGAAAAGAAAAACCAAATTTAAGTGTCTTTTTGGTCAACCCCAAATGGTTAAGTCAACCCTTCATTTGTCAAGTCGGCCTACCTAAGAGACGTGCCCCTTCGCATGGACATCCGACGGACAACTATATATTGGCATTAGCACTCCACCAATTTGGCAACTAACTCGCAGCTTCTAAAGAAAAAAGAAATTTGAATCTCTGTGGTTATGTGAACTTTCTGAGGCACACTTAGTTATGTGAGCTTTCTGAGGAACACATATCTTTGTGGAAGATAGCGAAGTCTAAGGCGGTATCTCTAAGGAACAATGCGAAGTGTCCCTATGAAAGAGAGCGAGGTCTGAGGCAGTATCTCTGAAGAACAATGCAAAGTATCTCTGTGACAGATAGCAAAGTGTAAGGCAGTATCTCTAAGGAACAATGCAAAGTATACTTGTGGAATGATATGAAGTATCTCTGTGACTTGATCTAAAATAGAATATGAAATTCAGCCCTTATGGGGGACTGAAGCAGACCTCTTTGAAGATTGAATCACGAATAGTTTAAGGCACCTTATTCTAGAAGTCTTGGAGGGTTGGTTTGGCATTTGGAAAGTGGTTATCTAGTTACTACTAGTCAGTTCGTTTATGAATTGGATTTCTCTTGTTGACAAAGATTCTATAAGGAAAGGATTGTTGGGTTTTTCCCTGGCCTCTAGCCTAATTTCTGGTGTTTCTTCTCTTTTTGTGCATTGTGATCTCTACTTGCACAATTGAATGTATAATTGCTTGATGACCTAATTGAATGAAGTAAAATATAAAAGAAAAAAATATATAACTGCCACAAGTACTTATCATGATTAGAAATTCAACAATTCAATTGAATTTCAACACTCACCTCTCTTGAAACTAGTATTGAAGCTTGAGAGTTTGGAGAAGTGTTGTTGATTTGTAATTGTTCCATTTTGCTAATAAAGCAAAGCCTTGGAGGCTCATGATTTTGAAGCACTGTGTGGTTTGCTTGGCTCTTCTTGTTGAAAAATGTAATCAGTGTTGGTCTTCATAATTGTATTTGAGTCATGATGTTATGTATTTATCGAAAAAAAAAAAAAGAAATTTTATTCTAAAAGAAATCGACTTATTAAAGCATGGGTTTCATGCTTGGGTCAATGATTTTTAGGTCGAAGCCTCCATTGTAGGCTTCTAGGGTTTATGTCAAGAGTCCTTATCCTTGTCATCATGTAAAAGACCCTTCTTGGGCTTTATCAATCAAGAAAGAAATTTATTTTAATGTAAATTAGGTCATTTAGGACTCCTCTATCAAGTCAACCTCATCAAGGGAATTTAACCTCATAGATTCACTATATAAAGGGAGCAACTCGACCTCATTTGGAACACATTCACAACAAGTTCGATATGCAATTGTTGGAGAAGAAAGAAGAGTGAAAAATTCAAGGGAGGAGGAGAAAAACCTTAGTCAAGAAGAGAAAACCCTAGCGAAGAAGTTTGGAAACCAATTTCTCTCTCTTGTGATCTACACGTGCGAAATTATGGAGCTGCAAGAGGGTCGAAGTTGCAAGGCTGCAATAGGGCCAAAATTCTAGAATAACAAGGCCGAAAATTTTGGAGTAGTTGGGCCAAAATTTTGTCTTCAATGCAGTATTGATGAATTATTGTTGCAGTTGATCTTTGGAGTCTAGAAGGAAAGTTTGAGGGTTGACTTGGTGGAGTAAGGGAGGTCTTTTGGTCTAAGGTCTTGGTCTATCTCAATTTGATTTACTAGTGGAAGAGTTTCACTGGATTTTTCCCTATAGAGGGGTTTTAGCCCTCGCTGAGTACCTACATCTGGTGTCATTGATCTTCATGTTTTGATTTGATGATTACTTGATGAAAAGAAGATAAAAGAAGAACAAAAAAAGAAAGTCAATAACATTACAAGAATATCGCTAGTAATTATCAATATAAGAGAATTTTTTTGCCTTTCCAATTCTGCATGAGGTAACCTTGTCGTGTTTTCATGTTATTGCTTTGATTTTGTAGCTTAGGCCTTGATAGGGACATTGTTGTCCAAAGAAGAATATTAGCAATTACTTGTTATCTTCTTGTTAGTTTACATTCTAGAATTGAAATTCACATGTGATTCTCAGTTGAATAGCATGCTTACTATTTTCATTGTCTAAGTTATACCTATGTCTACTAACTTTTTGGCAAGAATAAAAGTGTTTACAGGTTCTTTTAGCTTGGAGATTGGGGACCTCCTCAGTTGAAAAAGGCCCCTAACTCTCTCTTCTTTCCTCACATAAAGTTCCAAAATTTTGTCTTGATATGATATGATATATTTTAATAACGTCCACGAGACCCACTAGTCTAAGGGACCCACATTCCACCTCAAACAAGACATCACATTCTCAAGTTTCCCACTAGATCAATTCTTCTACTGTGAATTTTGATCAAGAAATTCGTCGTTTTGTACATGGAGTTTGGACCTAGTTGTCCAAATTTAACATAGGTATACCAAAATCTTGGAGCTCCTTTGCATCAGGGATCAGCAATTGGAAAGATACTCCAACCTTTGAACAAATGTGGAATGCATGTAGTCAAGAAGAGGCTTGTATCTCATTAGTAAGTGACAAAAAGGAGGATGAAGAAGACAACATTTCAAATTCCTACACTGCTCAACACTAGAACAAGGGTGTATTCATGAAGTTTAAAGGACCTGGGAAG
>CM076572.1:540905066-541289508 GCA_034641835.2 Pinus albicaulis
CATTCTATATATTTTTGAAAGAAAAATTTGGAACCAAACATACATAACACATTGCAGAAAATGGAGGAAGCCTTCCTTATGTGGATGCAATTTGGAGGGGAATAGATGGCTTTGCATCTACTTTTGAGTTTCTTGAGGACAAGCAACATTTTGTATGGGGAATTTTAATATTCCCAAATTTTCACATCATATTTGGAATATTAGAGTTCTTGATTTTCTTAATAAATTAAGTAAATAAAAGGGTGGAGGGACCCACAAACCTCAAAGATGAATAAAATCCACTTTTAATGTGTGTATGTGGATAATCTAGATCTAGATACAAAATCATGGAGTAGTGGAGCAGCTCCATTAATGGAGATCATGTCTCATTTATGAGATAGATTATGGAGGATGAAACAGTAAAATAAGATCATGGATCTTAAATATAAAATCATGAGGATCTTTGATAAGGTCAACTGAGATCATAGTGCATTCAAAGAAGATCATGAAGCACTTATGATAAGATAGTGGAGGAAGTGGTGCATTTAATGCACATGTGATGGAGAGGGTGATCACCCCATGGGAACATGATGGAGGACATGAAGCTACAACGAAGTCAAACATGGAGACTATGCCCACAAGTACAACGCAGTTTTGGAGTGGGCCTAGGCTATGGAAGGCTCATGCATATAATGAAGGTGAAGGCACAATGGAAGGCATGATTTGGATTATTCATTTCTTGATATGTTTAGATCTAGATTTGTCTTAGGACATTTCTATGCAGACTTGGGCTGTTTATCAGAGTTTGTAGTGCTTTTTAGCACAGGGTGTTCCCGAGTGAGAATCCCACCTCTTTATTTGAGTAGATCTGGAAAGAGTATTGTTCTTCATTCCTTATCAAGCATTGGTGCCATCTTCAGGAGTTTGTTTCTAGCATTCAACTAGGAAACCAATGGAGGATTTATCATACCACTTTGTTCTTCATATCCAGCCTTTCAGGAGTAGCAGATCTACATCCAACATTCAAGCCATTGGGTTTTACCTCCACGCAGTAGAAGTCCCTTCAAGGATTGCGTAGTTCAATCCTGTAGATCTATTGTAGGAAGGAAGTTTCCAGTATTTCAGCTGGAAATCCTATGAGGTATCATCTCCTCACATTAGATCTATTGTTTCCATCACTCAGGAGCTGATTTGACATATCCAGCAGTAGGCTATTGAGATTCCCTCTCTGATAGCGTATTTTTCTGAAGCTGTTGTTCATCTAGGAGATATTTTCAGTGGAGGAGATTGGAGGAGCTAGATCTTGAGCTTTTTGCCCAAGGATCTAGAGAAAGGGTTAGTCATTCTTGCATGGATATGATTGTGCATCATTGCAGCCATCATATCATCAGATCTAGCTTTAGATCTACACTCCCAACAACATATATGTGAAGCCCTAAGAGGTTGGTTTTATTATACGTATAGATCTGAGAAACCATTTCTGGGTTATCTTGGGAATGCATCATTGAGCCCAAATCCACAATTTCAGCATCATCAGAGCTCCCATTCTACCTAGATCTAAATTTCTATTTTTCAGGCAGTTGTAGTCCCAACAATTGCAGTAGGGACAACACAGTTTACCTTCCAGCAGAGCAACAGTTACACAATCCCTCTTGGAAAACCATTGTAGGGTCATTCTAGGCCACCCTTGTGGCTTGATTGTCTCATATTTTGAGCATTGTTGTACTTGATTTTTCACCTCCAATAAAATAAAATGGCTGAGCTATTTATGTGTATTCTGATGTATATACAGATTTATTGTTTACTTTTTTGCAGTTCTTATATTGTGTTTCAATATTACTGCATTCTCCCTTTTGGGATATTACACGTTGATAGCCTCACTCTCGATGATTTACCTGTTTATTACAACTAAAATGCTGACACTGAGATTGTTAGCATTTAAAAATATATATATGATAACAATTTTCTCCACGTGGATGTTGTCGATCATTGAAGGCAGCGAGAACCCCATAGACTAGTTTCCTATTTATTACAAAATACTAGTTCAAAACAAAAACTTCGCTGACTTAAAAATAAATAATTCATCTCTTAAAATATGTTCTTTTTACAGACTCTGAATTTAAAAAAAACATAGCTTATTGTAAAAAGCTTATTCTTTTGATAAACATTGTCAGAACCTCAAGGCCTTCTCTTTGGGATTCAAGTTCTTTAGAATTCTCATCCACACTTACAAATTTTTCAAAAAATATATATGGATATGTATAATGAACTCTAACAATTATTCTCGTCTTTAGAAAATGTAATGTTTCGGGAATTTTTCATTGTCTGGAGCTCTTGGAAGCACTACTCCTTGTATATCTTCTAGAATGAAACTGTTCTTACCACGGAAAGCTACTATTATGTATGGTCCTTTCCAAATGTTGTCAAACTTCCCATGCTTACCCTTGTCCCCAACACGAGCATCAAATTTAAAAACTATGTCTTCTTGTCAAAAGCTTTCTTGATCTAATTTTGAACTTCATGCCACTTTTCATACACTCTCTCTCGTTTTTCTTGTACCTCAATTAATTGATGTATCCTCCTTTGTAAATAATTTGTCTCTTCTCTTAATTCCTGAAAATATATCATAACCGAGATTCCAATTGAAACAGAAAATGTAGCATCAACACCATACACTAACTTGAAAGGAGTAGTATCAATTGACCTTTTAGTACTAATCTTGTCTTCCCGTAAGGGAAACTTGAGTTTTGTATGCCAAGCCTTCTTATTATCTTCTATGTTTTATTTTAATAATTCTAATCAATATTTTATTTGAGGATTCAACCAGTCCCTTACCTTGAGGGTAATAGGTTGTAGAATGGATAAGTTCAATATTGTAACTATCACAAAATTTTACTAGCCTCTTGGATTTGAAACATTGTGCATTATCGATAATAATTCTCTTTATACAGCCAAATCTAGAAAAAACCTTTTCTAGAAATTGAATAACCATGAGATCAGTAGCTTGCCCACTTGGGAGTGCTTCAGTCCACTTGGTAAAGTAATATGTTCCTTTTAAACTACATCTGTGTTGTGCTAAAGATGTCAGATGAATTTTTCTTATGAATTCAAGGATCCATTGCTCAAAATTTGCCTCCACAGAAATAGGTTTCAAGGGTAGACACATTAATTTTGACTTACCTTCAAACAACTGAAAATTATGGCAAGCTGTCACTTCTTTTCTAATATCAGCAAAAATGGTTGGCCAATAGAATCCAACTCTCAAAATTTTATATGCAGTAGCCTTCCAGAAATTATGTCCTCCATGAGCTCCTTTATGGAAATATTTACTCATTGTTTTAGCTTCATCTTCTAGTGGGTAGTTTAATAAGATGCCCTGAGGATATCTCCAATATAAATAACCATCTAAAAGACAATATTTGAAAATTTTCAATTTCAAAAATCTAGCTCGAGCCTTATCCATCCCTGGTGGTGCTTGTAGATTTTTTAGAATGTAAATAATATCAGTATACCACAAACATTCTTTGAAACAGTCTTCAGATTTAATCACTACTTATTCATCTAGAAAAACTGATGATTCCAAAATAAAATTCACACCAAAAGTGTCAATATTTGTTTCAATCGTAAGTCTATCCAGACCTTTATGAAAGTTTAAAAACAGAAACCCTACTACAGTGTCCAGATCTACTTCGCCTACTTGTTTGATTAACTTAACAAGTTATTTGACTGAAGTATTCATAAAAAAATTAAAGCAGACACAAAATTCACCTTACACATCTACGGATCATTTACTAAACAATACAAACATGTGAAAATATTACACACGATTTTTTGGACAAATGTCCCCAAAAAAACCGAATGCGAGAAAACCGATGCAGCAACTCTAGAGAGTTTTATTATTATGAAGAATCTGAATACAACATTCAGGGAAACAAAAATGGTTGGACCTATAGAGAAATTACATAGCAGAAGTACCTTTCACTTGGAGACAAAAAATATGGCTGTATCAGACCCTCAATCGGGATTTACAGATCATGAGCCATTTCTGACCCATTGGAACCCTCAACGCTGTCTCTGCAGCCTCTCCGTCAGCCCTCACTAGCCAGTGTCCCCACTATGTCACCCTAGTTGTTGTTGTGTTGCCTTTGCACTACCCTAGTTGGGCATGTGTCACCCTGGATGGTGTTTCACTGCCCCTGCGCTGCTTTGGTTGGGTCTGTGTCACCCTGGCTAGGCTTACGCAGCCTCTGCGTAGTCCTCTGCATGGTGTTTTATGAACTTTGTCCTCCTAGCTGGCTTTGTGCTATCTGGTACTCATTGTCTCTCTATTTTTGTATTCTTAGCCTTGGATTAGATCATCCCTTGTAGATCTCTGCCCCTAATTGCACTGCAAACTTGCTTCGAATTCCTTAGCAAACCCCACCCCAGAAATTTGACTTAGCTTCAGTGCTTTGCTTGTTTTTTTGTTCTCCAACTGACCCCAAGCCCTTCTCTTATACTTTTCGCATTGGGAAACCAACGACCATGATATAATCTCTAATCAATGGCTAAGATTATAAGTTTCTTGATCCGTGTCACTTAAGTCATTCTCATCACATGTTTAATTTAATTCACTTTAATCTTTTAATTTTCCTAAGTTAGACTTAGGGTCCTTAATTAAAAATATTAATTATTTGAATAAAACTTAAACCTGATGGAATTCTTCTAAACGCTTTTTGGGCCTTCGATATCTCATGTACTCTAGCTCCTCCACAAAATTTGGGAGCTAGATCACATCCAATGCTACCCCAACACCCCAAAATCTCAACACACCCTCTTAGCGAGGAATGTGCTCTAGAAATACACTTCACCTTGAAGTAATACTCTGATCTCTAGTATTGGTCTCTGCGGTGATCCTTGGCCTACTTCCATACATCACTACGTTGATGCTGCTCTCTGTACTGCTGCCCATGACTCTTCCACCGTCACTACTACATCCGTACTGCAGCTCCCTCTCAAATTGTTGCATCATGATGCAAAATACTGCACTGCAACTCAGTTGTTGAGATTAAACAACTAAAGGACCCCTACCTAATGACAAACAAGTAATTTGGGTTGCATCTCATCACTAAAGCTCCATAGGCTGCTGCTCTGCACTGTCCTCCTAAATCCACTACGTTTATGTAGCTCTACACTATGTAAACATGCCTCCTCTGCGTTATTGCAACTCTTCACTGTGTAAGAATGCCTCCTTTTCATTGCCTCTACGCTGTTGCTGCATCTGCACTATGCTGCTCCCTCTTCAGCATCTCAACCTCTACCTTTGCTTCATCCATGATCTTTGCACCCACTACTCTAGTCATTCCATGTTATTGTCTTAAGGCTCCCGTAGCTCGAATGTGATCCAAGAGTTGGGCTACTCAAGGATCCCGCCACCACTCTGTAGCTGCTCTACATATCAATATCGCCCCACTTCTGTGGTTCATGAGCACTCATCGAAACATCATCGTTGGAGCCATCGTCTGCTACAATAGCCTTGGAACTAGAAGCTTCCTTATCCTTCTTCCTTTGAGGACAATTACTATTGAAGTGTCCAATTTCGCCAGATTGGAAACATTTTATCTTTGATAGATCACACTTATTTTTACCTTGCTACTTCTTTGATAACAGGGTTGCATCTTCCTCTTCCTCCTTCACCTTGCATGCTCTGGTTCTAGTCTACTTCTTGGTAATTCGATGGATCTCCTCTTATCGGAGGATAGCCCACATATCGTCCTAGTTAGGAAGGTCCACTCTACCCAAAATTCTTTGGAAAAATGTTTCCCAGTCCTCTGTGACTGCATTTAGAGAAGTCCTCACCATGACATCATCCTCCGCCTTGTCCCCCATGCCAGACAGCTGATCCCAGATCGAATGTAGTATGAATAGGAAAGGATTAATTTCCTCTCCCTTGGTCATCATAAATAACCTCAGTTTGTTCTCCAGAAGGATCTGCCTCTGGACAGACTTCCCTTGATACAATGTGGTTAAATATTTCCACATATCATGATCCGTATTCTTCTCGGCTATGTGTGGTACCACATGATATTTAACCCCATCCATAATGAAGCACTTTGTATATGTCATTGTTTCATTATGCTCTGCCAGGATTTTCGCATCGGTTGGTGTAGCCAAGACACTCTCTACATGCTCCCTCAAGCCGTATACGTCCAAGACTGTCAGGATTCTAGCCTTCCAACTAGAAAAGTTGGACAGACTGTCTAACCTATCCTGATCACACAATCTGTGTAGCTTCATCTACTCATATCTACTCTGTCGAAACATATCTTTCTCTCCCTACTTCTTAATCGACGCTAGGATATAGGGTCCTTGGCGAAAAAGGAACCCTATGCTCCCTCTGACAACTAATTTCCTCCTTGGAAATCTACCAAATAAAACGAATCAACTCTCTTATATCACCCTACGATCGATCCTCATATTTATTTGGCAATGAAATATGTTGAGCAGTTGTTCTCCTCTCGCTCTTTTTCAACTTAGCTTAGAATTAATTCTGCACCAACTGAATCTTCACACCACTAGAAAATACTAAATATCTGCAGCTTAGCTTCCAGTTCATGACACTCTACACAACAATAAATTTCTAGACTGCATCACCTTGGTTGGACTTTGTGTGAGCAGACTAGCTCTACGCAGGGCAGGCTACTCTTGCGTCCCTCTGGAAGGCACTACGTTGTCTCTGCGTCACCGAGCTAGGACTGCGTCAGCCCCTGCGTGGCTCTTGTTGCCTCTGCATCCTTCTAGTGTTGCGCTGCCCTCTCTAGTTTCTCTGTTGCTGCTGCTACTTTCTGCAACACAAATTTCTAATCACCACTTTGTTGGTGGATCAGGTTGATCTGCAATGCTCTAATACCATGTGAAAGTTTCAAAACAACAACCATACTTCAGAGTCTAGATCCACTTCACCTACTTGTTTGATTAAATCAACAAGTTATTGAACTGAAGTATTCAGAAAAACATTAAAGAAGACACAAACTACAACCCACACATCTATATATCATTTACTGAACAATACACACATGTGAAAATATTACACACGGTTTTTTGGACAAATGTCCCTCGAAAACCCAATGTGGGAAAACTGGTGCAGTAGCTCTAGAGGGTTTTATTATTATATAGAATTTGAATACAACATTCTGGGCAGCAGAAATGGTTGGCCCTACAGAGACACGACATAAGTACCTTTCACTCGAAGGTGGAAAATATGGTTGTATCACACCCTCAATCAGGATTTACAGATCACGAGCCCTTTCTAGCCCACTAGAACCCTCAGTGTTGCCCATTCAGTCTCTGTGTCAGTCTTCACTAGCCAGTGTCCTCATTGTGTCACCCTAGCTAGTGCTGCGCTGCCCTGCCTAGGCTTGTGTCACCCTGGATGTTGTTGCGCTGCCCCTATTCTGCGTTGGCTGGGTCTTCGTCACCCTGGTTGGGCTTACGCATCCTCTGCATAGTCCTCTACATGGTGTTGGTTGAACTGTGTCCTCATAGATGGATTTGAACTGTCTGATACTCATTGTCTCTCTCTCGTTGTATTCTCGGCCTTGGATTAAATCATCCCTTGTCAATCTCTACCCCTCACTTCAATGCAAACTCACTTCGAATTCCTCAGAAAACCCCGCCCTAGAAATTCGACTTAGCTCAGTGCTCTGCCTATGTGTGTGTTCTCTAACTGACCCCAAGCCCTTCTCTTATAATTTTCTTGTTGGGAAACCAACGATCGTGATCTAATCTCTAATAAACGGCTAATATTAGAAGTTGTTTGATCTGTGTCAGTTAAGTCATTCTCATCACATGTTTAATTTAATTCATTTTAATCTTTTAATTTTCCTAAGTTAGACTTAGGGTCCTTAATTACAAATTTTAACTATTTGAATAAAACTTAAACCTGATGGAATTCTTCTAAATGCTTTATGGGTCTTGGACATCTCATGTACTCTAGCTCCTCCACAAATTTTGGGTGCTAGAGCACATCCGATGCTACCCCAACATCCACAAATATCAACAACCTTGTCCTTTGATTAGTTTGGTAGGCTTAATTTCTAAGTCAAATTCTAACATCTTAGCAGTCCACATCCCTCTTCTTCCATCATTGTCTGGTTGTACTAAAATAATTTTAATTGCAGCATCTAGCACATAGGAAATCACATGAGAATTCAGAATAAAAACTCTAAAATGTTTAAGTGACTTAATCAATGCATATGCATGTTTGTCCAGTATATTGTATCTTAGTTCAACATCTCTCAATTCCCTACTAAAAAAGGAGATTGGTTCTTCCTGACCTACCTGATTTTTCTGAAGTAAAACACTTGAAATTGTGTGCTCAAAAGAAAATGAAAAAATTATAAATTCCCTTTTGATATCATTAAAATACCCTTTTTCTAGTTTGTTCCACTTAATATCGCTCCCTTTCTTAAGCATACTTGAGATTACGTTTAAAATTCCTGCAAAATTTGGAATAAAACGCTGCAGAAAAATTACTTTACCTAAAAAATATTGCACTTCCCTAATTTTTCTTGGTTTCTCAATCTTTTGGATTGTTGTCACTCTCTATCTAGATTCCCTCCTTTGATACTATGTGTCCCAATAGCTTACCTTCCTTCATGGTGAAATGGGATTTTTTCGGATTTAGAGAAACTATGAAGTTCCTGCACTTGTTAAAAATTGTCCTCAAATGTTTCAAATGGGAAGATTCACATTTTGAGAAAACAATGTTGTCATCTAGATAAATTACAATGAACTTATCTCTTTCGTCAGCAAAATTTATATCCATTGTGCACTAGAAAGTAGCTCCGACATTCATGAGTCTGAATGGCATCTTAGAATACATGCATGTACCCCATGGCATGGTGAAAGTAGTATTTTATTGATATTTTGGGTCAACCAGGATCTGATTATATCCTAAAAACCCATCCAACATAGAAAACCTTTCCACACCAACCACCTTCTACAGGATGT
The DNA here is from genome assembly GCA_034641835.2 of Pinus albicaulis. Taxonomy (NCBI): domain Eukaryota; kingdom Viridiplantae; phylum Streptophyta; class Pinopsida; order Pinales; family Pinaceae; genus Pinus; species Pinus albicaulis. The sequence continues at coordinate 540,914,037 of CM076572.1, forward strand.
GGTCCATTTTTGGTAAAGGATAATTATCCTTCAGTGAGAATTTATTCAGATTTCTGAAATCTACAGATGGGCAGATTTCCCCTCTCTTCTTTCTCACTAGCACCAATTTGGCTATCTAAATAAAAAATCTGAGTGGAATGATGATTTTTTCAGCTAGCAGTCTTTTTACTTCCTTCTCAATTAGTTGCAGTAGTTTCGGGTTGATCCTTCTTAACTTTTGTTTAAAATGTTTCTCATTTTCCTTAAGTGCTCTAGTGTGTTGGATGATATTATGATCATAGATATTCAAATATTCATATCTCCAAGTGAACATATCAACAAACTCTTTCAACAATTTTGCATATTTTGGTGGTTTCTACTCCTCTTTCAAAGTATTAGAAACTTTGACTATCTTTGGGTCAAGGTCCATCCCCAAATTGTAGTCTTCTATCTCACCATCGCTTGGCATAATCCTTGGATTAAATGTCACATCATTGGAATTGAAAAAACTTTCTAAAGGAACAAAGCCTCTAGGGATTACATTGTTACTTGATTGAATAATTTCCTGTCCAACAATAGTATTAAAAATTTCTGATGATTCAGAACTTTTATTTTTAGTTTCATCTTCATCCTTGTCAATTAGAGTACTGAGAAATTCATTTTTTCTATCAAGAAACCTTTAAATTTGGTGATCATGTTCGAACACCTTCTAGTTCTTAGTATTATCTAGAATAGAATGTTTTTGTCTAACATTGATCTCATATTTTTCATTATGATCAATTAGAATCCTGAATGCAGTAGCAGCTATAGATAACTAGTATGCAATTCCATTCTCCTCTCTTGGTACCAGTGAGATTTCATGTTTAGAAAATAAATCCCATACCTCATTTATGTAGGATCTCATTCTCGGATTCTTGGTTTGATAGTTACCTTTGACTTGGTTCACAATCAGCTCCGAATCTAAAAAAATGTGAATGTTTTTCGTCTTTTTTCGATCTTAACATATTTAGCCCAATAATGAGAGCTTCATATTATACCACATTATTTGTACAGTCAAAATATGATTTAAATGAATGTAATTGTCTTGTACAATCTGGTGTAACCATCCATATTCCGCTCCAAAACCCTTCTCGAAAGCAGAGCCATCAAAGTACAATTTCCAGACTTCATCAGAAAATTTATAAACCTGTTTTTTTTAACATTAGTCTCATCTTTCGTTGATATTTCTCCCTCAAAACAATAATCATTAAAGAAAATTTGTGACCCCAATTCTATATCTACTGCATATATGGGATGATTATCCGGCTAGGTTCTATTGCTCACCATATAGGCCATTTGGACCTCACGGTATAATCTTTTCAATTCACCAAAAAATGGGATTGAAGAATAAGAAATGTCTATATTCAGAGTTTCTCCTAATCTTGTAGCCCAATATCGAGATAACAACATGCCAAATATGGCTGGAATGTATGCTACCATTATATCGATCATTAAACTCTTAGCATGAAGTTGAGATAAGGTGAAAAATAAATCCTTTATCAACACTAAACATTTTACTTTTATGGAATCAAAAGAGAACAAATCTTTATAGGGTCTATTAATTTGGAGCCCTAGATGGTCCATGAGAGATTTAGGCATGAGATTATGTGAAGCTTCGGAGTCTAACACGATGTTGTGATGGATCATATCATGTATGTTCATACTTACATAAAATGTGGGAACATCATCATTTATACTAGTGACATGTGGACCAAAAAAAAATTCAGGAGCATCATCATCTAGGTTCAAAGAATCTTTTGAATTTATGTTGACTTGGCTAGTTCCTGAACTTTTAACCATATTAAAAAAAATTCCTATATGGATCATTTCTCAAAACCTCGAAAAAAGGAATGGATACTTTCAACTTACTAATTTCAAATTCCATATTAAATGTTGACTGTGCTTTTTATGAATCCTTGATCTCATTTTTGTATTCTTCTGCTTTTCTTGGATTGTCCTTCTTAGGCTCCTCTGGTTTCTTCAATATCTCTTTCCTAGTTTCATCTTTTTGTTTAGTTGTTTTCTTCTACGACGGAGTATTGATAGGTACATTCCAGTTTATGAGGTTGTATTTCCTCTGAAAATCTGCCACTACATTATTATACCCCTATTGATAAACAACTGAATCATAAAGATGAATGTTGTCTTTTTCTCTTGAGCATCTAGCTGAAATGTCATTTACTTATTTGGCGACAAATACTTAGGTTTCTTTATCATCGAAACACCCAATTTGATGATCTTCTTCATCAATGGAATCCCCATCAATGAAAGCTTCTAGAAAAGGAGGTCGAACAACAAATTATTGTTCTTTAGGACCTTTTTGCTCTCTAGGAAAATTTTGAGCAGCCTGTGGTCTCCTGAAATTTAGATTCCTGACTTGAGGTTGATTTTCAGTTTCGGGAGGAGTTAATTTATCCACCAACTTCTCCATCGTTTTTAGCATCACATCAAACTTTACATTAAGAGATGAAGATGATTCTTCCTTGAAACCTACTCTCCTTTTGGTCTTCATTTTTTCCTTCTTAGCGAACAAATTGTCTTGTCCCCACTTGCATTACTCTGCATTGCCTCTAAAGCAGCATGATTTATCTCATGGAGCTGATAGGCCAATTTGGAATCAAATCCATTAGGATAGTGTAATAGAGCTAGTCCAGGAGGAGGTTTGATTTCAGCTGGAATCAAATTATAAACCTTTTTAAATCTAGTTTATAATTCCTGAACTGATTCCCGAGGGTTCCTCTTCAAACTTTCATACTCAGCCAAAATTTGCAAGGGATTATTTTTCACCTCCCACCTAGCAATAAAAAACCTTTCAAACTATTGAAATTCATTTATACTAGCTGTTGGTAAATATATAAACCACCTCTTCACCTCTCCTGACAGACTCTGTGCAAACAATCTTAGTTTCACGTCTTCATGATCAACTTCTTCCAAGTCAAAAAAACTTGAGTTTGTCCACATGCTATTGAGATGTGAAAAACCCAGTACCATAAAATTGTAATAATAACTGTCCATAATTTATAGGAGGATCATGTAATGGGACTTAAAGGTTTAAAGGTGCATATGTAACAACTATGATGTGAAGATATAGTTAAAGTAGGGTTTTGGACAGTATATGTTGAGGGAAACAAATATTTTTTAGAAGAGGTTGATGGACCGAGACAGTGAGATCCTGTAGAAGATGGAGGAGTAGTTGTAACAGAGAAAACTGGAATAGATTAAGGAAAAGTTGTAAACCTAGCTAAAACTTCCTGAAGTCCGTAAATTTTTGTTCTAAATTATGAAAACGAGACCAAATCTATTAGTGTTGTGGCAGTTATTCTATTTTTGGGATGGTAGAATCATAAACAAAGGGCTTGAAAGTTGTTGAATATAAATAGTGTCTGAGAGATGACTTTCAGGCTTAGATCTGAATAGGGTATTTTCAAATTTACATCAAATTGTAAATCTTCAAGGGTTTCAAAATTTACAGGTAACGAACAATACCTTTCTAGAATTTTGTCTGACTTCCTCAAAGTTTTCTTCTTGAACAACTTCTCCGGACTTGATAGGAACAACAATGTATTTGGATCAAGATTCCTCTGATTATAAACGCCTTTATGATCTAGGACTTCGTCCCAAAAAGACTTCAGAATTCCGAGTGGAGTCACCATAGCAAAAACCTTGTATCCAAACTAATATTCAAATCTTAGTTTGCCCTTAGAGATCTGATCTTAGACAATAAAATCGTTTGGGGAAAAATTCGCCTTTCGTTCCCCGGTAATAGTGCCAAAATTTTATCTCTTGGAGAAATCCTAGTTGTTAGGGAAAAAATCTAAGGTAACCTCAAAGATCTTTTAGGCTAAAACAAAACCTAGAAAGGGATCTATCCCTAAAATAAAACTACCTTAGGTCACGGTAGTTGTAGGTTTATTTTAAGATCTATGGCCAAATTTGTATGAAACATGATGAAATTTGGTTGGGATGTAGATAAAACACACCATTTGGCATGGACTCTAGTTTTATCAAATGACGCTACATATCTAATGAGAAGGAAAAAAAAAACAAGGTAGTAATAACTCCTTTGACAATTTGAGATATTTAGAAGAAGAAAACTGAGAGGAAAACAAAATTATAGGCTACAGAAGCAACAAGTACTAATGGTTGAGAAATACAAGAAAGGAGCATGAAAGAATCCCAATCTCAAAGACTAAATTTTTAGACATGAAGAATATTTTATAATATAGATATAACAAACATAGAACTACAACACATGAATTTTATGCAAATGTTCATCAAATCTGTAATATATTTCAGAGCTGCTCAAATGCACTAGAATGTTAATGTTTACAATAAAAACAAACCCTTTTCCATTCTTCAGAAATTGTCTTTATAGACATTACATCAATTGATCACGGGATTATAGTTTCAAACTTAATTACAATAATCCAAAAATATCAAATAAATTCTAAGTTCATGCATGTGGAAAATATCTTTCATTACATTAATTTTTTTTTCTAAAATAAAATATTTGTTGGAAAATATGCTAACATATAGGCTAAGAAAAGTATCTTCAGAATATCTTCCTCGAAAATAGAAATAGGTCCTTGATTGATAGAAATGAATCCATGCTGGAAAATAGGTCCCTCTACAAGACAGGTTCAATCCTTCACCAAAAAAATCCTTTTATGTTAGTGCTCCTATCCTCTCGGGCTTCCTGGTGAAATTAGATGATACTGCCGTTGTTAGCTTCTTTAGTTTCTTGTGTTGAAGATTTTGCTGACAGTCTGACTGTTAGCATTTCCTTTCTACTTGTTTTTTCAGAATTTGCTGACAGTGGGAATGTTAGCATTTATATTTCCGAAATTTTCTAACAATGAATATGTCAATGCTCCCCTTCAAAATCATTGACAACAGGGATGTCAACTCCTGTTCCTAAAAATTGTTTATAGTGGCAATGTCAGCTCTACAAAAAACGCTGGCAGTGGGGATGTCAGCTAATCCTTTCTCTGTTATAGGTAAAACGTTGTCAAGAGCAAAGTCAATGATAAAACCAAAATCATTGTTTCTAAAGTGCATAACCAAAATTTTCAAAATGACCCCAAGCCTCCTAGTTGAGGCTGTTGGCTACTTTAAGAAGCACATCCACCTTCTCCAAACTTTGTTTCTTGCTTTGCCTTGTCTCCATAGGACCTTTTCCCTTAGTTTCTTTGTCTCTTCTCTTTTTAGAGCCTGCAGTCTTATTTTTTTTTATTATGAGGTCCTTCAATGGAACATTATCTACATCAATTACCTCCTTTGCCAAATATGGGTTGATTCTTAGTTTAATTTTAAACCTTAACTTTTTTTTGCCTTGTGTGAGGTCGTTTGCTTCCTGAGGGGTTTCGGTAAGTGGTTATTCAGTTTGGATCTCAATTTTGACCTCTTTGCCTTTTATTATTTCTGGCATAGTTGTGTCTGCAGGGGATGCTTCAACAGGTGAACACATGGCCTAGGGAGAACTAATAGAAGAAGGTAATCTCACAGAGGATGCAAGGGCTAGTTTTCTAATCCTGTCACTTTTTCTTTGGTATACCTTAACTATTTTAGGGCCAGGGGATGTAGAAGGGACCTATGTGTCTTTTTGGCTAGGAGTTGGCTCAATAGGGGTTGTTTGCTGAGTATTTTTCCCCTTTTTTACATATTTCTTCCTTCCTCTTAAGGCCTTAGGGGGTTGAGGTTGAAACATCCATAGAATAGGAAGTGGCTCCAAGTTCAACCTACTTTGGCTAACTGGTTTTCAATTGAAAACTTAATGAGGGCTTTGTGGTAGACAAAATGGAGGCAAGGGTTTGTTCTTTCTCTGAAATGAGCTGTCATATTCGTAAGACTCTCCGACAAGTAGAAACAAGTGTTCATCCTAACTTGACCAACCAAATGTGAAAGAAAATGGAAGTGATATAGATTTACCCAGTTAAATCTTCCTTTGTAGGTGAAGTATAACTGGGTTATCTTCAAAATCCAGTTCTATTTGTCTTGTGGCTAGATCCTATGAACCCCGGATTTTTAGTTTCGATTCCTAAATTTCTCCTTCAAAAATAAGGGCACATCAACTCTTTCCAACACATGGCTTATAAAAACTAATTCCCCATCTGCTAGCAAGGTTGTTGCCTAGTATATTAGTTGGTATGTGATAGAGAAGGAGATCCCATCGACTTGCACCCAATTTCCATCGAAATTTTGAGCAAATTAATGAGCCATGACATCATGGTAGTCAGTGCAGCGGTGGAAGAACTCCCGCCAACCGGCCTCCTGAAACTGATGTTGGATATCAAGATACACTTCCAACAAATATGGTGCTTTAGGCTCAACAAGTTATCCTTGCCATCTTTCCCCATCACAAACTCTAATAAAAAATGAAAACCACGAGATTTGATCCTGGATATTTGCGAGAGAATTTGGATGAAATCTTACTAGATGTTACCCTTTCAGAGAAAAATAACCCAAATTACAAATGAAATGACTGAATTTACAAAGAAAAATATGTTTAATCGGTGGAGCAATGAGATCATTGCATATATGGGTGAGATCATTCACGATTTGGGGAAATCACATTTTAAACCATGACTAATCGATAATGAATGTACCAATAACGACAGAAAAAACAATGATTTAGCATTTCACGTACTCGTGGCATGCTTGCAAACCTTATCATTGCAGATGACATCGTCAGCGTAATTCCAAAATTTAAATTTTAAATTCGTTTTTGGCGCTGACAGTCAGCGTGTCAATTATATCGGAAATGTTGATAAGCCTGTTGTTAGCGAATTTCTTTAGAAAACATTATCGGAACACTAAAGCGTTGATAGCATCGCTATCGATGATTTACTTGTTTATTACAACTAAAATGCTGACACTGAGACTATAAACATTTTTTGAAAAATAAATAAAAATAAAATAAAATAAAATAAATAAATAAAATAAAAATAATAAATAATAAAAATAAATAAAATAAATAAATAAATAAAAATAAAAATAATAAAAATAAAATAAAATAAAATAAAATAAAATAATAATAATAAAATTTAAATTTAAATTTAAATTAAAAAAAATGTGATAACACATCCAACATCTTATATATTTTTATAAGTTCTTTCGATAATTTTAAAGTTACATCTTTTGAGCCTTTGCTCGGGTGGGATTTTTTTTTATCTTGTTTGTTTGATTGCACTAAATCTCTTGCAATTTTGAGACATTTGTAGTTTAACCTTTCTTACGAACCAACCTACACCAAATTCAGTCTCCATGTCTTGAATTACTGCTTTCTTTAGGTGAAACGACATATTTGAGAATGGAAAATGGAGATGGTATTTGAAATGTTTAAGGCATGATTCCTTCAACCTATTCATAAAAAAATTCCAAAAATCTCTGGATTTCGCCTGAAACCACTCCGTATTATATCCTTGTGTCATAGCTACCAATGCAAGATTCATAATGTGGTGTTGTGGAAGAAGATATTTGTGTCTCGGGAGTGGATTTGGCATTGGAAGTGTTTGTTTCTTGTTCCAAATTATTAGTGCTTACGTTTTATGATTTCCTCCTTGATCTTATGCTCGATCCAGGAGTTGTTGGGGAATCAATTGATTCCCTTTAAAACTGTTGATGTTATTGCAATATTTCAGTGGTTTTAGTTGATCATTTTTCTACACATCTAATCAAAATTTTCAAGTCCACACTGTCAATTTTTGTTAAGTACCTCCACCCCCAATATCGAATCCAATGCCTCTTTCTCCTAGTCAGTGCCATGGCCCTATATATATATATATATATATATATATATATATATATATATATGTATATTTCACAATGACTTACCTCATTATGTCCATTGTTTTCTCCCTTCCCTTTGCTCGACATTTTGAGGTTGTGATAAAAAATACTCTCCATGGAGGCGAGTCAAGGAAAATAGTGTGCAAGCTAAGGAAATCACATTGCGTGAAGGGAAACAACTTGAGCCGAGGTAAGCAATCTGGCCATCACATACACACAACCTATAATTAAAACATATATAAATTCATTCATAATGGCCAATATAAAATTTTGAGAGTGATCCATACCTAGATTCTTATGTTCTGAGAGTGATTGATAGGAAGATCTAGATGTCTCAGATCGAGACTTGGGGTAGATGTTCAGCAAACCTTTCTGATAATCAAACCATTTTGCATCAATACATGAACAAATATCCTGAAATTTAACCCTAAATCCATCCTCTATTCATAGAACCTAAAATGCCTTACTTTGTTGACCCAATTTTTGGTCCAAAAAGGGAGAAAAATAAAAATCCTATGTAAGCTCTATTTGAATCCTTAATATCCTTTAAAATCCACTAAATATCATCAAAATCCATCAATTTTGTTTTGTAGTATTTGAATTGCCACCATGAATCTAAGCAATAGAAGGTAATACCGAAACTATCCATCTGCAATAGAGCAGGTGGAATTTGAAGCTCCCTAATCAAGGCCCAGGCAGGGGTAGAGAATCCTAATATTTTCTTTCTAGTCCTGGGCCTATCAACACTGAAAAAAAAAAAAAAAAAAACAACTCAGAGGAGAAAGAAAGAGCCTAATTTTTTTTTTAGTTCAATAGTTGGTAGCTATTTAATTTTGATTTTTTGGCCCGTGAAATGTTTTTAATTTCTACTCATCGATCACCAAATTTAGTGTTGATACAGTTCTCATAATGTGATCTTGTTGGGGCGCAATTGACACCTAGTCTAGGACCCTCAATTTATTTTTTTTCCATCGAAAATTAGACGTAGAAATGTTACAATAATATAACATTATTGTAAAATAAAATCAAAGACTATTAGAATACATTTAGTATAATAACCATAATTTCAATAATCCACTACATTCACTATAGAGTAATTTAATTAGCTCTAAAATGATTGCATAAATTAAGTTATAAATGAGAAATGAAACAAAATTGAAATACATAATAGGGGTAAAGTGTGTTACATGGGGAAAAAAATTTAATCTCAATTAATATATATGTTGCAAGGAAAAATTATACTTTATTCAAAATATAGTCTACCAATAATTTTTCCCCTAGAGTTAATGTTTTCATTGTTGATAATTGGATTTGATTGGTGTATTAAAAATTATTGTCATTGTTGTGTATTACAGGATTTAGAGGAGGGCCATGGACATAGGACGTGGATGGCATAGAAATACTAAATCGTAGAGAGGAAAGTGGGTCAAAGAAGATATGACAATAGAATTTTCAAATACAATACAGGTAAGAAGGCAAACCAACCTCAACCAAAGGAGGAAGGTCTTTATGAATTCACAAATAGTACAACATAGAGGAGAGAAAGTCAATTTTTTCCCATGAGGCCTTTTAGGTCAAACTTATTAGTTGAAAATGCACAAGAATAGTGATTATATGTAATTATACGATCAAGGGAAATGTTTTAAAATTAGGATGGCCATGTGGGATAGGGATGTTGGATACTTGTTGAAATTTTGGCTCGATGTATATACCTTGGGTCATTAAAAAAAAAAAAATCAACTCCAAATTAACATGATATCAATATGTCCAATATATGACTAGAGTGAAGCTTTTTTTGGATAGCATATTCATTGAAATGATATAATTTGTGTACTAAACATTATTTACTATGTTGTGTATTACATGATCTATATGAGGTCATGGCAACAGATCGTGTCATATAAAATGAGGACACAATGGATGACGCGGGACATCAAGTACTAAAATTTTGACTTAACTTAGGAAAAATTAATATAATGAAATTTTGTGATACGCCCATTTTTTCATGATATTATTAAAATTTATAGCGTATTATCCAATCTTGACAAAAATCTTGAGGCACACAAACACTGCCTTTTACCTTATGAAATTCATGCAATTTGGAGTATTCCTGAACAACATAAAAATATGTGAAAAATTAAAAACAATTAATTGTATTGATGTTACCTATGAGTTAAAAAATACTCTCCAAGTCGAATCATTCAATTTGGCCTTAAAATTAAGGTTGGGTGTGCATTTTGTGAATCACGCCAATATTTTCTTGCTTCACTAAAATGCACGTCCAATCTTCATTTCTTGGCCAATTTGATTGATTCAAATTGTATAATATTTAATTAGTAATTTTACACACTAATTTGCATCCAATAAGTTTTTGTTATTCACAAACTGTTGACACTTTTGGGGAGACACCATGAACTATGATTGCTCTAGCACTTTCATTTACATTAACTTAGACCTTCACATCACTAAATTAGAAAAAAAATTGTATTAATCTTGCTTATGAGTAAAAAAATACTCTCCAAGTTGAATCATTCAATTTGGTCTTGAAATGAAGGTTGGGTGTGCATTTTTGTGAAGCGGGCCAAAATTGTCTTGCAACACTAAAATACATGTTGAGACTTCACTTATTGGCCAATGCGATTGATTCAAATTGTACATTGGTTATTTTATTATTTTACACAATTTTACATTGTTATATCTTTATCTTGAGCTTAAATATTTATACTCCATATTTCATACAACATTCTAAATTTTGCTTTGACTTGCCTTATGTGAAAGTAATGTATAAGTGGGAAACATAGTTATGTAAGATATTTGCCAGACATGATGCAAAGTTATATACTAAGGTTAGGAATTATCCAATCATGTACCATTTCAAATTTCATTACCAAGAGTATAATTGGTTTGGCCTGGGAGTTAATATTTGTTCTGACTGTGATCATAAGCAAATATGATCAATTGTTATTCCAGCAGACTTGGATTTCAATTTATAATGTTTCCTTTATGAAAATGACTATGATATGTTGCATAAAATGTTTTTATATTTAGGTTGGAATGATAATTATCATACAGTAAATTAAGTATAAGTATTGGTGTGCATTTATTTGAGGTACACAAACATTTATTTTAACCCTACAAAATCGATCCAATTTGGCATATTCTTGCACAAATATAAATTTCTATGTGCGAAATTAATGTTAATTATGAGTAAAAAATTTCTCTCCCATTTGAATCATTCAATTTTTCCTTGTAATGAAGGTTGGGCTTGAATTTTTGTTAAGTCAGCCAAAATTTCCTTGCTTCACTAAAATGCACGCCAATGCTTCATTTAATATCCAAACTTATTAGTGTACTAAAAAATATTTTCATTGTTGTGTATTACATGATCTAGAGGAGGCCATGGATATAAGATGTGGATGGCATCGAACTACTAAATCACATAGAGGAAAGTGGGTCAAAGAAGATATGCCAATGGAATTTGCATATAAAATATATGTAAGAAGATAAAACAACCTCAACTGAAGGAGGAAGGTCTTTATAAATTCATAAATCGTACAACATATAGGAGAAAAATTCCACTAGTACAAAATGGCTAATTAGTTTTTTAAAAAAGGACTAAATTTTGCATATAAACGACCATTTTTTAGTCATTGACCAATAGTGGCTAATTTGCAGTATCTTATAATGTGACCAACTTTTAGTTGCATTTAGCTTAGTCATTAATTGGTTGTCTCAAAGTTATCATCTAGTAGTATATTTAGTCACAAATTTGGTCATTAATTTAGTCATTATTTGCCACAATTAATGACCAAATACACAACAAAATATACTACTATATGATCACCCGATAAAACCAATTAATGACCAAAATGTTGGTTATGTTATAAGATATTGTAAAATAGCTATTAATAGTCATATATACACAAATTTTAGTCATCATTTGAAACTAATTAATGACCAAAGAAAGATGACTAAATTTCGGTCGTGTTATAAGATATTGTAAATTAGCGGCTAATAGTCGTATATATGGAAAATTTAGTCGTCATTTGTGTTGAAATGGCACCTAAAGGGGGATTTTGATTCAATTTTTCCTTAATTAAATTGGAAGAGAAATTGTAATTTCATCTTATGACAACTTGTATTAGTTAACTAAGTCAAAAAGACTTGGTTAGCTTAGGAAATTCGAGTTGAGGGTAAGAGAGGAGGCATGTAGAGTTCTCCCATGATTTAAGGGGGTCCAGTTATAGTTGTTTGTGAGTTTTAATTAGTTAACTAAATTAATTGAGTTAAAATCAGTTTAACTAGTTCTAACTGATAGATGAGATAGTGAGAGGTCCAGTGAATTAAATTTGATTTAATTCACAAGTAGTGATCAACCAGATAACTAATAATTTTCTATAAATAGTTGTTGCATGTTAGTTCTAAGGAAGGACCAATTGAGGCTGAGGTTAAAGGGGTGATAACTATCAGTTGTATAATTAGAAAATTATACAAGTCAGTTATAGATTCATCAAGATACCTTGAAGGAAATGTGCCATAAATTCTTTGGAATTTCCTATTTAATAGTGCAACAATTCCTCCAAGAATGCGTGAGCAAGGCTGGTCAGATAGAGACTAAGAATTGTTTAAGTATTTGATTTATTTTTCCTAGATTAGAGTGAGATAGTTGGCAGAGTGTGGGAGTTTCTCAAAGAGAGAAAAACATTGTATTGTTTCATGTTCTTGACTTTATACAATATACAGATAGTGGGGTTTTGAGTAGTGTGCTTTCCCCATATACATTTTGTGTTGTGCGATCGATTGATTTCTTTCTTTTACTTATTATGTGATTGTGAAATCGTGTTTTGTTTATGAAAATTGTAGAAGGATTCAGTATTTTGTTTTAGTACCTTACAAGATCATATTGAATCTCATTGATATATTTTCTACATGGTATTAGAGTGCCAGGAATCACAATATAAGAGAAGAACATATTCTATTTTGAATAAGTTCGAATTTGTAGATTTATTCTTCAGGACCTAGCAACAGATCAAGATGTACTTCAATGGCTTGAGACTTGAATATTATCTTGAGGTAGATTCAAATTAAATAGAATGGAAGGATAGGATGGAGGCAATTCTTGAGGACAATGGACTGAAGGATTTCATAGACAGTGATACTCCTCAGCCCACAACAATAGATACTTAACAACTTGATGCATGGAAGAATAATGTAGCAAAGGAGAGAAGGATCTCGTTAGAGGGAGTTCGATAGCATATTTTCTCGAGTCTCCATGAGAAGGCGACTCTATATGCTATGTATAAGGCATTGGTAGATATTTTTTATAATATGAGCGACCACAAGAAGTTGGTGCTAAAAGATAAGCTCAGAAAGATCGAGATGGAGAAGGGAAACATGATCCAAAAATACTTGATGAAGTTCACTCAATGTCGAGATGAGCTTGGAAGTGTTGGGATAATTGTTTCCTCAGATGATTTGGTAAGTCTATCTATTCAAGGCCTTCTCAAGAGATGGAATAGCTACCAAGACTCTGTGAATGGGAGGGAGAAGCTATCAGGCTGGGAGTGATTATGGTCTGGCTTGGTACAAGAAGAGATTCGGTGGAGCACCAGATATGGATACTCATCAAAGACTGATGATGAGGAGAATTGTGCCTTGGTTGGAAAGGTGAAGAAAGGGAAATGGAAGGTGTCCCATTCCAAATCAGAGTCTAGCAAGGCAGGAAAGAAGTGGTTCTTGTCAAAGGTAAAATGTTTCAAATTTCATGAGCATGGACACTATGCCACAAATCGTCCACAAAAGAAGACCAACAAGAAGGCTTCAGGAGGAGCAGTGGGTGAAGAACTTGCTTCACTTGTTTCCTCAGAAGATTTGGTGAGCCTAGCTATTCAAGGCCTTCCCAAGAGCTAGAATAGCTACCAGGACTCTATGAATGGGAGGGAGAAGCTATCAGTCTGGGAGTGATTATAGTCTAACTTGGTACAAGAAGAGATTCGGTGGAGCACCAGAGAAGGATCTTCATCAAAGACTGATGATGAGGAGAACTGTGTCTTGGTTAGAAAGGTGAAGAAAGGGAAATGGAAGGTGTCCCATTCTGAATTGGAGTCTAGCAAGGTAAGAAAGAAGCAATTCTTGTCAAAGGTAAAATGTTACAACTTTCATAAGCATGGACACTATGCCACAAATTGTCCACGAAAGAATACCAACAAGAAGTCCTCAGGAGGAGCAGTAGGTGAAGCACTTGCTTCACATTTTGAGTTGGATTTCACTCTCATCGCATGCATGGTGTCATTGGAGATGGGTTTTGTTTGGTACTTCCATAGTGGAGCTTCATTTCATATGACCAGCAACAAATAATTCTTCAGTAGCTTGGAGGAGAAGGATATCTAGGTGCACATCAAGATGGGTGATAACAGGAGGTATAGTGCTACTGATGTAGGTATAGTTACCTTTCAGAAGGAGTTAGGTAATCCACTCACATTAAAATATGTCATGTATGTTCCTGGTTTAAATAATAATTTGGTTTTTGTTGCTATTTTGGGAGATTGTGGATATGATGTGATATTCAGTGAAGGAAAGGTGTTCCTTTGTAGAAAAGCCACGAGACAGGTGAAAAAGATTGGGGTTCGAGTAAATAACCTCTAGAAATTGGGTGTAGAATACTATGTTTCCTTGAGCATGAAAGTAGAGAAGGTGGAGAGATGAGACATCAGTGAGTTATGGCACATGAGATTGGGTTATCTACACCACAGCGCTTTGAAGATCATGCAACAGATTTCTAAAGGACTTCGAAAGGGTGCACTTACACAAAGAGATACATGCAAATGGTTGTGAAACCTACTCCAAAAATAGAAGAAAATAGATATCAACGCCTTAGAAATAAGCCACTTCGAGGGGGCAACCTCCAATACATTACATGAATGAACAATTTTTGGATGATACAAATTACAAAACCTCCTTTCTATATATAGGAGTCCATGGGGCCACAATGTAATCCTAGCCAACCTAACAATAATAATTTAAGGGCACAGTAATAAAAAGATGGGGGTTACAGGGGTACAATAATAACAATAAGGGGCTTACACTAACAACAATAAGGGACTATACTAGTAATATAGGGGCCTAACATGCCCCTCTCCTTCAAGAAAGTGTTTTCCTCAATGCTTGAGTAGCTCTGGGTACTTCTGTATAAAATTCTCATCCTCCCTTGTAGAATCTTCAGTGGGTAAGTTCTTCCACTTGATGAGATACTCTGAAATTGATTGATTTCGTAGCTGTCGTGTTCTTGTTTCCGTGACCGCTTCAGGTTCCAATATGATTTTTCCTTCTTCATCAAGTTCTGGCAATATTGTTTGAACTAGAATATTTTCACCTATAACCTTCTTTAAGCATGAAGCATGGAAAACTGGATGCACTAATGAAGAAGCATGAAGCTCCAACTTGTATGCCATATTACCAATATTTTGCAACATCTTGTAAGGACCATAGTACTTTGGCGATAATTAATTATCCTTCTTAGCTTGCTTGAGGGACATTTTTTTGTATGGTTGTAGCCGTAAAAATACCCAGTCTCCTACATAAAAAATTCTCTCACTGCGATGTTGATATGTCTGTTGTTTCATTCGATTTTGTACCAAATTCAAGTTATCCTTTAAGATCTGGAGAACTTCTTGTTGATGTTATATGTGATCTTCCACTGCTTGAACCTTCGAATTTTATCTTAAAGATGATGTGATGGATGGTGGATGATATCCATAAAGTGCCATAAATGGGGTCATTTTTGCTGTAGTATGGAAGGAGGTGTTATACCACCATTCAACGAGAGGTAACCACTTGACCCATTATGATTATTTATGAGATACAAAACAAGGAAGATATCCTTCCAAACATTTATTTAATATCTTAGTTTGACCATCGGATTGAGGATGATAAGATGAGATATGAGCTAATTGAGTACCCAAACAAAAAAATAACTCCATCCAAAAATTTCCAGTAAAAATGGGATCTTTGTCGCTCACAATAACCCTTGGGTTTCCATGTAGATTTTTAACTGTGTCCATAAGTGTAGTAGAAACTATACTTTCTTTAAATGGATGAGATAATGCACAAAAGTGTGCATACTTGGTAAGTCTAGTAACTACCACCATGATGACACTCTTTCCTTTGGACTTAGGTAAACCTTGATAAAATCCATTGAAATCTCCTCCCAACGTTGCCTTGGAATGGATAAAGGTTGTAGAAGACCCGGGGTCTTAATTGTCTCAACTTTATTCTGCTGGCAAATCAAACATTCCGCCACAAACTTTTGAATATCAGATTTAAGGCCATCTAAAAAAAAATATTTCTTCACCCTGTGGTAAGTTTTTAAAAATCTAACTGTCCTCCTAAAGGATAAGTGTGCAATTCCAAAAGAATCTTTTGTTTTAGTTGGGAATTCTTACAAAGATATAAGTGATCTTTGTACCATAAGGAATCATTTTTCCAACTAAATGTATCAGATGTGCTAGGGTCTTGCTGCAAATTTTGAATGAGTGTCCACACTTCTTCGTCCTTCTTCCATTCATCCCTTGCTTCGGTTATCCAATCTGGTTGGATAATAGAAATGACAGAAAGCAATGCTTCCACCTCTTTATCCTTTCTTGAGAGTGCATCTGCAACAACATTTAGCTTCTCTTTTTTGTTTATTATTTCAAAGTCATAACCCAACATCTTTGTGACCCATTTTTGCTACTCTTCTGAAGATAGTCTTTGTTCCAAAAAGTGTTTAAGACTATCATGATCAGTTTTTACCTTGAAGTGTCTTCCCATTAGGTAAGTTCGTCATTTATTTAGTGCATGCAGTATTGCTAACATTTCTTTCTCATAAATAGCTTTCTGTAAATACTTTCCTTTGATTGCATGACTTTCAAAATCAATGGGTCTTCCTTCTTGCATTAAAACAACACCAATTCCATTTCCTGAGGCATCACATTCCACAATAAATGTTTTTGTGAAATCTGGCATAGCTAATACCGGTGCTAGGCACATTGACTCTTTAAGATGTTCAAAGGCCTTAGTTGCTTCAGGAATCCATGAAAATGCATATTTCTTCAATAATGTTGTTATAGGTTCTGCTATTCTCCCATAATTCTTAACAAACTTGAGATAATACCATGTTAAGCTGAGAAATCCTCGCAATTGCTTTATGGTTGTCGGGACTTTCCATTCTTTAATGGATTTAATTTTGTTAGTGTCTACCTTAACACCTTCGTGAGATACAATATGACCCAGATATTCCACCTCTTGTACTCCAAAGAAACATTTGGATGTTTTTACATATAATTGTTTCTCCTGCAATAGTTTGAGCACCTTGTCAACATGTTCAACATGATCCTTCCAAGACCTGCTGTAGATTAGTATATCATCAAAAAATACTAGCACAAATTTTCTAAGGAAGGGTTTCAAAATGGAATTCATCAACCCTTGAAATGTAGAAGGTGCATTGGTAAGGCCAAAAGGCATGACCAAAAATTCATAATGACCCTCATGAGTTCGAAATGCTGTTTTTGGAATATCTTCAGTCTTGATTCTAATTTGATGATATCTTGAACGAAGATCCAACTTGGTAAAATAAATTGCTCCATGTCATTCATCCAATAATTCATCAATCACAGGAATGGGAAATTTGTCTTTAATGGTGAGCTTATTGAGCTCCCTATAATCCGGACACATTCGCCATGATCCATCCTTCTTGTGTACCAGAACTACAGGAGCAGAGAAAGAACTTTGACTAGGTTGAATTATACCCGCCTCTAACATTTCTGCAATCATACGTTCAATTTCACTCTTTTGGAAGTAAGGATATCTATAAGGCCTGATGTTTGGAGGAACACTTCCTGGAATCAAATGAATAGCATGATCATGATCACGAATAGGTGGGAGTCCTTTGGGAGTTTCAAACACCTTGGAATGATTCTCCAAGACTTGTTGGAGATCTGCAGAAATAGATGATTTTGATGTCGGAACTTCTAGTGAGCATAATTGTGCAATTACGCCTCGTTGTTATTTCTTTAGAATCTTTGTCATGACATTAGAGCTTATTATCCTTCCTGGCTTCCCTTCAATACCCCGTAATTCGACTTCATTTCCTTTTGAAAAAAAATTCAAGAAAAGTTCTTGAAAATTAAAAGCTACCGTCCCCAAAGATTGTAACCATTGTACTCCTAGTACAACATCAGCACCTCCCATAGGAATGGAAAGCATTGGACTATTCAATACATATTCCCCCATGGTTAGCTTGATATTATGACATTTTCCCGAGCAATTTATAGTTCCTCCATTTGCAACCATCACTTGACATTCTGGTGCTGGGTATAGGAAACAATTCAATTCCTTGGCTACCTTACAATGAATAAAATTATGGGTACTACCTGAATCAATCAACACTATTAACTTTTTATTCTTGATATATCCTTCTATCTTGAGATTTTGAGGAGTGGTAATTCCTGCCAATGCATTACACGATATGGTCGAACTCATTTCTTCCTCTTCTAAGGTTGGTTCCTGGTGTATATCCTCTTCTTGTCCATTTTCTTCTTCCTCTTCAAAATCTATGTAAAATAATTTCTTCTCATCACACTTATGACCTTTAGTGTATTTTCTATCACAACTATAGCAAAGCCCTTTTGCTCTTTTTTCTTCCAATTATTGTGGTGTCAACCTTGTAGGTTGTGTAAATCTAGGAGTAGCAACACTTCCCTCTTTATATAAGTGAGTGGTAGGCTTCCTTGTCGCCATAATTTTACATTCAATTTTTCTTGCCAACCTGAATGCCTTCTCCAATGAATCAGGTTCCAAAATGCGGACTTCATGTTAGATGTTATACTTTAAAGTCCCTATGAAGAGATCAATCCTGTGTTCCTCTGGAATATTAGTTACCTTTATATTCAATTTTTGGAAGTCCTCAATGTGCTCCCCCACTAAACCCTTTTTTTTGAGATTTATCAATTGGCTAAAGAAGGTGTTTCTCTTTGTATCCTCATAATGTGCTATCATTTCCTCCATAAATATTGACCAAGTGACAATTTTTTTACGGGAGCAAAGCCATCGATACTATACAAATTGTATTTTGTTCTAAATGTAAAGTTGCAATGCGTACCTTTTTTTTGTTTTGCAGATTATTGAGATCAAAATATTGCTCCATCTGTAGTATCCATGCTATAGGATCCTTTCCATCAAAATCCCTCATATCCATTTTTGGAATATGGTGGTTCTTCCCGCCAACATTAGAGTTTATGAAATCACGATTAACATTTATTTTTTTCTCTTCATGAGTTTCCTATACTATATTTTCACCATTAGGAAACATTTTTTGTATCAACTTTGTCAAACCTTCGATGTCTACTTTTAGATCATTCTTCATGTTTTCCATTTTTTCAAAGATTTTAGCTTCCATGTCATCCATCTTAGCTTCCATGCCAACTTCCATGCCATTCATATTAGCTTCCAAACCATTCATCTTAGCTTCCATGGCTTTCTTCAAACCATCCATTTCATTTTTTGTTGCTCTTTGCGATAGCAAAATTTGGTTCACTTGCTCAATTTGGTGCACTTGCTCATGGACTTTTGATATCTTATGTTGCATTTCTTCGTCTTCATGAGTCATAATAGAGCCTTCTGAAGGCTTAATGGGTGTTGAATTATTCTTAGGAGGAAATTTAGAACCCAATACTGATATCTATGCTCAATAGGCCTTTGGAATCACCTAGAACTGATTTTTCAAAAAAGACTTATGCAATTTGAAAAAAAATACACACCTTTTTCTTGATTTTCAGGAGCTCGATATTTAAACTGATTTATCTATATGATTTTGAATCTTAAATACCTAAAAATTTTCCCTGAATTATCCCTCTGAATCTTCTTTCGAATGCCACAGGTCTGACCTGATTTGGATTCTTGAAGACAAAGTTATGCCCAATCTCGTATGATGACCTAATTATGGACTGGTTCAGTAGAGAGAACTTGTATGACATACCACGTGTCACTATTTCGTCCTTCAGCTCTAAAATTGATATAGCAAAACCTACATTCCCTGTACTTGTGGCCACTTTTTACAGAATTCCAATCCGATGCTCAGAGAGATAGTTATGAATATTTTCCCACGATCATCTCTTTGAGATGAAATCTGGGAGCTTGGAAAAGACCTAACTTCCACAGACCATATCTCCAAAAATATTGCGAGCCAAGCTCTAAAATTTTGCAAAGATCTTCCTCAGGAATTCTTGTTCGCTCCCTAAAAATTTCCACTTCTGAACCTTTGTAAAAAACAAGTTATAGTGAAAATTCCACGATGACCTATTTAGGTTAAATTCAGGAGCCTGCAAAAAGACCTAACTTCCACAGATCATATCTCTGAAAATATTTCGAACCAAGATGTAAAATTTTACGACAATGTTCCTTAGGATTTTTGCTTCGCACTCTAAAAATTTCAGCTTTTTAACCTTTGTAGAAAAAAAATTATAGCGAAAATGCCACGATGACCTTTTTGAGGCAGCGAAACCCTAGAATCCAAAGCTCTGATACCAAATGTTTTGAAACCAGTTCCAAAAATAGAAGAAAAGAGATATCAACACCTTAGAAATAATCCAATTCGAGGGGGAAACCTCCAATACATTACATGAATGAAAAATTCTTGGATGATACAAATTACAAAACCTCCTTTCTATATATAGGAGTCCATGGGGCGACAATGTAATCCTAGCCGACCTAACAATAATAATTTAAGGGCACAATAATAACAATAAGGGGGTTACACTAACAACAATAAGGTACCATACTAGTAATATAGGGGCCTAACACAAATGGTGTACATTGGGGAATTATACCAAATCCACCTTTCACGATAAGGAAAGTCTAGCCAAGGAGATCCTTGAGAGAGTTCACTCAGACATGTGTGGACCATTCTCGATAGCTTCCACAGCAAAGCACAGGTATTATGTGATTTTTTTTTTTCATGAAATTATTGTATTTTATTCATGCAGAAGAAAGATTAGATATTCTCCAAGTTTTATGAGTTCAAGGCACTTGTCGAGAAAGATATATGTAATAAGGTGAAGGCTTTGAGGAGCAACAATGGTGGAAAATACATCTCTAACTAATTCAAAAAATTCAATTCCTCGGAAGGAATTCAAATAGAATTGATAGCACCTCATAACCCACAACAGAATGGGGTTGCAGAAAGAAATAAAGAACATAAATATTATGGGAGCAACATGAGCTATGTTGCATGATCAGGGCCTATAATTGCATTTGTGGGTGGAAGCATGAAATACAACAGTATTTGTTCAAAATAGAAGTCCTCATCGGATACTTGGGATGAATACACCAGAGGATGTATTTTCCAGTAAGAGATCGAATGTGTCATATTTTAAATTTTTTGGTTCATTTGTTTATTTCCATGTGACCAAAGATGTCAGGAAGAAGCTAGAGCCAACAACAAAGTTGGGGATATGTGTGGGGTACATTGATACACCTAACAATTATCGGGTGTACTTACAAGAAAATAGGATCAAAGTGGTCAGAAGATGCGAAATTCGATGAAACGAAAGCCATGTTAGCTTCCCTTGAGAGGGAGCTTGAGTTGCATGTAGTTGAGGATCTCTTAGCTCCAAAGGATGAACCGCAAGATGTGGATCAGCAACAAGCAGAGGAACAAAGAGTGGTAGAAACCACACATGCAGAGACATCAACCAAATATGGAAGGAAGTGCACCAGAGAGGTTGGAAAATTGTTGCTAGATGCGAGAGAGAATGTGGGAGCACCCACATCACACTGCAGGCAGAGAAGGTCCCTAGAGTGGTACATTGGATACATGGCTCTTATGAGCGAAGGTATTGAGATAGCACCATCATATTTTGAGGAAGCAGTGTAGCAGCTAGTGTGGGTTGATGCCATGGTTGAGGATTATGACTTCATTATTAGAAAAAGTGCATGTGAATTTGTCCCAAGACCAGTGGGGAAGTCAATTGTAGGATACATATGGGTCTACAAGGTGAAGCAGACAACAGATGGGAATGTGGAGAAGCACAAGGCCAAATTTTTGGCCAGAGAGTTCTCTTAGGTGGAGGGGATTGATTATGATGATACTTTTGCACTAGTCACAAGGTACTCATCTATTAGATCCATCCTTGCACTCTCACCACAGATGGGATGGAAGATACATCAGATGGATGTAAAGATAGTCTTTCTCAATGGATTTATTAAGGAAGAGTTTTACTTTGAGTAGTTGGAAGGTTTTGAGACCTTAGACAGGGATTCACATGTGTGCAGACCCAAGAGAGCATTATATGGGATGAAGCAAGCACCTCATGCTTGGTACAACAGGATCGAAAATTATTTCACTAGGTTGGGCTTCACCAAGAGCGAAGCAGATGCAAACCTATATCATATTGTGGTTGATGGTAAGATTTTTATTATTGTACTTTATGTCGATGATATGATACTAACAGGTGATGAGCAGTTCATCAAATCTTGCAAAGAGGATCTCGTAAGAGAATTTTAGATGAAGGACATGGGACTCTTGCACTATTTCATGGGATTGGAATATGGAAAAGGTAGAGGGATCTATTTGTATCTCAGGGAAATTATGCTAAGGAGATTCTGAGGAAGTTCGACAGGGAGGGAAGGAAACCCATGGAGACTCCTCTAGCAGGAAACTAGAGGAAGGATGATGCTACTTCAGGTGAAGTAGTGGATGCTACTATTTATAGGAAGCTTGTGGGTTCACTCATGTATTTGGTGAACACATGACTAGACATATGCTACGCAGTTAACCAGCTTAGTCAAGCTGTGGTTAAGCCTACCATGCTCTTTTGGAAGGCAGGAAAACATGTGTTTAGATACCTCAGAGGCACTACAGAGTATGGGTCATAGTACATATGGACAGAGGGAGTTAAACTTCAAGGCTTCACCAATGCAGATTGGGCAGGGACTTCATCCGACGGGAAGAGCACATCAAGGGGCATCTTTAGCATATGAGCAACAGCGGTTTCCAAGTACAACAGGAAATAGAGATCATTTCCACTCAATTCAGCAAAGTAAGAGTACATGGTGGACATTTAGGCAGCATGTGAGGCCATCTGGATGAAGAACATACTTATTGGTTTGTTTTGTCAACAGATGGACCCAAGAGTGATACATTGTGATAAAAAAAGTTTCATCAAACTCTCGGTTAATCCATTTTTTCATTATATGTTCAAGAATATTGATGTCTGGTATCACCATCTCATAGATTTTGTGCAAACATGGATTATGCAATTAGAGTAAATTCCCATAGAGGAGTAGGATGTAGACATCTTGAAGAAGGAGCTGGAAAAAAGAAAATTCAAATTCCACAAAGACGGGATAGGGGCAGTAGATAATCCATTTCTTGTTGATAGGGAGTGTTGAAATGGCACCAAGAAAATGCACCCAAAGTGGGCTTCTAATTTAATTTTCCCTTAATTAAATTGGAAGAGAAATTGTAATTTCATCTCATGATGACTTGTATTAGTTGACTAAGTCAGAAAGATTGAGTTAGCTTAGGAAATTCGAGTTGAGAATTAGAGATGAGGCATGTAGAGTTCTCCCATGATTGAAGGGGGTTACAGTTATTTGTGAGTTTTAATTAGTTAACTCAATTAATTGAGTTAAATTTAGTTTAACTAGTTATAATTGAGAGATGAACTAGTGAGAGGTCTAGTGAATTAAATCTGATTTTATTCACAAGTAGTGATTAATCAGTTAACTGATAATACGTTATAAATAGTTGTTGTATGTCAGTTTTAAGGAAGGCCCAGTTGAGACTAAGGTTAAAGGGATGGTAACTATCAGTTGTATAATTAGACAATTGTGCAGGTCAATTATAGAGTCAACAGGATGCCTTGAAGGAATTGCGCAATCAATTCTTGGGAATTTCCTATTTAATAGGGTGACAATTCCTCCAAGAATGCGTGAGAAATTCGGACAGAGGCCGAGAATTGGTTAAGTCTTTAACTGACTTTTCCTAGATTAGAGTGAGACAGTTGGTTGAGTGTGGTAGTTTCTCAGAAAGAGAAAAGAATTTTATTGTTTCATGTTCTTGACTTTATACAATATATAGATAGCAGGGTTTTGAGCAATGTGTTTTCCCCATATACATCTTGTGTTGTGCGATCAATTTATTTCTCTCTTACTTATTATGTGGTTGTGTGATCATGTTTTGTTTCCGCAAATTGTAGAAGAATTCAATATTTTGTTTTAGTACATTACAAGATCAGATTGAATCCCGTTGATAGATTTTATACAATTTGTAATCACAAAATTATCATTTACAATAGTCGCTTATCTTTTTTTGGTAGTTTCATATTCATTATATAAATGACTGATTTAGTAGTTTATATTCATTTCATTTACTTTCATTAATAATCATTATGAACGACTAATTTAGTCGTTGTATATTCATTTTATTTGTGTTAATCTTTAATCAATATATACTAATAATTTAGTAGTTTTAAATTGATTTTATGTGTTTATTATTAATAAACATAAATTAATCATATGATTTTTCTACTAAATTAAAAAAAAAAAAAAAATGTCATACAATCTGCATGTTCATCTAATATGAAAACTCAAAGTTACATATGTTAATGACAATACTAAATAATATCAAGTACACCAATAAATAATTTCAACCACATAAATTATATTATATGAAATGTCAAATATTACAATATGAATTTCTAACTTAATATTAGTTGGACTACAATTTACACATGAAATATTGTTTCATAACTTCAAAAAATTAACATTGTGTTTCCAAGGCATTGCAGGTGAATTCACCAACTATAAATACTTGACCATCAATCTAGATCTCATGCAGGATATTGGCTTTAAGGGTATCACTAGACCATTTCTCTTCTCTCTCTCTTTCTACATTTGTCGCTCCAGTGTTATTGTTCTCCTCTTTCTTCAATTCCTAATTCTTAACATCAATACTGAGTTCCTCTTCTGAAAATGAAAAAAGATGAAATTAAAAGTATAAGACATGAAATACGATGAACACTAGAATATAAAATAAAGTAGACTATAAAGTATTTATATGACATATACCTCAACATCAGCAATGTCAATGCCATTTTTGCCCAAAAAAGCAATAAACTCGAACAAGTTTTCGTTAGTTGGGTGATAATGGCCACTATGTGGCCAAATGACCTGTATGAAAAAGGAAAATAAAACATTTTCATAGAAAAGAACACCTTGAGAACTTAATATTTAACCTTCATGAACATCTCAACATAAAGAAGTAACCATTTTCCTAGATCCATTCTCGAGGGAATACAATAAAATAACCCTCTCAACAACTTCCTTAGTATAAATAACAATAAGTTGTTGAGATCCACTTACTTATCTTAGAAGAATTAATAAAATATCCAAGGAAAACAAATTCAAAAATGTTCTTATGTAACCAAATCCACTAGACAAACCAACAATGTTAAAATGATATAGTTACCCACTTGAGTTTGAATAAGGACCCAAAACTCCAACTAAACAATGGATCCAATTCAAGGCAGATTCATGTGATACCCCGAATACACGCAAAAAATTAATCAATCATTATGCAGGCTCAACGAGTCAACGTAATAAAAATCCAGCTCCATTAAATTAAAGTGTCACACATCCTTCTTAAAGATCATAGGCTAAGTAATGGAAAGGTCAACCCACAGCTCAAATACATAGCTCCATTCACGTTATCAACTATCACATGATAGATCCATGTGCTAAGAAATAAAAACAAATCCATAGCATACTATATGCATCCACCACTATGACAATATGTGAACATTTGACCCATGAAATCACAATGGAAGCTCCATAGTATTAAAAGGTGGGTAGCCCATGTGATAAATAGTGTATCCTCCATAACTCATGGGCTAGACATGTTTACCCATGGCTCCATGAAATAGTGATGTACAACCCCAATGAATATTATATAGTTTCTATGTAAACAAATTTGCAATGGATAAAGAGTGGAGCCAACCATATGTATGGGCAGCTCAAATAAAGGGTAGGACAATACCATATAAGGTGCAAGATATAGTACAATTTGTAAACTATGTGCCCACCATGGTATAAAAATGGATTTCCTTCACCAAAATAATAATATTTTATTTCCACATGTGCCAATACAACCCCAATAATAAATCAAGAGAACAAAAGGGAAAGTTCCAAACACCTTCCTCAAATGTGATCCCATTCTTGCTAACATGTGATGACCATAGGAAATATATCAATAAGTTCTAGGGAAACTCAACAAACAAACTCAAATATCACCCCACCTAGGTGTCACCAAGTGCCAAGTGATGATTGACAACATAACATAAGGGGAACATGTGAAGTGTGTCATCCTAATCAATCAACCGATGATTTATCATCACCAGCATAGTCAATCCCTTGGGGAATTAGACCCATCATACACAAGCATAGGTGCAGTACTCTCTAAACATAATAATAAACATACCACTAACAACATCAAGATGCTAAGAATAGTCACATGAATCAAAGTTTAAGCACCATAACCAAATATCCAATAGCATACTAATCCATCAACCATGGATATGCCACCTTGAATAGAGAAACAATGGATAAGCCATTACCATTGATCCCAAAGGGATTAAATAATCTCATCCAATCCAAAATACTAAAGAAACCTAATGGAATTACCATGATAGGAGGTACCTTCCATACTGGCCTTAACTGCCATTGCAGGTGGTCTATAGATCTGTCTGCTCAACTTAGTGTTACTAAATTGAGGTCATAAATTGTCAACCAGGGTTAGTAAATTGTTGAAGTGAAGTGCACTATATGTGCCTAGGTATTTGTTTCTCATTACGTTTTGTTTAGTGTTTTTTTTTTAATGTTTTTGGTTTTGTGTTTTTATTCTAAGAGGGAAAAGAACTAAGTTTTGGTAAAGAGAAGTTGTTGGTCACACTAAAACAGAGCAAAACCTATTCTAAATTATGTATGGCTCTTGAGAACAGAAAATGCAATACTTTAACAAGAAAAATAACTCATAACAAGAACTCAATAACTCATAACATGAACTCAATCCCATTCATTCATTAGAAATATGTTGGAATAGCTTGAGAAAAGGATAAGTTAGTGCCATGAGGTTCTTCTAAGTAAACAACCACCTACAAGATCACAGATAAAATCTTATCCATGGCTAGAAATTTGTTGGAACATATTTGGAAAATATAGTCTGCAATCACAGTGAGGAATTCTACTCTAAATTAACCTATGATACTGAAATTAATCTATTCCGCAACTTAAATTTTCACTACTAAGCCTTATTCGGAAATTAGAAGTCTTTTGGAATAGTTTTTTTGGGAAAAAGGCTATTTGCACATTATAAGAGATTGCAGAACAGTCAAGGCCTTGAACTGATATCACTAATTCCTGTCCATATGATGATGTATTGGAAGAGATTAATAACAAGAGCAGTTTGTAAATAATGAAAGCCTTGAAATCTAATGAAACAAAACTAGCATACAACTGACTAATAAAACTAACAATACAATGGATAAAGCTGAAATAAAATGCAATAATCCAAACTTGAAATATCTCAAGAGAAGTCTATCTCCTAGTTTTGGTTTCCCACGTGCATAACCACTTGTAGAATTCTGATCAGACTTCATAGGGAGCAAGGAATGATGTGGATGGAGTCTGGAATTCACCCATATGCGTTTTTCTTTGAGGTGACACCTGGAACCTGTGAAAACATGAAGACAACTGCGGAATCGGAAACTAGCTATAGAATGACTACATTCTGTAGCTAAATCTAGTCAAAAATTACTACAACAACAAAACCATGAAAGTGTAGCAAGTTAATCATTATATACATTCTTAAAGCAACTTTAATTAATTCTATTGATCATTTAAGGCTGTAATTGATAAGGAACAAAGGAAATGAAGTGAAATTTGGTGAAGGGGAAGGACACCTTTGGGGCTCAACATACCCCCACTGCAAATTTTTTGCATGTCCTCATGCAATCAACCCATATATTCTGAGACTTCTGCTAGGACATCTAGGCTCCTTCTGCTTTGCCTGATAGTTAATGGTCTCCTAGGCTTCTTAATGATCAACTTGAATCTCAAATTTATAAGTGCGCTGCTCAACTTTTTGTTTTTCTTCTTCAATTTCCCACTAGCCTTGTACAACTTTTCCATTTGCAGAGAGAGAGTTGTATTCATATCACTTTTCAGCTTAACCTGCTCCCTTAAAATTTCATTCTCATTCTTGATATGCCTATTGAGTACTTATAACTCATATTTGTCTCTTCTTAGTACGTCAATTGCAGATTTTGGTGGGCTAGGAGTTCTATCTCTACTTTCTGAGGCTCTCTTCTCTAATGTCTCAATATAATTATAAATTTTTTGTTGAGATGGGTCTATCTCTGGAGTTTCTTCATCAAGATTCTATTCATATTGGTGCTCAGGTGATCTAGCAGTTGGTGTCTCTTCATCCTCAATGTTTATGATTCTCGTTTGTCTAATCCATGTTTTCTTCAATATACCTCTAAGTCTGTGGCTTCATCTTGGTTGAGATGGTCCTTCACCTCTCTCCTTAGCATACCTTCTTATCATCTTCTCCTTTTTAAGTTGTTTCCTAAGTTCAGTAAATTTCTCAGAAATTATCTCTTCACTGTCCTCTTGTATAGAATTACCAGTTTTAGTTTCAACAGCTTCGGAAATTTTCCTTCTCCTGCTTCTTCTTGTAGGCTTGCCTTCAGATGGGAGTTCCTTGGGTTCTTCAAAGTGATTCCTTACTAGAAACTCATCCCAATTGTCTCCCATTTTTCTCAAATGATGTTCAATTAGGATTTTAACTAGGCTGTGGTGGTACAAAGTGGTTTCCAGGAATTGAACCCTTTTTTGTACATTAGAGGCCATTCTCTTCAGACTATGAAGTAGGAAAAACAGTAAATTAATTTCTTCATCTAAGAAATTCATCATTAACCGAATATGATAAACATAGAGGGTACCAAAACTTCCCTCAAAATTTATAAATTTTTGCAAAATGAGCAACATATTCTGCCATTTATTCTTCAGTGCTGAGCTAGGAATACCCTTCTTAAAAGTGGAAACATCCATACCTGGTGTTTTAAGCATTTGCCTCCATGCCTCATTATGAAATTCCCTATTTTTGAACCACCGTTCTCCTTGTCTGGGTAATTCTGTTGCTTCTGCAATGAAAGCCTCTGTAATAGTGAATTTAATATCTCCTATTTTGACCTCTTCTCCATTGAAGGACCGTGCAAATGTTTTAGTTACCTCCTTATGAAAACCATTAAATTTTTCCAAGAATTGTAACCACCCAGCCTGCTGTAGCATTTCTCTGATTTGTGGATAACCCTCCAAGTACTTGGTTCCAACTGGTTCGGTTCTTACTACGAGATCCATAATTTATCTTTTCAACCTTCAATTTACTGCTCTTCTATCCACTGTGAAAATGGCTATTAAAGAGTTGTTTTTTCCCCAAAGGTGTTGTTCTTTGTTTATGCAGTAGGAATTAGCTGCGGAAGGATGATATGAAGAAATTATAGAACGAGTGAAATGTGGTGAGGGTGATTTACATGATTTAATTAATTTGAGAACCATCATGGGAGAAAAGACCGCGGAAATATTTCGTAAGCAATTCAAAATCATCACTGAATACTTTGGCTGGTGACGTGACCGAATAGGTCACTTCAGTACTTTAACCGTTAAGTTTTAAATGATGATTTGAAATGGCGGAGTGGAAGGGATTTTGTCCAAATTTTTTATGATAGGTTTAATAGGCATGATCAACACGAATAATTAAAACAAATTTTTGAATCATATATGACCTAACTATA
This sequence comes from Pinus albicaulis, assembly GCA_034641835.2. Classification (NCBI taxonomy): domain Eukaryota; kingdom Viridiplantae; phylum Streptophyta; class Pinopsida; order Pinales; family Pinaceae; genus Pinus; species Pinus albicaulis. The sequence goes on from CM076572.1 coordinate 540,943,733, forward strand.
CTATAACTTTCATATTCTGTCATCATAATAATTTTACAACTTTACCTTTGCCTTTCCTTTAACTTTTGTGATTTTGATATGCTTTGTCCTCCTTTGAAAATCATTAATTCTTCAGTCTTCATAATTCCTTTGATTTTTTTCTTGTTGACATAGGTGTGCAGGGTCGATTTGCTGCTGGATAATTGTCTTCAGGATGTCTGGCTGCAGAATGTCTAGCTGGCTACAGAATGTCTAACTAGCTGCAGAATGTACCTGTAGGAACTTTGAAACATGGAATGGAGTGTTGTATGAAATGGATCATGAAATATGGTGGAATGTATCAGAAGTGAGGTTAAATGTAATGGAATGAAATGAATCACCACTGTGAAGTAGAATGAAACATAAAAGTGGTCTGCAATTTATGATTTGTAACACTCAATCTGTAGAAAGAGATCAAATTTAGAAATCTGAGATGGAAATGAAATGGACCATGGAATGGAGTGAATGAAGTATGGATGAATGGAATGAATGAAATATGAATGAATGGAGCGAATGAAATATGAATGAAGTGAGACATGATGGAGTGAAAATTATGGTTTGTGTAATGACTGCTTGTAGAAAAACAAATTTGAAAAGCTAAAGTGCTAGAAAGATTCTGATTTTCACTTTATATTTTCTATATAAACATGCTAATCAATGATTAGTTTTCATGTTTATACTTTATTTTATTTTATTTTTTATTTTTATGCTTTTGAATTCAGAAAATTCAACTAAGTTGATGAAGAAGAAAAATTCTTCTTCATTAACTTCACATCACTGTTTTCCTGGAATCTCTTGACAAATTCTTCTCTTGAAAGTGGCTTATGATATAGCTTCAATATATGACCATTTACAAGAAAAGTGACCTTTTCTTCATCTATTTTCCTGATTTTGATTGCTCCATTGTCAAAAATTCTTATAATTTCATATGGCCCAAGCCAATGTGTTTGGAATTTACCTTGAAAATCCTTGAACTTTGAATCAAACAAGAGAGCCCAATCACCTTCTTTGAACTTCTTTTCCTTGATGTACTTATCATGCCATCTAGTCCTTTGCTGTTGGATTATATTTGTTTTCTGAACTGCATCTTGTCTGATCTCATCCAATTCATTAATCTGCTCCAATTTCTGCTTTTGTGCCTCTGTTAGATCAAGTCCTAGCTGAACTGCCATTTTAAAAGTTTGAATATGAAACTCTATGGGAAACAAAACTTGTTTTCTATAAACAAGTTCATAGGGAGTATGACCTGTTGTGCTTCTCCATGTAGTTCTATAGGCCCACAAAGCTTAAGGAAGCCTGTCTACCCAATCTCTTCTATGTAAATGGACAGTCTTTGTTAGGATCCCTTCAATGACTTTATTGGTAGATTCCACTTGACCATTTGCTTGTGGATGATAAGGAGTAGATTTTTTGTGTCTGATTTTGTACCTCTCCATCATTTGTTCCACTAGCTTTGATGTAAATTGAGCTCCTTGATCTGTAACAATTTCCCTTGGGACACCAAAACGAGTAAAAATATCCTCAAAAAGAAAATTAACTACAGATGCTTCAGTAGCAGAAAGTAATGGCTTGGCTTCTACCCATTTGGTAACATAATCAGTGAAAACTAATATATATTTCTTTTGTTTTCATGGAGGACTAATAGGTCCTACAAAATCTAAAGCCCATTTTTCAAAAGGTTCAATATGTACCTGAGGCTGAAATGGCATCTCACCTGAAGGAGAAGGTTTCCCTACCCTTTGGCAACTATCACACCTTTTGACATACTCTTTAGCATCTTTAAAAAGTGATGGCCAATAATATCCTAAATGAAGGATCTTATAAGTTGTTCTTTTATCAGCAAAGTGTCCGCCACAAGGTTCATCATGACATGCCTTGAGGATCTCAGGCATCTCATCTTCACGAACACATCTCCTAATGATAAAATCTGGACCTATTTTGTATAACTCATTAGCAACCCATGAATATTTTTCACTATCATAAATGATCTTTCTTTTGTCTCTTGCATTAATTATTGAAGGAAATTTCCCTGAAACTAAATAATTAGCAATGTCAGCAAACCAAAGAGTTTGAGTAGAAATTGCAAAAAGATATTCATCAGGGAATTGATCTTCAACTGGTGTATTGTCTTTGATGTTTTGGATTCTAGATAGGAAATCAGCTACTGTGTTTTGTTTTCCAGGCCTATCTAGAATGGTAATGTTGAATTCTTGTAAAATCAATAACCATCTTATAACTCTGCCATTAGTAATTGATTTGTTCATTAGATGTCTAATTGCAGAGTGATCTGTGTGAACAAAAGTTTCATAGCATGTTATATAGTGTCTGAATTTTTTTATGGCATGAATAAAAGCTAAAAACTCTTTTTCAGTTACAATGTAATTTAACTCTGAAGGAGTCAAATTTTTACTGGTATAGTAGATGGCATAAGGAATCAGGTCTTTTTGTCCCAATACTTCTCCTAGAGCTGTATCTGAGGCATCTGTTGAAATATGAAAAGGTAACTTCCAGTTAGGTCCCCTTAAAATAGGTGCTTCAGAAATTTTTGTTTTTAGGGTCTCAAAGGCTAATTGGAAATCAAGATTCCACTTGAATTCACAGTCCTTGGTAAGCAATTTGAAAAGTGGAGATGCTATCTTGGTGAAGTTTTCTATAAACCTTCGATAATATCCTGTAAATCCTAGAAAACTCCTAACATCTTTTTGACAACTTGGAATAGATAAGTTAGATATGACTTCAACTTTTGACTCATCAACTCTAATCCCATCCCCTGAAATGTGATGTCCTAAAACAATTCCTCCAGTAAACATCATAAAACAATTCTCATGACTAAGTGAAAGATTTGCTTCTTTACATCTCTTTAAAAAATTTTCCAAGTTTGTTAAGGCTTCTTCAAATGTGTTTCCATAAACTATGAAATCATCCATATATACCTCTACACAATCATGTATTAGATCTGAAAAAATTCCTAGTACTGCCCTTTGAAATGTTGCAGGTGCATTGCATAGTCCAAATGGAAATACTCGGTAAGCATAGGTACCCCAAGGACAGGTAAATGTGGTTTTGTATTGATCTTCAAGTGCTACTTGAATTTGATTATAACCACTAAACCCATCTAAAAATGAGAAGTACTTTTTGCCAGCTAATGTATCTAACACCTGATCTATAAAAGGTAGGGGAAAATTATCTTTAATAGTAGCTTTGTTTAATTCCCGGTAGTCAATACATACCCTCCATTTACCATTTTTCTTTGGCACAATTACCAAAGGAGAAACCCACTGACTATCTGAAATGGGATAAATAAAGTTGACATTTAACAATTTCTACAATTCTTCTTTAACAATCTCCCTAAGATTTGGATTCATCCGTCTCTGAGGTTGTCTGATTGGTTTACAATTTTCCTCTATGTAGATGTGATGAGTGCAAGTCTTGGGGCTTATCCCTTTCATATCAGTGTACTCCCATGCATATGCAGAAGAATATCTCTGTAAAATCTTGACTAGCTCTTCTTGTTGAGATTTCTCTAAGTTCTTGTTTATGTTTAAGGTTTTGCCTGGAAATATCTCAATTATAGATCTGCCAAATTTATCCATGGAATAAAGAGACATCTGCCTTGATGATAAAAACTCAATGTTGGATTCTTCTTGAAATTGTTCATGCTTATATTACGAAGAGGATTCAAAGTTTTCTAAGGTATTCAAAATCTGGCTATCTTCACTAATTTTTGAAATTGTGAAGAAATTTTGTAAGTCTTCTTCATCCTCTATCCATTGAGTATCATCTAATTCTGTAATTGTTCTTGCTGGAGGATACAAGGTAAATTTCTTGGTTGAACTACCATCATAGATGTACATATCACCGGATCTACAACTAATGAAAGCATCAACTGTAGCTAACCAAGGTCTTCCTAATATAATAGGATGCCCTCCTAGATTATTATTAGGAGTTAGGATCATAAAATCCACAGGATACTCCCAAGAATCTAGGGACACTGGAATGTCTTCTATTACCCCATCAGGTTTGATCACAGATCTGTTTGCTAATTGTAATAATGTGGGTGTAAAAATAAGATTAGGAAGTTTCAGTCTATCCATGATTTGTCTACTCATGATATTGATTGCTGCTCCTAAATCAATAAGTGTGTTTTGGATCTCAATTCCATTGATGTGTATTTTAACAACTGGATTTCCTGGCTCTAGATACTTTGGAATAGCAATCTTACCCATCATGATATCTGCTATTTTTCTTGCCAGTTGAATTTTCTTTATCTCTCTTATTCTTTTTCCCATTTTCTTCATGCTCAACTCCTTCATTGTCTTTGCTAAGATTGGAATTTCCTTGATAGCTTGCAATAATGGGATCTTAATACAAACATTTCTCAGCTCATCCAGGAAATCATAATTAGGCACCATAATTTGTTTTTCTATACCCCTATCAATTTGTAATCTTTCTGGAAAGGGAGGTGTAGAAGTGGATGTTGATGGCTGCTCTAATATAGGAGTTGAAATTATTGGTTCTTTTTGTTTTGATTTTTCAATGTTTGGGTCTTGGAAAGTTGTGTTCTCTTCAAGACTTTTATTTACCCGTAGAGAATCTTCCTCAGAATTGTCTCGCTCTTGTACAATTACAGACGGTTTCCTCTTTTCAAGTATTCTTACAGACCTAAGTTCAACATCACCAAGGTCTAAAGGAGTGATCAAATAAGTTGGAAACTGTTGGCCTTCTATCATGTATGTATTCTGAGGATTTTTATTGTTGGGGTTTGGTATGGGTTGGGCAGGCAACTGATTTGTTTTCTGAGGAAATGGTAATGGAAGTGGTTGCTTTTGATGTTGTGGATTTTGAGGAGTTTGTTGAGGATTTTGTTGAAAATTTTGTTGAGGAGGAAAATGTGGATATGGTGGATAGGATGGTGGATATTGGTAATACTGAGAGTATCTTCCATATGGATTTTGTGTTCCTTGCGCCCAAGTTTGTGATTGATTTTGAAATTAGGGCCAAGGTTGCTGCCAATAATTCCAATTTAGTGGGGGTTGATTATACAACTGATCATGAAATCCTTGTGTTTGAGGTCCTTGCCAAGGTCTCCTGGAGACAAAATTGAGAGATTCTGTGGAACTTGTAGGAGTTTCTTCTTGGAAGACAACTTTAAGACCAGGAAGTGAAGGAAAACTCTTGGTCTCATGTTTTTCTGAACAAATTACACAAGTATCCACAACTTTGCATCCAAAGGGCACTCTCTCAAGGCATGTTTCTTTCTACATTTGGGACAAAAGATTGCTAAGGCATCAGATTCAGTTTTTTTCTTGTTTTGTAACTTAAGGGTGTCTATTTGTTCACTAAGACTCCCCAAGATATCAGATTTGAATTCATCAAGCATATGTCCTATTTCTTCCCTACTTACTGTCCCAGAGGCAGACTTACTTGCCCTTGCAAGAGCATGGTCTCTTGGTCCTTTTACAGTTTTAGATTTCCCTCTTGAAAGGTTGATACACAATTCAGATATTTCAGGGAATGTGAGCTGAGATATATCCCCTTTTCCCATCATGTTAAGGATATCTAACCATTCATCCCTAATTGTCTTCAACAAGAGAGCTTTCAAGGTGTCTTGGTCTAAGTTGTCCATTTTTTCCCTCTTGATGTTATAGTTGAACCTTTCCAGCAAATCTTCCAGATTTTCATCTTCTTTTTGTAACATTTTAAACACTTCCTCCTTATGGTTGACTGGCATACAGTAATCCAAATACCTCTCTATAAATGCTTGTTTCATGTCTTCCCATGTCCTAATAGAACTGTTGATCAAACTCATAAACCATTTTAATGCTGCTCCTTTCAATGTTGAAGGGAACAATTTAAGTTTTTGGGAATCTTGTAAGTAGTCATAGGTTCTACATAGGACTTCAAATTCAAATAGGAAGGTTTCAGGATCTTTAGTTTTAAGTCCATAAAATTTTGGAAGGACAGAAGGTGAAATGTTTTTCATAGTTGCATTGGTTTCTTCATCTACTATAGGAAACCCAAAAGAGCTTCCCATTTCTCTTCTACCTCTTCCTCTACCTCCTTCTCCTTCTGCACCTCTACCTCCTTCTCCTCTACCTCTACCTCTACCTCCTCCAAATAGTGTGTGTTCTCCATTAAAAACTCATCCTCCCCCTTCTTCTGCCATAGTTGATTCTTCTGTGGAAGTTGAAAATTTTATGTCCCTAGCAGGGGTTCCTGGATCTTCTTCTAAGACAGGTTCAGTGGATGAATTGGAAGGTCTTTCTAATGGAATATCCGATCTTAAGTCCTCTGGAAGTCTAGGATCAATAAAGGATGGAATGTGGGTTTGAGTTGAAGATGTGCTGGCTCTTGGTCTTGGTGAAACAAGTGGTGTTCTAGGAATCAAGCTTCTGCTTCTTATGAATCTACCCCTTGAGTCTCTTTCTCTATGCATATCATTGTTTTTGGGAGGTAAGAAACAAGGCTACCTAGTTACACTTCCCCGGCAACGGTGCCAAAATGTCTGCTCAACTTAGTGTTCCTAAATTGAGGTCATAAATTGTCAACCAGGGTTAGTAAACTGTTGAAGTGAAGTGCACTATATGTGCCTAGGTATTTGTTTCTCACTACGTTGTGTTTAGTGTTTTTCTTTTTAATGTTTTTGGTTTTGTGTTTTTATTCTAAGAGGGAAAATAACTAATTTTTGGTAAAGAGAAGTTGTTGGTCACACTAAAACAGAGCAAAACCTATTCTAAATTATGTATGGCTCTTGAGAACAGAAAATGAAATACTTTAACAAGAAAAATAACTCATAAAAAGAACTCAATAACTCACAACATGAACTCAATCCCATTCATTCATTAGAAATATGTTGGAATAGCTTGAGAAAAGGATAATTTAGTGCCATGAGGTTCTTCTAAGTAAACAACCACCTACAAGATCACAGAGAAAATCTTATCCATGGCTAGAAATTTGTTGGAACATATTTGGAAAAGATAGTCTGTAATCACAGTGAGGAATTATACTCTAAATTAACCTATGACACTGAAATTAATCTATTCTGCAACTTAAATTTTCACTACTAAGCCTTATTCGGAAATTAGAAGTCTTTTGGAATAGTTTTTTGGGAAAAAGGCTATTTGCACAATTATAAGAGATTACAGGACAGTCAAGGCCTTGAACTGATATCACTAATTCTTGTCCATATGATGATGTATTGTAAGAGATTAATAACAAGAGTAGTTTGTAAATAATGAAGGCCTTGCAATCTAATGAAACAAAACTAGCATACAACTGACTAATAAAACTAACAATATAATGGATAAAGCTGAACTAAAATGCAATCATCCAAACTTGAAATACAGTGACCACAACTGTACTAGAATGCCATTATCCTAACTTGAAATATAGTGAACAGAAACTGAACTAGTGCACCATTAATCTCCGGAGTACTACAACTACACTTATAATGCAACTAATCACTGAAATGTTCCAGCTCTGTCTCATTCGGGGTTAGTGGTATTTTGGAATAATTCATAGAATAGGACTGGCTGTAACATGTGATGTAAATGAGCATAAAAACATAAATTTCAACAAAACTTCGTAAGTTCTGAAACACCACAGCTATGTCTCATCCAGAGTTAGTGATATTTTGGAAGAGATTAATAAGAACAAGACTAGCTGTTACAAATGATGTAATTGAGCACAAAAACACAAAGTTCAAAGAAATGCAATTAAATCCTAAAATACTACAGTTATACCTCATTCAATATTAGTGATATTTTGGAATAATTCGTAAGAACAAGACTAAACTGTAGCATCCAATGCAAGTGAAGATAAAACACAAAGTTCAGAAAATTTCTTTAAACTAGGAATGCAACAAGGCTAAAGTTACTTATCTAAGCAATGTGCACAAAGCTTTTTCGGGCAGTAGGGGCCCTCTACCACTGGATCATCATACAAATATCCTCAATATTGCCTCAGAACTTGCAATAAAATGATGCTTCTTTCATTAAAGGAAAAGTATTTCAAAAACAAAGTATCACGGTTTTCTGAGATCTAGCAACAAAACATAAATCTAGCTAGCTGTTTCTCAGTGTCCCGAGTCATTCTTATAAGAAAATTACATAACTTCTCTTGAGATAAAATAAGAGTAAATGTCTTTACCAACTAAAATCAAATTAGAACTCTGGTGGTGGTCTCGTACTATGATTAAATACATCTATACAGTCCTTGTCCTATTAGAATTCTATCTCCTAGTTTTGGTTTCCCACGTGCATAACCACTTGTAGAATTCTTCTCATACTTTGTAGGGAGAAAGGAATGATGTGGATGAAGTCTGGAATTCACCCATATGCATTTTTATTTGAGGTGACCCCTGGAACCTGTGAAAACATGAAGACAGCTGCGGAATCGACAACTAGCTACAGAATGACTGCATTCTGTAGCTAAATCTAGTCAAAAATTACTACAACAACAAAACCATGAAAGTGTAGCAAGTTAATCATTATATACATTCTTAAAGCAACTTTAATTAATTCTATTGATCATTTAAGCTTGTAATTGATAAGGAACAAAGGAAATGAAGTGAAATTTGGTGAAGGGGAAGGACACCTTTGGGGCTCAACAAGACCCTAGCAGCCTGAACCGTGTGAACAACTACATATAGTCGAGCATTAGAGTGACTTTATTGCCCCAGCCTTAAGGGGAGGGATTGCAGGTAAAGATCTGATTCCAGGCGCATATACAAAGGCTAAATTTTCCATTTTAAGCAATCTGAATATGCAATCTTCATCTATATGGCCTTAAATTTCAAACCATGAACATGGAAGGGAATAAATGCGATAAAAGGAATATTGGCTAATGATTGTGTGGCCCCAGCTCCAAGTAATCACTTCTCATAAATCTATCATCCTGCAAATCCCTATAATGTTTAATAAAAATCACACATACAACCATGATGCAGTATGAGGGGTAACGATGACAAAAGTGGAAACAATATAGCACATTAATTGATTGAGGACTAGAATCTCAATGCTTGTGGTTATTGATTACAATTTTAATTCCCTAATATTAATAATTTATAGTAGTTCTCTAGGACTTTGTTATAGATACAAAGGACTATATCCATGTCAACCAAGCAAGCTAAATATCTAATGTAGAATTGTAATACAATACATTTCTCCAACATGATGCACTGATATAAAACATGATGGTACAGTCAAGGATGTTGTTATATTCCTCAATAACAGCTTAATGAAGGTCAAAATCAGCAGATACCAGAAGCAGGATCTTCAAGATGGATTGGGATTTCATCAAGATAAGAATCTAGGTGAAATTTTCAATCAGCCTAGGAAAAAATGATTCATGTTTATCTTCATACCTTGTTAGAGCTTGGAACAAGTTATTATAAAGATTTCATCCTTTCTGAAATATTATCCTTGCGAATATGCGAGCATATATGTGATATTCAATGCCAAAGAAAATGAAAAATTAAATTAACAGACAGTAAAAACAACAATCAATTATTGGAGCTTCCCAAAAGATTGCAATCCTTCATGACGACAATTGTCAAAGGGACCACATGGTTGAGTTACCAAAAAAAATAATTTTAAAAATAATCCCATGTACATACACATTAATTGGCTTATGTTACAATGCTTCAAATAGGAACATATTTTGACCCGATCAACAATACTGTAATATCCCAAAATGGGATTTCAACAATACATGAACATAAAGATGTAAAACTCTAAAAATATGGACATGAAATAAGAGGGATCAATGTACAACCATCATATTATTAAGATATCAACAGAAATATACAACAAGATCATGAGGGACAAGCCACTCAAACAATGGGAAAATGTCTCCAATGAACAAAACAATCAGCACATGTGCTGCTGCAACTATATAGAATGTCAGAGAGAAGTGACAGTGTTGTATATAATAGTGTAGCTACTGATGAATACATATACAAATGGAATGTGGCTGATAGAAACAAAGAAATTCCCAGCAATGAATATGTGGGCTCTAATACAAGATTTCTAGCCAACCCAGAAAGGATTGCTAGAAATACCAAGAAACATACAATGTGACAAATAATCCTAGGGTTAATCTGCCACTGCAAACTGGATCTAATATGAGATGAGGCTATGACAGATCTGAAATAATGATGTCATCCTCCAATGGTATTTCTAACTAGAAGGTTGATCCCTCTACTCAGAAATAGACCCTCCTGACGAGTTCAATGAACCCTCCCAGCAAATGCCTCCAAAAATAACATAGTTCATGATGGAAAATGTGCTGTGAGGGATAGAAGATGGTTGGCTTGATTCCAAAGATGTCAAATTATGCCCAGAATTCCTCCTTTTTGATCCTCCAATGAATAGACAACCTCTCCAGTGAAAAACAAGCTCAGAAATGACTCTAAGAGATCCTCCTTTGTTGCACCCTACAACACAGCCTAGCTCTAAATAGAAACTATGCTGTAGCTGAAGGAGGTAGCTTGGCCAAAATGCTGGAATGAGGAGATGTAGCCCAAAGAACCTCTCCTTCCCTGAGGATGAGGTAGGGATTCCCGACTAGGAACACCCTTGTGCTAAATAGCACTGCAACCCTGCTAAACAACAAGAGGAAGCAAAGTATAAAAAGACCAATAGAAATGATAATAAAAACATGAATAACAATGGTTGTTATCCCCTCCATATATATCATGAGAGTCTCTCCACATTGGGTCCCATCCATATTTTCCACCAAGCTCATGCAAGTTGTCCTCCACTAAAACTGCATTTTTCATCAAGGAGATTCAATGTACCTAGACAACATTGTTGATTTGGTCAAATTTGACTAAATCAACATGTTCTAGCCCCTGTTCACACCCAAAGGTGCTTAATCCAGTTTATTATTCTTCCCCCTTTCACATTGGGAGTTTTTTTATTCCTACTCAAGAGATTTATGGGCCTCCCCACCCATTTATTTACCGACCTAATGATAAAACAACTATAATATTCCATTTAGCTTGGAGGCTAAATTTTTTGGAATATTACAGTCCTCCCCTCTAAAATGCTGCTTGTCCTTAAGAAACTGTATAAGGAGAGAAAAAATCCTCCCTCCTCCTCTTATGGCCTCCTCATCAATATTTCCCACCACTGCTCAAAACAATATGCAATAAATTTGTCCTCCAATACTCCCTCCCAAGCATGCAAAACCAAATGGTTCACATCATGAAAAGGTGGAAGGTGTAAGTGGAAACCTTCTTGCTATCCAGTGGCCTCCCAAAGATAGTAGTTATGACAAGCATAGGGGATCTCGTGACCAATGAGAGACTCCCAAACCCATGTTGTCATCCAAATGAAATGAGCCATTCTAGGTAGCTCATCAAAATAATCCTCAACCCCCGGTGTATGTAATGTGTTGGGGCTGCATGGAGAGATTAGAATTGGTTTCTCCCTCCACTTATGGTAAGTATAGGGTTTTTTCTGATCTTGGGCTGAAATGTCATGGCCTCCAATATTGGCCCAAGTTACCCCACAAATCAAATTAGCCATGAAATGCCTCCTAGAATGCAAATTCTTCAAATGGCTCCTCCCATGTGAAGACAAGAAGTGTGGTGTGGCAATCATGGTTTGCCCATTGTTTCTCCTGAAACATACAACATCTAAAGTAGGGAGAATCATACTCCCAATGGGCATCCCAAACTCATCTAGCACTCTCCAAATAAAGCTCCCCATGAACATAAGAGCATCAGCAAAATATGGAATCAAAAACCAGTGAAAACAAGATGCCATATGACAATCAGAGAGTGGAACATAGTTCCTCACATGGAACCAGCGTAGTGCATCCCTTGCCTGCATCAAAACAAGTAAGAAAAATTTATCTCCCAGCCACTTTTTTTCTGCCATAATCATTCTATAGGATAGAAGCATGAAAGTACAATGTGGTGTCAATGGTGCACACCAAGAATCATGTGGCCTCCCCCACCAACCACCGATAGAATGGCCAACATCAATGCTGCAAATGGCCTCAAGTACATGAAAATACAATATACAAGAGGGAAATATCCTCCTTGGTACAATATACTGCTCACAAAAGGTAAAGGAATGCAAATTAGGGTGCATAAGTGTACATCCTCTATTATGTACTTTAGTCCTTGAGCTGAAATGGCTCAACTGGAAATTCTCCCTCACTCTCAATGAGTAGGGAAGTGGTTGTGACAACCTCTCCATCACCATCTAGGCTATGCATCTCTCCATATGTTTATGTATATCATGCTGGATGCCCTCCCAATTGAACTCCCCCATCAATGAATGAAATGCATCAAGGTCCATGGAAAGAAAGTCCACATGTGCTGCATGTAGGAGCTTCCTCTTGAGCTCAGAAACTCTTGTCAAGAAGACTCTCTCATAATAATAGATGACCTCACCAACCACCATGTATCTATCATCTACATCTGGTTCATCAAGTATCGTGCATGCACCAAGATCCTTGGAGTACTCTACCAAAATTTGAGACCTCCAATATGGATCAACCCTCCTAAGAGACAACGTTGAAGATCTGAAATGTGAAGCTCCCCACAGGTTTTTGTCTACTCATTTGACATCCCTCATGCCAAAGTCATCCTCCAAATTTCTGCCATGCCCATCATGCAGCTGCTCATGCTCAAAAAGAAGTGGGGATATTTGGAAGTTGGCCTCCCATGAGAAGCTCCCATCCAAGCAGAATCTCTCAATATTGGCCAATGCAAGCATGAGTGGCCTCCATCTACTCCAATGTATGGAGGATTCCTTCCTCAAAGGAAGTACCCTTTGTTTCTCCAATTCCATGGAGCATCTCCCTTGCACCATGAAGGTGCCATCCTCCATCATTGTAGCAAATTTTGTCAGCGCAGTATATGTAGTGAGAGTGGGTAATGCAGAAAATGAAAGAGTTCCTCTCTCCTCCTTGAGTCTATCCCAAACTCTTTGTGTTGTAATGGATTCCTCCAAAGTCTTCACCTCTCTGGAATCTAAGAGTGGTGAAATAAATGATACCATGTCTCCCACCAACTCTAGATCTGGTGGCCTCCCAGGTGAAATGCCCCCATGTAGTGAGACATCAAAATCTGAAGTGGATTGTATATATGTGTGGATTGATTTGTCCCTCTCTTCATTATACAATATAGTCTCCTTCTTTTATGCAGAAACCTCCCAGAATAGATAAGGGTGAATTCTCATCATCCCTTGATGTTGATCCTTCCTTTCTTCTCCTTCCATATGCCAAGATTCACAACACAAAATAACTGATGCATGCTGCTTCGGAATTGTGGTTTAGTTCCCACATGTTGGATCATTTGGAACTCCTTGTAAAGACACAAGGGCTCCTCCAACGGAATCAATGGCTCCCTTCCCAACTCCATGTGGTGATGGATATTCTCCCAATGGTACAACGTTGTTAGCTCTTCTCTGCTAATCTTCTTCATCAATATGTGAGATTGCCTCATCATCAATGAGAGACCCTTGATCTTGGTCTTCCCTTGAAGGAGGTTTCTCCATGTCTTCACCAATATAAGAGGGTTCTTCAAAAGGTGGGGATCTTGCCCTTGGCAAGATACAAAGCATGTTTTTATCCCCTTCATCTGAAATATGGAGTGGAGTTGGCAAGATAGATCTCTCCAACTCATGCAATGTTTTTAAGTTTTTGGGCTCCACAAGAGATGTTTCACCATGTTTAATGTCAAATATTTTCACCAATTCCTTAGTGAACCCAGCATAGGTGTTTTTATTTGCATGATCAAATGAAGAAGAACTATTAAACCACCAATTATGGGTCATACCTTTGAGGTGCAGCATTGCTACTCTAATGGCCTCCCTTTCCGAAACTTGGTGTAGCTGGAAATGGGATTCTAGCTCCTCAACCCAAGCTTTGGTTGTGCACTTTGTTGATCCATCAAAGTTAGATAGAAAAATTATACCTCTCTTTCATCTATGATGGTTTCTGGATCTTCTACCTTCCTTGAGTTGGAAAAACCCTTGGAAGTCCAAGTGCTCTTTGAATCTCCATGATTTAAACTCATACTCTTGAAGATAGACACTCAAGGTCTCCTCCCTTGGTGTGTCTCCTTCCTCCATCCTTCTGGCAGTGAATGTGGGAAATAGACTATGCTGTGGATCTGCATGTGTGACTGAATGCTCACACCCATCATATGAATAACTAGGGCTTGCTTCACCTTCAAACCCTCTCAGGAATTTACTACACTTCTCCCCTTTCATCTCCTTGAGATCTTCTTTGATATTTTTCATAGCTTGGAAAAGAAGCTGGGATACCCTCTCTTCCTTCATTTCTCCAATTAATGGAGTCATGCCTTTGTTTATTCTATGAATCTTCTCTTTTCTATGAGAATATTCTCCTCCTAATGGCATAATTTCTTGGATGCACAGGCTGAGCCAAGATTATGCTCTGATACCACTGTAATATCCCAAAATGGGATTTCAGCAATACATGAACATAAAGATGTAAAAACATGAAAATATGAACATGAAATAAGAGGGATAAATGTACAGCCATCATATTATTAAGATATCATCATAAATATACAGCAAGATCATGAGGGACAAGCCACTCAAGAAATGGGAACAAGTCTCCAATGAACAAAACAATTAGCACATGAGTTGCTGCAACTATATAGAATGTCAGAGAGTTGTGATTACACTGTCTATAATAGTGTAGCTACTGCTGAATACATATAAAAATTTATTGTGGCTGATAGAAACAAATAAATGCCCAGCATTGAAGATGTGGGCTCTAATACAATATTTCTAGCCAAACCGGAAAGGATTGCTAGAAATACCAAGAAACATACAATGTGACAAATAAACCTGGGGTTAATATGCCACTGCAAACTGGATTTGATATGATATGAGGCTATGAAATATCTGAAATAATTATGTCCTCCTCCAATGGTATTTCTAACTAGAAGGTTGATCCCTCTACTCAGAAATAGACCCTCCTGATGAGCTCAATGAACCCTCCCAACGAATGCCTCCAAAAATAACGTAGTTCATGATGGAAACTGCATTGTGAGGGATAGAAGATGGTTGGAATGATGAAAAAGATTTCAAATTATTCCTGGAAGTCCTCCTTTCTTATCCTCCAATGAATAGACAACCTCTCCACTGAAAAAAAGCTCAGAAATGACTCTAAGAGATCCTCCTTTGCTGCACCCTGCAACACAACCCAACTCTAAATAGAAACTGCATTGTAGCTGAAGGAGGTAGCTTGGCCAAAATGCTAGAATGAGGATATTTAGCCCAAAGAACCTCTCATTCCCTGAGGTTGAGGTAGGGATTCCCAACCAAGAACACCCTTGTGCTAAACAGCACTGCAACCCTACTAAACAGCAAGAGGAAGCAAAGTATAAAAGGACCAATAGAAATGATAATCAAAACATGAATAAAAATGGTTGTTATCCCCTCCATATATAGCAAGAAAGCCTCTCCACATTGGGTCCCATCCATATTTTCCACCAAGCTCATGCAATTTGTCCTCCACTAAAACTGTGTTGTTCATCAAGGTGGTTCAATGTACCTAGACATCATTGTTGACTTGGTCAAATTTGACTGAATCAACATGTTCCAGCCCCTGTTCACACCCAAAGGTGCTTAATCCAGCTACTTATTATTCCCACTTTCACACCAGGAGTGATTTTATTGCTACTCAAGAGACTTATGGACCTCCCCACCTATTTATTTACTGACCTAGTGATAAAACAACTATAATATTCCATTTAGCTTGGAGGCTAAATTTTTTGGAATATTACAGTCCTCCCCTCCAAAATGCTGCTTGCCCTCAAGAAACTGTATAAGGAGATAAAAATTCCTCCCTCATCCTCTTGTGGCCTCATCATCAATAGTTCCCACCACTGCTCAAAACAATCTTCAATAAATGTGTCCTCCAATACTCCCTCCCAAGCATGCAAAACCAAATGGCTCACATCATGAAAAGGTGGAAGGTGTAAGTGGAAACCTTCTTGATGTCCAATGGCCTCCCCAAGATAAGAGTTATGAAAATCATAGGGGATCTCATGGCCAATGAGAGACTCCCAAACCCTTGCTATCATCCAAATGAAATGAACCATTCTAGGTAGCTCATCAAAAGAATCCTCAACCTCCGGTGTATGCAATGTGTTGGGGCTGCATGGAGAGATTAGAAGTGGTTTATCTCTCCACTTATGGTAAGTATGGGGTTTTCATTGATCTTGGGCTGAAATTTCATGGCCTCTAATATTGGCCCAAGTTACCCCACAAAGAAAATCAGCCATGAAATGCCTCCTCCAAGAACGCAATTTCTTTGAATGGCTCCTCCCATGTGAAGACAAGAAGTGTGGTGTGGAAATCATGGTTTGCCCATTGTTTCTCCTGAAACATACAACATGTAAAGTAGGGAGAATCATACTCCTAATGGGCATCTCAAAATCATCTAGCACTCTCCAAATAAATCTCCCCATGAACGTAAGAGCATCAGCCAAATATGGAAGCAAAAACCAGTGAAAACAAGTTGCCATATGACAACTGGAGAGTGGAACATAGTTCCTCACATGGAACCAGTGCAGTGCATCCCTTGCCGACATCAAAATAATTAATAACAAGTGCTCTCCCAGCCACTTGTTTGCTTCCACAATCATTCTATAGGATAGAAGCATGAAAGTACAATGTGGTGTCAATGGTGCACACCAAGAATCATGTGGCCTCCCCCACCAACCACCGATAGAATGGCCAACATCAATGCTGAAAATGGCCTCAAGTACATTAAAATACAATATAAAATAAGGAAATATCCTCCTTGGTACAATATGTTGCTCACAAAAGGTAAAGGAATGCAAATCAGGGTGCATAAGTGTCCATCCTCTACTATGTACTTTGGTCCTTGAGCTAAAATGGCTCAACTGGAAATTCTCCCTCAGTCTCAATGAGTAGGGAAGTGGTTGTGACAACCTCTCCATCACCATCTAGGCTATGCATCTCTCCATATGCTGATGTATATCCTGCTGGATGCCCTCCCAATTGAACTCCCCCATCAATGAATGAAATGCATCAAGGTCCATGGAAAGAAAGTCCACATGTGCTGCATGTAGGAGCTTCCTCTTGAGCTCAGAAACTCTTGTCAAGAAGACTCTCTCATAATAATGGATGACCTCACCAACCACCATGTATCTATCATCTCCATCTACGTCATCAAGTATTATGCATGCACCAAGATCCTTGGAGTACTATACTAAAAGTTGAGACCTCCAATATGGATCAATCCTCCTAAGAGGCAATGCTGAATATTTGAAATGTGAGGCTCCCCACATACTGTTGTCTACTCCTTTGACATCCCTCATGCCAAATTCATCCTCCAAATTTCTGCCATGCCCATCATGCAGCTGCTCATGCTCAAAAAGAAGTAGGGATATTTGGAAGTTGGCCTCCCATGAGAAGCTCCCATCCAAGCAGAATCTCCCAATCTTGGCTAATGCAAGCATGAGTGGCCTCCATCTACTCCAATGTATGGAGTATTCCTTCCTCAAAGGAAGTACCCTCTATTTCTCCAAATCCATGGAGCATCTCCCTTGCACCATGAAGGTGCCATCCTCCATCACTGCAGCAACTTCTGTCAGCGCAGTATATGTAGTGAGAGTGGTTAATGCAGAAAATGAAAGAGTTCCTCTCTCCTCCTTGAGTCTATCCCAAACTCTCTCCGTTGTACTGTATTCCTCCAAAGTCTTCACCTCTCCGGAATCTAAGAGTGGTGAACTAAATGATACCATGTCTCCCACCAACTCTAGATCTTGTGGCTTCACAGGTGGAATGCCCCCATGTAGTGAGACATCAAAATCTGAAGTGGACTATATATATGTGTGGACTGATTTGTCCCTCTCTTCATTGTACAATACAGTCTCCTTCTTTTGTGCAGAAACCTCCCAGAATAGATAAGGGTGAATTCTCATCATCCCTTGATGTTGATCCTTCCTTTCTACTCCTTCCATCTGCCAAGATTCACAACCCAAAATAACTGATGCATGTTGCTCCTACATTGTGGTTTTGTTCCCACATGTTGGATCAATTGGAACTCCTTGCAAAGACACAAGGGATCCTCCAACAGAAGCAATGGCTCCCTTCCCATCTCCATGTGGTGATGGATATTCTCCCAATGGTACAACATTGTTAGCTCTTCTCTGGTCATCCTCTTCATTAATATGTGAGATTGCCTCATCATCAATGAGAGACCCTTGATCTTGGTCTTCCCTTGAAGGAGGTTTCTCCATGTCTTCACCAATAGAAGAGAGTTCTTTAAAAGGTGGGGATCTTTCCCTTGGCAAGATACCATGCATGTTTTTATCCCCTTCATCTGAAATATGGAGTGGATTTGGAAAGATAGATCTCTCCAACTCATGCAAAGGTTTTAAGTTTTTGGGCTCCACAAGAGATGTTTCACCATGTTTAATGTCAAATCACCAATTCCTTAGTGAACCCAGCATAGGTTTTTTATTTGCATGATCAAATGAAGAAGAACTATTCAACCACCAATTATGGGCCATACCTTTGAGGTGCAGTGCTACTACTCTGATGTCCTCCCTTTCTGAAACTTGGTGTAGCTGGAAATAGGAATATAGCTCCTCCACCCAAGATTTGGCTGTGCATTTTGCTGATCCATAAAAGTTAGATAGAAAAATTCTACCTCTATTGCATCCATGATGGTTGTTGGATCTTCTACCTTCCTTGAGTTGGAAAAACCCTTGGAAGTCCAAGTTCTCTTTGAATCTCCATGATTAAGACTCATACTCCTGAAGATAGACACTCAAGGTCTCCTCCCTTGGTGCATCTCCTTCCTCCATCCTTCTGGCAGTGAATGTGGGAAATAGACTACGCTGTGGATCTGCATGTGTGACTGAATTCTCACACCCATCATATGAATAACTAGGGCTTTCTTCACCTTCAAACCCTCTCAGAAATTTCCTACACTTCTCCCCTTTCATCTCCTTGAGATCTTCTTTGATATTTTTCATAACATGGAAAAGAAGCAGGGAGACCCTCTCTTCCTTCATTTCTCAAATTAATGGATTCATTCCTTTGTTTATTTTGTGAATCTTCTCTTTTCTGTGAGAATATTCTCCTCCTAATGGCATAATGTCTTGGATGCATAGGCTGAGCCAAGATTATGCTCCGATACCACTGTAATATCCCAAAATGGGATTTTAGCAATACATGAACATAAAGATGTAAAAATATGAAAATATGAACATGAAATAAGAGGGATCAATGTACAGCCATCATATTATTAATATATCAACAGAAATATACAACAATATCATGAGGGACAAGCCACTCAAGCAATGGGAACAAGTCTCCAATGAACAAAACAATCAGCACATGAGTTGCTGCAACTGTATAGAATGTCGGAGAGCAGTGACATCACTGTATATAATAGTGTAGCTACTGTTGAATACATATACAAATGGAATGTGGCTGATAGAAACAAAGAAATTCCTAGCAATGAAGATGTGGGCTCTAATACAAGATTTCTAGCCAACCCGGAAAGGATTGCTAGAAATACCAAGAAACATACAATGTGACAAATAACCCTAGGGTTAATTTGCCACTACAAACTGGATCTGATATGAAATGAGGCTATGACAGATCTTAAATAATGATGTCCTCCTCCAATGGTATTTCTAACTAGAAGGTTGATCCCTCTACTCAGAAATAGACCCTCCTGATGAGTTCATTGAACCCTCCCAGCAAATGCCTCCAAAAATAACACAGTTCATGATGGAAACTAAGCTGTGAGGGATAGAAGATGGTTGGCCTGATGCCAAATATGTCAAATTATGCCCGGAATTCCTCCTTTTTGATCCTCCAATGAACAAACAACCTATCCACTAAAAAACAAGCTCAGAAATGACTCTAAGAGATCCTCCTTTGTTGCACCTTGCAAGACAACCCAACTTTAAACAGAAACTGCACTGTAGCTGAAGGAGGTAGCTTGGCCAAAATTCTGGAATGAGGAGATGTAGCCCAAAGAACCTCTCCTTCCCTGAGGATGAGGTAGGGATTCTCGACCAGGAACACCCTTGTGCTAAATAGCACTGCAACCCTAATAAAAAGCAAGAGGAAGAAAAGTCTAAAAATACCAATAGAAATAATAATCAAAACATGAATAAAAATGGTTGCTATCCCCTCCATATATAGCATGAGATCTTCTCCACATTGGGTCCCATCCATATTTGCCACCAAGCTCATGCAAGTTGTCCTCCACTAAAACTGCGTTGCTCATCAAGGAGATTCAATGTACCTAGACAATGCTCTTGACTTGGTCAAATTTTACTAAATCAACATGTTCCAGCCCTTGTTCACACCCAAAGGTGCTTAATCCAGCTGCTTATTCTTCCACCTTTCACACTAGGAGTGTTTTTATTGCTACTCAAGAGACTTATGGGCCTCCCCACCCATTTATTTACCGACCTAGTGATAAAAAAACTATAATATTCCATTTAGGTTGGAGGCTAAATTTTTTGGAATATTATAAATACTGTGTGAATCAATAGCTTGACCTCAATGTTCCCTAACACATGTCCTTGCAGCTTCATTTGTAGCAGTGCCACCACCTTCCCTATAATTTATTTGACAAACAAATAAATGGTTTCCCTACTACTGTAGAGAAGTTCCTTCACCTTATTATATAGTTTTTGTGCTAATATTCTATTGAAATGCATTCCTAGGTAAGAGCACATCATCAAAAATTTCAAACAAATATAAGTCCCCATTTGCAACTTTGGAAGAGTGTGTAGTATATACCCATACCCATTGATGGGATTGTGCCCCTAGAATTCTAGGCAACACTGTCATACCTCCTTGTGTCATGTATAATATGTCAATAGGGTCCCTTGAATATCATCATACTCTTGTAGGAATTTACCCCCAATATTTGATTTGACAAATTACTCCATAATTCACCTCACATGTGGCTTACAAAATCCACATTTTTTGTGTTATAGTACCTCTAGTTCCTATATTCTTGAGGAATAAGTAACAAAAAATGGAAGTTTTAATGTCGGATAGATATTACTTATAGTATCTCAAGATCTATCTGGCTAGCATTTTGTCTTCAGATTGAGACCCTTTTCCCAAAATGTACATGCCATCTTGAACAATTTCTTCTTTCAAGGTAAAGCCTTCTACTTTTCCTTGCTCAATTGTTGTAGGAAAAGTTGTAGAAATTGTATAGGATTCACTCCAAACTGGAGCTGGTGGATAAGGATCAACCATATCTTTCCAAAATTCAGATGCTTAATTTTTTATGCTTCCAGCTGAAGCTAATTCCCCATTTGTGCATTTTCTGCATTCATCCAAAAATTCATCACTAAGTTCAACAGTCTATAAAATTTGAAAATAAAAAATATATATAATAAAATACAATATGTTCATTACATAACAATTTTCAGTCTCAAAGGAGTAGAGTCTGGAATGATTAGTGGTATTGATATTGGAGTGAAGAAGGAATGATACATGGTGATGAGTGGGAGGAAAGATACACAAAGGGTATAGTATTGCTATGCATATGGAAGACTCAATTAGGGTTTGTACTTTTCTTCTTAAAACTCCAGAGAAATAAATTCAAATTCAATGTCAATGAGCTTATATGAATAAAGGAATATTTAATAAATAATTTGTGCATATTTGAAGTCAACTTTAATTTTTCCTTGAAATTTTCTGAATTGTAATGAAATTGTTCAGTCTGGATTGAAGTTTGGGGAATTTCAAACTTCAACCTTGAAATTCGTTGAACCCAGTGGCTATGAGGAGAATAGCTTAAATTATGATATAGTGAAACTAAGGTAATTTTCATGATCTGTTTTTACTTTTTCTCAACTCTTAGGTTGCATTTGTTGTTGTTGTTACAAGGATATATTGAGTGAATTCAAGGTTCATAGAAATAAATCACCATGACCTAGCCCATAATAGAACATAAAACACCACACTCATTCCTGGTTTGCAATTCATTTGGATGAATAAATACAACCACATAAGCTACTCAAAAATGAACTTTATAGTAACTAAAAACAAACTCGTAAATCTATAGTATTGCCTAGTTAAATAATTTGTCCCACAAGAACATTCCAAGGGACATGTCAAAGCTTCCATAATACTTGATACGAGAGATATGGTTCCTCTCACAAACTATCCCCTTCAAAATACATCAGTGGGATAATGAAACCAAAATACTTGGATAATCATAACGGGAAGGCATGGCTTCTACTTTAGAGAATCTTTGTTCTTCATTATGAATACCTTCTTGCTTGTGCTCAAATGTTGATTGAGGTTGTGATAAAATAGAATCAACCTTATTATCAGTTATTACCTTATTCTTTAACTTCATTGTACCAGTTGTTTCCTCTAAGGGCATTTCACAATGATTATCTCCATATGCAACATAAATTGTTGATATACCAACTAGAGTCAAATATTTAAATCTTGTATCCTTATTACTAAAATAAGAAGTGATTGTTGCATAAATACTTATACCTATAAGTGGAATATCTTCCCCTAATGCTTTGTTAGAAGAAATAGATAACCCAGATATTGAATGACCAGAAGAAAAATATGGTGGTGAAAATCTCTCACAAGTTGAATGCATGTCTTTCTGGTGCACACCTTCACTAGCAATATATATATCCCTTGTAGTAGACATGTTGAAAGATATGATTGTCTCATAAGTGAAAATAACACTTATAGTGGGTTTAGAATCCCTCGTAATTTCATTCAAAGAATCACTTGTTAGAAGAGAATTGGTCATAATTTTATTATCTTTGTTATACACTTTGTCTGGAATAGGAGCCATGGTATCTATTATTCTACAAATAGATGTCTCCAATTACACTTGTTTTTTTGGCATGGTAACATTTACTACAGAACTGAAGGGATTTCTAGGAAAGGTGGCCCTTTCATCTGCCATGAATGAAGCCTCAAGAGTTAATTTATAAGATGCAAAAAATGTATAGTGAACAACAAATTTAACTTTCTTTAACTCATCTCCACTTTCACCCTTTAGCAAAATCTGTCAAAACATTATCATAATCAGAATTGAAAAAGAACATGATAAGACATGAAAACAACTAACTAAAATCCTTAAATATACAAAACAACTAGTGAAAACTACTAAACTAAGATCCTAAATTATACCAAAATGATCATGCCTTTCAGGCATCATAAATTAAAGAAAGAATCAATTTCCAAACCCTAGTTTCCACAAAGTATTACTGAAAGGACAAATTATATACCATTTATATGTTTTGCATGAATGGTTAAGGAAGGTATTGTACACAGAGACCAGTGTTAGGAATTTCTCATTTGTACACACAATCATTCATGTTCACATATCCACATAGCATCAATCTAAGTAGTTGTTCTCAACTTAGGTTAAAAAAAATGAGTGCAATATTATGGTCAAAAATTGGGATACCAACAAAATATCTCAAATGTCTTGCAATGAACATAAAATTCAAGTGGCTATTGACTCTTTCTCAGAAGGATTTTTCCTCTAAATCTTGTGACAATGGAAGGTCAACCAACAATATTGAGCAACTAATTTCCCTTATAATAATTCATAATTCTATGCGGGGAAAAATATTCCTCCCGACACATTAGAAGGATAAGCTTGTAAGCTTCAAAGAAAAAATGGGTTCAAAATTTTCATAACATACTAGGAAAAAAATATTGTCCATATAAAACTATGTAAGTAGACCAAATGTATTTCCACTTCAAGTGATCATGAGGTGTATGAAGATCCAGTATAGAATCAATGAAATCATCTTCATGGGAATTATTCACCACATTGTTTCAGGCATGTGGGTCACCAGGCATTTATGACACTACTAGTTAACTGCATCAAGGTGATGTTCTAAATAAGTTGTTTAGGGTAAAATGCCCACAGTGAGAACCAATTCCTTACTGTTCCAGTAGTTTCCTTGGAAATGTTGGAAAAATGTCAATTTAAAAGGATAAGACCCACTCATTTCAATTGCAATCATGTCTCTGTCGAACTAATGAATAAGATCACATATATCCAAGGCTTCAATGAAACAGTTTGTGACAAAGCTTTTGTGCCCTAAAACGTTCTTCAATAAGATAGTTCAGGACAAATTTGAGTCCCTCATTGTGGCATTACCAAGTCCTTCTGAGACATGTAGGTCAGCTATGTGCACAACATGTCTATTATGACTTCACCAGGAGCACCATTCTGATCAAATAGGGTTCCCCTTGTCTCCCATATTTTTTGGGATCTACATTTATGAGCTAGAGAAATTTATTAGGAAGAAAACTCATGAAATTTATGACTGAATCCCACACCACATCTTTATTGTCTTATTATTGTTCTTGGACATTTTCCTCCCTATGTGTCCCACCCCCAACTTCTTAGTTACAGACAGAGAAGTTGGGTGGGTGCAATCTGACATCTCAAAATGCAAAGAGAAGACTGGAAAACTAGAGGAAACCAATATAATGTTATCCAAGTCAATGGGGTACCTGAAGGAGAATTTTAAGGCAATAGAGATCATGTAGAACATCAACCTTCGTTCAAAAGGTAATTAACAGAAAATAGGATAGTTGCAGCAAAGGGGAAATTGAGTTGTTCAACCAATCCCTGATAGACCATATTAGTGAGATCAAAGAGGGCCATGATAACCCCCCACATAATAGAGAGAGAAGAGTGAGTGAATATGGAAAAGAGACAAACCAAGAAATCATTATTGTTAATCATCAGACAAAGCAACAAGCCAGTAAATTCTAAGACGGCATAAAATGAGTATAGTAAAATTTTAAAGCATATTTAAATTCACTGATATGTGTGACATATATATTTTATTATTTAGAGTGAGTTTCAACAAAAAAATAGTCAAAATTTGAGGTCATCAAAATCCAAACCCGATTGTTAGTGAATGCCCCTCAAAGTTGAGGAGGATCATTGCGATCGAGCAAGCTTGCAACATTCCCCCCTGGACAACTTTATATCCCACTAGATTTCCAATATTTCTCTTCTTTGATGGATTGATCACATGACACTCATATGATTGATAGATGCTCATATTAATTTTGGAATCCTTCTCTATTTGGGCTATGTGTCTCTCTGTTTTCCAAAAAAAATCTTGGAGTTTGTCCATTCTTCATCATTTTCTTGGCCATCTTGACCTGAACAAAAGAATTGTTTGTACCATCAACAACCATGTCTAGGTAGAAAGTAATATAATGGTCATCCACCAATTATTTTCTCAGCAAGTAAATTTCCATGAAGTTCATCCACAGATCTGATCTAGTTGAAATTCTCATATTTTGTACCTTTTATCATCAAGATCCCACCTAGTCCAACATGTGTGCCAAATAAAATGGTCAAAATCTCATCCCTTCTAATCTACCCTTGAGTAAAAACAACTTGACAAGTTTCTTCTTCGAGGAAATATTTTGGAGTTTCCTACCTTAAGTTGGATTTAAGGTCATCAGTTTGAAATTCCAATCCACAATATAATCATAGTTTGCAACAGATGTTGCCATGCGGACTACTAAGGTAACCTTTGGTATGAATTCATGAATCTATCACATAACAAATTTCAAAAATTACAAATACAAACAATACGTGAGTGTGAAAAAAAGCTTGAAACTTTTTCAACGTTTATACAAATGCAAAGGAAGCAATATGTCATTGAAAACAAAAGCATCAAATATTTTCCAATAGTTATACAAGTTAAATGCACATCTAGATGCCGAGGATCTTGTCATAGAGTACCAAGAAACAACCTAATATTACCCATCCTAATTTCCTTTATGGAGACTGCAAGGACACATATGAAAACCAAACATGAGATTTAATGATATTAAGTCTAGCTTGTATATATAGATTTATTATTTCCATAAGTTATAGTCTGTCCATGCATATTTGATACTTCCTGAAACAATTCCTAGTCACGTGGATCAACAAAAATTAGAAGACACATTTTTGGAGAAAATATACTTATAGAAAACAGGAATGTAAACCTAAAATAAATCAACGTGGCTCTAACTATAAAGTAGTGGAATAAGAGTAAGAGGAATTCAAAAGCATCTCCTCTCTACGAGGTCCTAAGTCACATGGTTTGGGCTTGATTTTGGCTTCAACAATGCTTAGGTTCAGTTAGAATTTGAATTTTCTTATGAGGCGTATTGTTAAATTCGTTTATATATTTTGTCTATATTAAATTTAAAATGAAATATAAAATAAAATAGGAATAAATCAACATCAAAAAACATAAAAAATGTTAACATGGACTTGTAAACTACAAGGAATCAAGGATAGATTGCAAGCTTGAGTTGTGAGACAAGGCTATGAGCTTGAGCTATGGACTTGATCTATGAAGTTTTTCAAACTTAAAAAAAAAATTATGTACCCCAAATTTCAAACCTCAAAGTTAAAATTCTACAAACATTGTGACATATGGTCTAATAAAAAATAAGGGTATAACCCAAAGTATTTTAAAGTAAAATAAGCTAGACAAATAGCGATGAATACAAAAATTTGGAGGAGAAGGAATCCCTTTTCTATTCTACCTTGAAACAAAATCATATCTTCTAGCATCCAATGCCAAAGAATATCTGTAGAGATAGAGAAGTTGGAGATAGAAACAGAAAGCCTATGAACTTAGTTGATGATATTCCAAGTTACTCTTAGGAAAACTACATAGAATACTTAAGTGAAATTTTGGAAACGAACATTACATAATGGAATTTATCTTAAATATGTGTGAAATTGGAAAGTAATTTCAAGCAACACAAAAAAATTTACCCCCATGCCTGAAATTGGACACTTTGTGTGGCCAAGCTATATCGCCTTCATATCGCTCAAATATGCATACCATGTTAGGTCTTACATAAGGTGTTCCATCGTCGCTAGCTAAGAGACCATCCATGTAGTAGGCATTTATTTGATAGCCATTGACTGGTTCAAGAAACATAGCAATTAGTCCAAATCCATATTCACTTACATCCATATAGGTCTTAAAATACCAAGAATCACTAGGGTCCATGTAAGGCACGAAGAGCTCGGAGGCGAAACCCTTGTACAAAACCCTCCTCAGTTTTCCAGTGTCTAGATCCTTAATAGCTACTTGTGATATGATCACTCTAACATGAGGATCAGGCTTGAGATGAAACTCCCAACTTCCCCATTTGACTTGATGACCATCAACTTTAAAGTTGGAACTTGGGACATTTGGGCTTCTTAATGGAGGTAGGATTAAGAGGGGGCAACAAAGGATACTTTTGAGTTGACAATATATATTTTTTACCCTCTTAATTTGGAAAGGGTGCACCTTTTCCTTTGTCTGTTATTTTTGAGACCTCTTTAGAATCCATATCAACTAAAATCGTGAGACCCTCAATAAGTATCAGGTAGAAATTTGTTGTCCCTACACTTGAATAACACTAAACTTTTATCAATATTTGGGATTATTAATCGGGTTTTAAGGATCATAGAGAAATAGGAAGGCATGAAAGGTCACTTATGTAAAACCTCTCTTCCTTATAATTTCTATGAATTTTTTACTTTTCATACATAGTTGAACGACCGAAGTCATATTCGGCATTGTCATAGCAGGATACCCATTTTTATGTATGATTTGATTGTCAACAATCTGGCCTAATGCAAGGTCTACAACGAGCTTATAAGCATGCCCATTAGAGAATATATTATTGCAACCTTCCTCCTTGGAAGGCTACTACTTGTCTTCCATAAAAGGACTTGTTATTTTGGGGGATATTATAAGACCATAGATTGAAGTAAAAATTTGCAATGATTGAAAATTGAGGACTACTGCAAATTCGTATGGACTTTCTTGGTCTCCTAAAGGGTCAAAGGATCAAGTGGTAATGGGTATATACAATTGAGTATTTGAATTTTTTAAGTTATATATTGAAACCTGACTTCAATTCCCAAAATTGAAAAAACTCCTTTGTAGGAAATGTGTGATTATATAAACACTGAGATTATCTATATTGTGTTTGTAATTGCAGATATAAGCAAAAACCCAGAAATTAGAGGATTAAGTATCAATTTGGTGTTCTAGAAATTAATATTGGGTTCAACTGAATAGAGGAGGTAAAATTTTGAGCTAATTATTGGTTGTCAAATACCATAAGCATTTCTTTCTTTTGAAGAAGTTAATCTTTAGCATTGGAGATTTGTAAGGTTTAATGGATCTCGGTATATTCTACTTAGAATATAGTGATGTGGTTTAAAATTGTATACATTGAGATTAGACTCTGAGGATGAAACAAAGATATGATTTTTTTGTTCATGGTTACAAAAAATTGAAAGTTTGAAGGTGGTCTTGGATTAATACATGTTAATTTTGGGCAACTAGGTCCAAACTCCATGTTGTGATGCTCAGATGATGATGCCAATATTTTTATTAGATTACTCTTTCAGAGAGGTGCCAGATCAATATAAAGATCATCTTTATCGAATGAGTAGAACATGTATTTTGAATTTATTAAACGTGTGCAAGGTCGGCTTGATTTATCCCACATGCATAAGAGATGTTTCACACACCCCCAAAGATGCCTATATATTGGAGAGACTTGGAGTTCATTTTACACACACATTTTGTGGAGGCATTTTCTTCTCTCTTGGATGGCAATGGAACAACATTCTTGGTTATGTGTTTATGGATTATTGTTGCAGTGTCTTTGTGGAGTATTCTTGATGATACATCTTGGGGTTGTGTGACACATTGGGTTGGCTGACCTTATGGAGACTTTGCTGGTTGAAGAATCCTATTAACCGTTGTAACGCCACCATTCTTTATCTCTATTTTTGGCTTGTCTTCCATCGATCTATTGGTATTTTCTATCTGCATCTTACTTTCATTAAGCCTTAGAAGTTTAAAGTATATTTTCATATAGCATAGAAAATCTTCAAAATTTAACATGGTATCAGAGCTAGAAGAAGACAAAGCCCATCCAGTTGAGAATCTAGGGCAGCGAGATAAGGATTTTTTTCCAAGCTACTGGAAGAAGGCTTGTATTGCTGATTGTATATTGAGTGGAGGGTTCAAACAAAAGACTGAAAACTTCAACGTATGGAAGGAACCTATCATATGATGGAACCCACACCTTATAGGAGGGCTTAAGTGTTGTGAACAGGGGTTGAATTAGGAATGGTTTCTTGCCCTAACTAGGTCATGGTCAATAGCAGTGAAACCTACCTCAAACAATGAGAAATACACTCAAGGAATACCTCTAAAATTTCGTGGAGAAGAAGCCGCAGCAAGGGAGCATAAGACAACGTGGAGGAGCCTGGAAAATAGCGTGGGATATTTTGTGATTAAGTCACAGTGCTGTAAGTGACAGCGTGGCATTTTGAAAGTTGTTTTTGCAAGTTTCAAGGGGCGTTCTTGGGTTCATATTGCAGGGCTGCAAGGCCGCAACAAGGAGGATAAGGGCGCTATTGTTTAAGGACAGAATTGTGGATTGCGTAGAGGAGACAACAACCGTTGTCCACTATTGGGCTAGGCTGCAGGCCATAGCTAGCAAGTAGAGCCTATAGGAGCTGTGTTCAGGTTGGACAACAACCCTATAAGGCAGGAGGAGTCTCCCTAAGGTGGACCGCAGTTAGATTGGAGGATTTTTGTTGAGTTGTGAGGAGGTTAAATGCAGCGTGGTGTGCCCTAACTAGTGGTGCAACAATACAGTAGTGCAGCCTGGTGACAACAGTGATGTTGTGATGTGTATTGGATCTAGGTGTGATGTTGATGTGTGCTAAATCAGTGCGTTAACCTAACAGTAGTAGGAAGATATATGTATGACAATAAATCAAGAAATCTATGTGATACCTTCAATACGAATGGTCCATCATGGTAGACTACAATCCTTGTAAAGCAAAGTCTCAATGATGGATTCTCCATCAATCAGGAAGCTCATCCATAAACTTGATATATGATAGTACAAAATAATGGAGAGCCTACATGTTCTCTTGTACAAACTTAATTTACACAATGACAGAAGTATTTGACCGGAGCATTGAATTGAAATTGGACAGTGGTGGTGATGAAGGAGTGACACGCAGTAAGGACTATTATTGCTACATCAAGGTGTGATGTATGCAAGATCATCTGAGGGTCACTCTATTGTTGATTTCATGGTGTGAATTTTGAGCACCCAACAATAAATATTTCTATATGACTCATGCTTGAAAGTATTGTTTCAAGGCAACGTTGGATTGTGAACTTGAGATGCAACAGTTTCTGAGGGTGGATCATTGAAAGTAGGTTGGAAGCAAATCAATATCATCAGATCAAAATACAGACATGCCTGAGTACCTTCCAGCAGTTGATTCTGAGAATGGGCATTGTTACCCTTTAGTTCCATTAACACATATACTAAGTACAACCATAATAACATGACAGTGAATCCTAATATAGTGGCAAGTGATGAAAACAATGATCTAAGGATGTATCCTTTACAGAAGTCTTTTGGAGCAGTGTTGGTTGCAGCATATGACCAGATATTGTAATTATGCGCAGTAGCTGTGATAAGTTGCAGACTATGTAAAGGTAGTAAGAGCAGCATTGGCAGTCGCTGAGGTAATTGTTGTCGCAACAATGAGTATGTATAGGAAGTAAGAAGTTAGAACAACATTGGCAGCAGCTGAGGTAATTGTTGTGGCAACAGTGAGTATGTACGTAGAGGCACTAAGAATAGCATTGGTAGCAACTGAGGGAATTGATGGGCAGGCAAAGTTTAAAGCAACAATATTCTCTCTGAGATCTGCTTGGTACATCAAGAAAAGAGGCCAAAGGAACGTCAGTGGAAAGCATCTTCTGCAAGAAATTCATTTTTAACACTGTTATCGATGAAATAGGTAACCTGACCTCAAAACGGGAACTCTAGCCCAAAAAGACTCAAAAAACATGAAAAAACACCCAAAAAACAAAAAAAGTGTATTCCAAAACGCACTTGGTTTTTTTTGAAGGTCAAATTTCAACATTTTATAAAATTATGCTAAAAACAAAATTGTTTCTTGAAAAAGGATTGAAAAAACACCCTCAAAACAAAACCAGTTGATGCTGGAATAACAAAAAAAAAAAATTGTGTCATATTTTTGACATTTTTAAAAATAGAAATAACATTTTTTAATTTTTAAAATTCAAACATTAAAAAAAACCTAAAATTTAAGAAAAAAATAAATTTAAAAAATAAAAAACATTTTAAAGCTTAAAATTTAAAAATATATAGGAATAAAAAAATAAAAATAAAAACAAAATAAAAATTTTAATTCAAACATTAAAAAAAAACCTAAAATTTAAGAAAAAAAATTAAAGATTAAAATTTCAAAATATATAGAAATAAAAAAATAAAATAAAAAACAAAACAAAAATATTAAATTTAAAAAAAAAAAAAAAAAAAAAAAAAAACAAGTTAAAAAAAGAAAGAAATTATAAAAAATAAAATATAGAAATTAAATTCAAAAAAGAAAAAGAAAATGTTTATTAAATTATTAAAAAAAAATAATAAAAAAAAAAATAAAAAAAAAATTTAAAATAAAAAATTAAATTTAAAGAAATATATTAAATTAAAAAAAAAAAAAAAAACAAAAAAAACATTATTTAAATTAAAAGTAAAAAAAAGAAAAATTAATTAAAAATGAAAAATGAAAAATAAAATACAATAACAATATTAAATTTAAAAAAATATATATTAAAAAAAAAAATTTAAAAAAAAAAATAAATTTAAATTTAAAAAAATAAAAAGTTAAAAAAAAAATTAAAAAAAATAAAAAATAAAAATAAAAAAATAAATTAAATTAAATTAGATTTTTTTAATTTAAAAAAAATAATAATCAAATTAAAAAATATATATATTAAAAAAAAAATAATAATTTGATCGTGGTGGCTGTGGCTCATGACCCTCACTTGGTCGTGGCCAGGCGATTCACATCCTTGGCAAAATGGGTCTCCCGTAGTGAGGGGAACAGTTGAGGTAAACCTAATAACTACTGACAACTTGATGTAATATACTGCGATAAAAAAAAATCCTTTTTTGTTTTTTAATAAATTTTTTTATTTTATTTTATTTATTTATTTATAATTATTTTTTTTAATTTATTATTATTATTATTATTTATTTTAAATTTAATTTGTTTAAATTTTTTTTGTTTTTTAAATTTTGTTTTTAAATTTAATATTTTAGATTAATAATTTTTTAAAATTTAAAATTTATTTATTAAATTTTAATTTAATTTAATTTAATTTTTTTAATCTTTTAGTTTATTTAGTTTTTCATTTTTTAAATTTGTAAATTGTTTCATTTTAAAAAAAACAGTAAGTTTATGGATATTTGTTTTTTAATTATTTATATAGTTTCATTTTTGTTTTTTAATGATTTTTTTTAAATATATATATATATATATATATATATATATATATATATATATATATATATATATATATATATATATATATATATATATATATTTTAAATTTGTAGTTTTTCTTCTTGTGTGTATTTTTTTTAATTTAAATTTAAAATTTAATTTTTTATTTTTTGTATTTTATTTTTATCTAAATTTTAATTTGTAATTTTTAATTATTTTAAATTTTACTTTTTTTTTAATTATATGGTTTTTTATGCTTGAAAAAAATGTTTTTGATGTTGTTGTTGTTGTTTGTTTTTTTTTTTTTTTGTTAATTTGTTTTTTTTTCTTTAAATTATGTGTGTTTTTTTTAAATTTTGTCACTTTTTTTTTTTTTTTTTTTTTTTTTTTTTTTTTCCCAAAGTTAATTTTTTTTTTTACATTTTTATTGGTTTTTTTATTGTTTTTATATATATTTTTTATCTAAGTTTTGTGTTTTATTACCAACATGAAAATCACCACTCTAAAAAAAAGGTTGATGCTGCATCAATACATTTCAAAATTAGCATGAAAATCACCGCTCTAAAAAAAAAAGGTTGATGCTGCATCAATACGTTTCAAAATTAGCATGATAATCACTAACATTTTAAAACAAATATTCATACTTCATAAATAAAAATTTTAGAGTGTCAAAAATGTGCACCAAAAAAAAAAATGGTGATTCTGCATCACCACTTTTCAAAATCGGGTGCTTTTTATGCTACCAAAAAAAAGTAGGTAACAGTGCGGTTACCTATTTCATCGGTAACAGTGTTTTTTATTTGTTCTTGATGTGTAGGAAGATATGGACAGTGACATATGGCAGAATCTATATGACCTTGATCTGTGATATCTTCAAAGACATATGAAACATATATAACCATGAAGTTTGATATCTTCTATTCTGTATGGTTGTGATAAATAATACTATGGCATCATTGAAATCCATGATATGACACCTGTCAAGATGTATGACAGACATATGGCAGTATATGGCTATGAGTCTTGAATGGCCTTGATAGTGGGTGACTAAGATTTAGGCCCATGATTACAAAGTCCATTCCAAGTTGGTGTTTGGGATGCCTAATCATGAGGACATTTGTCAGGATTGTGACAAAGGAAAACATAGGGGACTTTTTCTCATTCCTCAAGTGTCATAAAGACATCTAATGCATTCTAACTTATCTGATATGTTGCCTTGGGAGGATGTTCTTATAGATGCCTTATCTCACAAGAGGAGCTGGCATTAAGAAGGAGATTACAACCATATATCCTCCTGAACTAATATCATTGCTAGAAGAAAGAAGACCCTCATGGCTCAGAGACATATGGCTCCAAAGGGGGGAATTCTAGGAAAAGCAAGAAGCCATATAAATACCAGAGGTACCTAGCTCCCATGAGTACAATATGAGTCTGGATCATGTGAAGAAGTTGTAAAGCATCAAGTCTGGAAGGATGTGATACACTAAGAGTACGATTCCATTATGAAGGATGATGTCTGGGATATGGTCCCTAGACCGCAAGACAAAATTGTTGTCACCTTGATATGCCTCTATATGATCAAGCTTGGATCTGATGGGAGTGCTGAAAAGTACAAGGGAAGATGTGTTTCCTAAGACTTCTCTCTAGGAAGTCATTTATTATGATTGCACCTATGATCTATTATTACCCTTGCTGCTACGCAAGGATGGAATCTTAATCAGATTTATGTGAAGACCACCTTTCTTCATAGTGCAATAAAGGAAGAGGTGTATGTAGAGCAACCTCTGGGGTTCGAAGTCCAGGATCAATACACCTACATTTTTAGGTTGAAGAAAGCCCTCTATGGGTTGAACCTAGCCCCTAGGGCTTGGTACAAGAGGATAGATAGCTACTTGATGAAGTTGGGCTTCACTCATATTAATTTTGATTCAAACCTTTACCTCAAGGTTGATATAGAAAAGCCTCTCATTCTGGTTCTCTATGTGGACGATCTCTTCCTGACAGATGCTGGCCCTCTCATTCATCAGTGTAAGAGGGAGCTTGCTTCTGAGTTCGAGATGAAGTACCTAGGACTGATGCATCACTTCTTAGGCCTGGAGGTCTGGCAGAGACCTGGCGATATTTTCATCTCTCAAGGAAAATATATTGTGAAGCTACTAGAAAGATTTGGAATGATGGACTGAAAGTCTGTGTCGACACCGACGGAGCTCAACTTTAAGAATTTGAGTGGCAGCACTGCTGGGCCCGTGCTAGCAAATCCTACTAAGTATCATTAACTTGTAGGGGCCCTGATGTTCTTAGTAAACATCCGTCCAGACATATGTTGTGCAGTGAACATGGTTGATCCTCATAACATTCACTCGGTTGGTGCCAAGAAACTCTTGAGATATCTTTGGGGCACGATAGACCATGGGCTGAGATACACTGTCGAGAGTTTGAGACTCCTTAGATATACTGATGCCGATTGGGTTGGCAGTGTGATGGATCGCAAGAGCACATATGGATGTTGCTTCGCACCTGCGTCTTCTTCGAGCATGAAGCAGATGTCGGTAGCTTTGAGCACCGCTGAAGACGAATACATTGCAGCATGTATGGCCTATTGTGAATCCACTTGGTTGCGAAATCTCTTCCGTGAGTTGTTTGAGCATGTGCTAGATGCCACTGTTATCCTTTGTGATAACCATAGAGGGATTCGTTTGTCAGAGAATCCCATGTTCAATGATCGATCCAAGCATGTTGATGTCTAGTATCATTTTATCTCGGATATGGTACAGCGAGGCGCCATAAGGCTCTATCATATAGGAATGGATGAGCAGATTGCAGATATTCTCACAAAGCCCTTGGGGAAGGTCATTTTCCTAACCTTCCATGAGAATCTTGGAATCATGGAACGACCCTATTTGGAGGGTCCTGTTGGAAAATGAGCTC
Source organism: Pinus albicaulis (assembly GCA_034641835.2). Taxonomy (NCBI): domain Eukaryota; kingdom Viridiplantae; phylum Streptophyta; class Pinopsida; order Pinales; family Pinaceae; genus Pinus; species Pinus albicaulis. The sequence goes on from CM076572.1 coordinate 540,979,076, forward strand.
TGGGAGCTCCACGAGGGCTTTGGGGATAGTTCTTTTTGGAGCTATGAGCAACCACAGGGCTAGGCTTGCCAAACTTTGTTGGTGTGCTTCCACCCCACCGTGATGATATTGAGTTGGTTTACCTCTCTTTGATCTGTGCCCTGTATGAATCCTACCCATGGAGTTTTGGACTCATGGGAAGGACCTCTCATTTGTCCAATGAGGTAGGAAATGTGAATAGAGACCATAGCAAGACCGATGGATACTCTCTATGTCTAGGATGGCATGTGTCCAACCGCTTGATCTGGGATCAAGTTTAGAGAGGTTTCGGACCTCCAACTAACTTCTAGTCAGTGAAACTAACTTCGGGTTAGTATATGACTCTCTCGAGTCCAAGAGAGGTTTCAGACCTCCAACTGAGTTCGGGTCAGTGAAACTAACTTCGGGTTAGTATATGAATCTCTCGAGTCCCAGAGAGGTTTTGGACCTCCAACAGAATTCAGTTCAGTGAAACTAACTTCGGGTTAGTATATGACTCTCTCGATTCCAAGAGAGGTTTCAAACCTCCAGCTGACTTCGGGTTGGTGTGTGACTCCTTTGAGTCCTGTAGAGGTTTCGGACCTCTGAGCTAACTTCGGGTTAGCCGTGAGTGATGTCTTTGTGACTCATCTTTTGTTTTGAAATAAATAAGCCAGTGAATCAAGTTACGACAGGATGATGCATGATGTTTAGATGGCACTGGTGGATGGAGTTATCCCTAGTTGAGAGGGAGTGTTAATTTTGGGAAACTAGGTCCACACTCCATGTTGTGATGCTTAGATGATGATGCCAATATTTTTATTGGATTCCTCTTTCGGAGAGGTGTAAGATCGATCTAAAGATCATATTGATCGAATGAGCAGAACATGTATTTTGAATTTATTCCACATGTGCAAGGTCGGCCTAATTTATCCCACATGCATAAGAGATGTGTCACACACCCCCAAAGATGCATTTATATTGGAGAACCTTAGAGTTCATTTTACACACACATTTTGTGGAGGCATTTTCTTCTCTCTTGGATGGCAATGGAGCAGCATTCTTGGTTCTGCATTTATGGCTTCTTATTGTAGCATCTTTGTGGAGTATTCTTGATGAGACATCTTGGGGTTGTGTGACACATTGGGTTGGCTGACCTTATGGAGACTTTGCTGGTTGAAGCATCTTGCTAACCACCGTAATGCCAACATTATTTATCTCTCTTTTTGGCTTTTCTTCCATTGATCTATTGGCATGTTCTATCTGCATCTTACTTTCATTAAGCCCTAGAAGTTTTAAGTATATTTATATCTAGCATAAAACATCTTCAAAATTTAACAAGACAGAATGTTGGTATTATTTGCATCCTATAGGAAAATTCATTTGCATCACTTGAGCTCCTAAATTTGGGCATGATACAATCCATTACACAAACAATCAATGACTAAAAAAGAACTATATGGGAAAAATATACTTTGTTCCATTCTAATCGAGAAAATATGGGGTAGTCGGAGAAAAAATTTGTATAATAAGAACATGCAATATTCTTACATGTGCCTTATCTTTTGATGAATTGTTGGCCGCAATCAAGAACTGCATCACCGTAATCATTAAACCCTTGAATCTTGATTAAATTTTTTCCTTGTTTATATAAACCCTCGAAGTTGTTTACCAACAAGAAAATAAATTATTTTTAGTAAAAAGGATTGCCTATTTGATGACCAAGAGTTCTGCAGAGTCCAAAAGCATACCTATTTAAACACGACCATAAAATCCACACACAATGAGCTTGCCCTTCCTCCACCTGATCAATGTTTCTCTCCTTAGGCGTTTCCCATGCAGACTCCATCTGGGGTTTGAATTCCATGAAATACAAAGATCATCTTGAAGTACTTCCTTATTTTTGTATTTCCACACAAATATCAATATTTCCAAGCAGATATCAACAGGGAGGAGCAAGACACATCATGCAACGTGCTCCATGGGGATGTTGTGAACATTTTATTTGAACAGAGTTGTATACTTAAAATGAAAATGTAAAGAAAAATATTAGGGGAGAGACTTTTATTGTTGTGCAAGGACCAATAGTAGTTATAGTACTCATCCCACACATCCATCAAACAAAAATCCTAAACTCACTAAAATATGCACAGAAATAATTTATATTAAGTTATATAAGTTATATAAATATGTCCAAAATTGGCCCAGTTTTTTATTGGACCAACAACTGTCATACACCAAGTCTTAACATCACAAGTTGACAAGATCTATTGTCTCAAGTACCTCCAGTTCTGAAGTACCAACTAAGTCAAAATTCACTATAAAACATTACAATGCTTTCCATCCAAAAGTATAGCTATCCCATCAAATAGTCACCCACTGATTTTGCATTGGGGCAATGCATCACATTGCTGGGTAACACCTACACAAAAATAGGTGAAATGTGTGTCAGCCATATGTACATGTTTGTTTAACCATTCAGCCTATTGAAGACATTAAATGACACCATTCAATTCATGAAATAGTTCACCCAACCTTTCAATTCAGGAATTAAACACAACAGCCCTTTCAATTCAGGAATTAAATTCAGGAAAACATTTCAATTCAGGAATTAAATTCAGGAAGGCACAAGGATCAACCATGAAAGCTAATCATCCATCGGATCATGTACAAATCAATCCACAACACAGAATTGAATTTGGGAGATGGAAATCCATGTCAATCTTCCCTACCAATTAAATTCTAGATCATAAAACTATAAAACATCAACCCTTACTGCATTTGAAGCATTCATTATACTCTGAAGCTGTTGCTGACATACATTCCAAGTTTTCGCATACAATCAGGGTTTTTAGACAGTGTTCCATTCATTTTGCAGACATACAATCATTTTCAGACAGTTAGTTCTCAGATAGTGTTCCATTCATTTTACAGACATACAATTGTTTTCAGACATTTTTCTAGACATACAAATAGAGTGTGCTCAGTGTTACATTCCAGACAGAGTGTGTGCACAGTGTTACATTCATTCTCTTCATCTGTTGTTGGAGCGTTGCTGGAGACATACAGGTTTTTGGTTGTTGTAGAATAATGTTATTATATTGAGTACTTTATCATTATTTTAGTTGAGAAACCATGTTAAGCTTATAAGTAATGAGAGTTATGTTTATAAGAAAATCACGTAGATTAAAGAAGCTATGAGTATTCAAACTAGCTTACTAAGAAATGGCCTGGAAAGCTTATTACTATGTTCAATAGCTTAGATTGACTAAGTAACATCCTTATAAGGTCTCACTATTATGAAGAGACCCATTATACATCCTTATACTAAATAGTAGTTCTTAGAGCTAATATTATAATATTATAAGTTATAGACTAAAGCTAGTAGTTCTACTCGGAAGTTAATAGTACTTATTGTTGTTGTAGTTCTTTCTGAACTAAAGCTTGAACTCTAAGACAACAAGTGACTTACCTTAAGGCATGGGACTAAGAATAGAGTTAGTCCATTCTCGGGTCTGCCTTTAGTTCGTAAATTCAAATAGAGATAGCTTTTTAATTAAAGCATAGTCATTGTTATAAGAACAGAAAGCTACTAACTACATAGGAGTTAAAGAGATTGCAAGAGTGGAAATACAGATAATTAGAATTCTCATGGAAGTTTCACTACAACTTACTTTTTAACTACTACTTTTGAATTGCTTCTTAGCTCAAGATAAGAGCAGCAAGTTGAACTACAGCTATTTGGATCACAGTCTTAGCCAAATAGAATAAATTGTTGTATCTATTTTTTTCTAAACAAAAAAGAAACATTAACACATATTTGATGAGCATATATGCACTAGGTAGATAAGTCCATTTCCAAACTGTATCTTGAGCTTATTGACATGGACTAAGGCTGAGATCGATAGCCAATATCACTGACAGGAGGTGGACTTTACCAACCAGTCATATAGCCAGACATAGGCAGTGTTCATTGCCATAAGGGCATTTAATAGCCGATCATTGGAATCCATAGCTGCCAGACATACCTCTACCTTTCATTAGTATAACCTAAACCAATAGCAAAGGTAAGAGCAGTGGTTCAAGCACCAAGAGTTTAAGTAGCAACACCAACAGTCAATAGGGAATTTCCAGCCATAGGTGAAAACAAGCAACTGTGCGTTAAACTTGTTGAAATTAGCCCTGGAAAAATACTCTACATAGGTACATACTTAAGTATAGAACAAAAACAACAAGTGGTAGAAATTATTCAAAAACAGTATGGTGAATTTTCTTGGGACTACTTGGACATGAAAGGAATTCATCTTGAAAATTGCATACACTTAACCAAAAACTATGAAGGTCTGGTTAGTCAATACCTCTACACCAGAACAAAATGCTTCAATATGAACTTAACGAGAAACTATGAATGCCCTATTGAATGTCCTATCTAGTTAGTTTTTCTTGCCAAGTCAATAACTCTATTCAACCCTTGCCCCCAATAGATGGAATTTAACGAAGACACCAAACTTGTCTTAATGAAGCCAAAAAGTATGTTACTTACAACCATGTTAAAAACCTAAAAAAATAGAAAAGGAAAGAGCATTGGTTCCAGCACCAAGAGTTTAAGCAGCACCACCAATAGTCAATAGGGAATTTCCAGCCATACGTGAAAACAAAGAACTATGCGCTAAACTTGTTGAAATTAGCCCTGGAAAAATACTCTACATAGGTACATACTTAAGTACAAAACAACAACAACAGGTGGTAGAAATTATTCAAAAAAAGTATAGTGAATTTGCTTGGGACTGCTTCGACATGAAAGGAATTCATCTTCAAACTTGCATACACTTAACAAGACACTATGAATGCCCTTTCGAATGTCCTATCTAGTTAGTTTTTCTTACCAACTCAATAACTCTATTCAACCCTTGCCCCTAATAGATGGAATTTAACAAATTCACCAAACTTGTCTTAATGAAGCCAAAAAGTATGTTGCTTACAACCATGTTAACAACCTAAAAAAATAGCAAAGGCAAGAGTAGTGGTTCCAACACCAAGAGTTTAAGTAGCAGCACCAAAAATCAATAGGGAATCTCCAGCCATAGGTGGAAACAAAGAACTATGTGCTAAAATTGTTGAAATTAGCCCTGGAAAAATACTCTACATAGGTACATACTTAAGTACAGAACAACAACAGGTGGTAGAAATTATTCAAAAACAGTATGGTGAATTTGCTTGGGACTGCTTCGACATGAAAGGAATTCATCTTCAAACTTGCGTACACTTAACAAGAAACTATTAATGTCATGTCAAATGTCCTATATAGTTAGTTTTTCTTGCCAATTCAATACCTCTATTCAACCCTTGCCCCTAATAGATGGAATTTAATGAAGTCACCAAACTTGTCTTAATGAATCCAAAAAGTATGTTGCTTACAACCATGTTAACAACCTAAACAAATAGCAAAGGAAAGAGCAGTGGTTCCAGCACCAAGAGTTTAAGCAGTAGCACGAAGGAATTCATCTCCAAACTTGCATACACTTAACAAGAAACTATGAATGTCCTATTAGTCAATAGCTCTAGACCAGTACAAAAATTATGTTGCTTACAACCATGTTAACAATAGAAGATGACATGTTAACTTACAACCATGTTCCTTACAGGCATGTATCTTACGGCCTTGCACTTAACATCCATGTAGCTTACAGCCATGTTATCTTACAACCATGTTGTTAACAGTAAATAGGTATCAATTATCTTTCTCATGCTAAAATTATAAATCATACATAATTGAAATACAATATAATGAAAATCATTCAATAATTCAAAGTAAAAATGTAATCCAAATTCAACTGTTCAGGTAAACCAATTTTGTTCCACTTCAATGTCAATTAATTCACAACAAACAACAAAATATTTCATGTTTTTATCAGTCAATAGGTATTACTTATTGGATCTCTTGCTAATATTTGAATTCATACATCAATATAGTTTACTCTATACAATTGTGTTGTAATACTTATCAAATTTCTTATTAATGTTGTACTCGAATACAATTTTAAATCATAATTTCGTGGTAAATTTGCAGGTTGTTGGAGCCAAGCCAAGAGTTTCTATTGCATATCGAATAAGGAATAGGAGGCGAGGTACAAGGGGGCCCCAGTTGCAGAGCAGTTCATCAGATGAGGATGTCAATGCTCCCAATGCTCCTAGCAATGTCATTGAAAAGGACCCTGTGGTAGTAGATCATCCCAGCCCACCATCAGCCACAGAGCCACCTTCAACCACAGTTCAAGGTGCAAGTTCAACAAAGAAAATCAGTGCCATCAAAGGTTGGACAAAGTAAGACATTCTCGATGCAATTGATGGTATCGAGTTTAAGGGATATTCAATTCGTGCATCTGCAAAAAAACATGGCATTGTTGCCTCTAACATACATTATTGGATAAATGGGCTAACTAATACAAAGTGTAGAGTGCCTATTACAGTTATGACTGAAGAGGAGGAGGATGAGATGGTTGAGTGGTATAAGGAGATGGCCCAATTGGGACATGGGTTAGAGCTTATACAAATTCAATCCACTGTAGCTCAAATCTATCAAGGGAGGCCAAACCCCTTTAAGGATGGTTTTCCTGGTAATTCATGGTGGAGTGGGTTTAAAAATAGGCATACAGACCTTGTGTTACGTACAACGGAGGGCCTTGACAGAGACCGGGCTTTAAATCTATGCCCTGCAATTGTTTCCAAGTTCTATAACACTCTTTCTGTTGCATATGACCAACACTCATATGCCCTAGACATATATGGAACTGAGATGAAACAGGATTACAGGCAGGAAGGAATTGTGGTATGTGGGTAATTTCCAAGAGAGGGAGTAGAAATGCGCCTGAGATATTGCCCAAGAGCAGGGAGTGGATCACAATTCTTGCCTCTGTCAATGTAATTGGTTCATCAATACCAAGATTTTATCTATTTAAAGGTAAAAATCAACTAAAAAATTATATACATAAGTGTGAACCAGGTGCATGCATGGTTGCACATCTACATGCATGTATGACAAAGGAAATGTTCCTGAATTGGCTTTGCCATGTTGTTGCTTCTGTATCAGGTGGTTTATCACCTGAAAACAGGCACTTACTGATTTTAGATGGCCATGGAAGCCACATGGTTGTGTAGAAAATCGAGGAGGCCAATAAGTTTGGCATTGACCTGTTAACATTGTTGCCTCATACCACTCACATATTACAGCCCCTTGATGTGAGCATTTTTGGGCCTTTCAAGAACTATTTCAGGGTCGAGCGAGCTTCATGGATGGCAAAGAATCTAGGGGTGGAAGTAAAGAGGTTTGAGCTAGTCGAGTTTGCAAGTAAAGCATTTAAAAGGGCTCTCACACCTTCTAATATCAAGGCTAGATTTAGGAGGACTGATATATGGCCACTTAATTTTGATGCTCTTATGCATGATACCAGTTGTAGCCAAGCATTTGAAGTGGAAGGTCAAGAAGAAGAGAACTTACAAGACCATGTCGGTGCCCAAGAAGATGTAGTTGATTTTGAAGGTATAATGTCCCTTTCTGAAAGGTTGTTCTATGGTGGTGATGATGATAAGCATGTCAGTGAGACACAGTTTAGTCATTAACCAACTAACAATATCAATGAGTTTGTCACACCCACTGAACCACCTGCCAATTATGCATGTGACATTCCATGTGATGCAGCTTACAATGAGCAATTGACCATGCCAACCAAAATAAGTGCACCATCATGTTTGGCAGAGGTCGTGATGAATATCATTAGAAATAATGTATCTACCACCAATGAGGAGGAAAGCATGGACATGCCTTCACAACCATCAGGGTTGAACACCGAACTTGTTCATTATTTTGTGGACAATGGATTACTGAAAGAGGAACCTATTCAACATGAAGTACCTAAAGAAGAAAACAATGGGGGCCAATCAATTGTCCCAGAGGATGAAATCCAAGTGTCAGGTCCAGAGGAGCATGGGGCAACAAAAAAGCAGAGATTACTTGGTGCATTCCTAAAGCTACCAGTAGAGAGAGTGAAGGCCTCATCAAGGAACTCAACATCATATTATCTTTTTCTAGGGAGGAGTTCACATTCGCTCACATCTGAAGATTATATGAATTTAATGTTTGAGTCTGAATGTAAAAATAATGAAATTTAGGAAGCTAAAAAGAGAAAGAAGGAGTTAGCCAATGAAAAGAGGGCTGCAAGGATTGCAACAACAGAAGCTCGAGCAAAGGAAAGGTTCGAAAGACAAAAAGAAATGGAAGATAAGGAACATCAAAAGAAATTGGCAAGGCAAGAGAGAGAGGAAAGAAAGGTTCAACGAGAGTTGGAAAAAGGAGGAGGGGTGACAAGCAGGGAAGACCATGGTTCAAGCCAGTTTGAGGCAAATAGGTTGATGTATAACATGTTGGATCACATTGCAGAGAAGACACCATCATTCCAAGACCTGATTAACATCCAAGTCCCCAGCTATCAGGTAGGGGTTAGGCCCACCTCTTATACCCCTATCAGTGCAGGTTTGAATACTAACTGTGTTTATATGACACCTACAGTCAGTGTTAGGGTTATTAATACAAGTGGACACTTGGGCTACTCAGTCCCACCATGGCTAAATGGAGCAAATTGGAGTCAAGCATATGGCAACATTCAAGCACCTCCTAATCATCCAATGTTGGGCAGTCCACCATACTTGGGTCAGGCAGTCAACTCAACAATTTTGGGCAATGAAGGAAATGGAAGCCATCAAGCATAGGGGTGGCATGACTTAATTTTTGTAACCACAAGACACTGTGATTTTGGTAAGGATGAAATAGGTTTGTTAAGGATAGCATCCATGGATGTTTGGGAAGCTACAAATAGTTTCAAATTAGTATGTATCAAACAGTTTCTAATTCCTACAAGTTTGTTAATCTATTGAAGCTATAGCCTTAGCCTATATCAGAATTTTTATGAAGTTATATGTATGAATTTATTTCTTATTTAAAATAACACAACACTTGCCATAACCTATATCAGAATTTTTAATTTTTAATTAGTATGTATCAAAAAATTTGTAATTTCTACAAAATTATACCTTGTATTCCTTGGGAGTTAACAAATTGACAGTGTAAGCCATTTCTAAATTTCTCACTTGCAAAGGCATAATACCAATCATCAATGACACCATTAAAACAAGTGATAGTTGGTGCCATCATTTTTGTTACTTAAAGTGACAAGACAACCCACATTCATCGATAGAAGCCAATGATAAAATTTATGAATAATGATTAATAACAGAGTTATGATAAATTTTTCCAATAATACAAAAGAAACAAAAATCCCTCCATGAACATTTTCTCTATTGAAATTATTATATGAATATAAACATCACAATTTCAATTTATATTACATCTAAACAAAATATCCGTTGAACATTACATACTCTTTAATGAATAGAAAAAGCTACTAATAATCCTGTTAAATAATAAGTATATCAACACGAGGAGCAAACCAACAGTCTTATATAATGAAATTGTGTGAGGGAATCAGATAAAATAAATAATGCTAACAAATTCTAATTAATCAGATCAGTGGGAAAAAAACTTGTATCATTATACTGGTGCAATGAAAATTACTTGCTAACTTCATCAATACAAATCACTCAATAAAGGAGGAGACTATGAAAAAAGAAACTAAATTCATAAGAAAAAAAGGTCTATGACACCAAATTCCAACTTGGATTTTGGCTTATTGCCCCACTCTGAAAATTTGTGTCTTGCAAAGAGAACAACCCTGATTGAATGATCCTACCTCTTAATTGATTAAAAATAAGTGGAATATAAAAATCATAACTACAAACCAATGATACCGTGAAGGCATTCCCTGTTTCTGAAGAGCTGCTAACATGTTTTAAGCAAGTTTATAACTATTTCAGTGTTTTTGTAACTGCAAACAGAGGGTGTGAACAAAGAAATTGAATTCATAAAAAAAAAACAAAAACTAAGGTAAAACACCTCTATGGAAGTGACTGTAATACCTCAACTCTATGAAACAAGAATGAAATACTGAGACTTCACATCCAAGTCAAAACCCTTAAGAGAAACTAGGAACAAAGGTAAAATAACTCTATGGAAGTGACTGTAAAATTAATACCTCGACTCTGTGAAACATGAATTTAAGACCGAGACTTCACATGCAAGTAAAAAACCTTAAGAGAAACCAGGAACAAAGGTGGTTATACCTTGTTGGAGTGAAACAATAATGCAAGACTGAGACTTCACATGCAAGTCAAAACATGTGCATATATCAATGTAAATAACATAGTATGAGAAAATGTCAACATTATTAACAACATAGTATGAGAAAATGGCATCAAATTAATTGAAAACATGTACAAAATATAAAACATTATTAACATGCTCGACTTTGTGGTGGTTATACCAATATTTAAACATCAAAATATCAATTTACGGAAAACCCTAAACCCTAAATGTGTTAAAAAAAACCCCTAAACCTAAATGTGTTGTTGTGAAACAAGAATGCAAGACCGAGACTTCACATGCAAGTCAAAACATGTGCATATATCAATGTAAATAACACAGTATGAGAAAATTTCAACATTATTAACAACATCGTATGAGAATTTAGACATAATTATTAACACAGTATAAGAAAATGTCATCAAATTCATTGAAAACATGTACAAAATATAAAACATTATTAACATAATTCGACTCTGTGGTGGTTATACCAATATTTAAACATCAAAATCTCAATTTACAGAAAACCCTAAACCCTAAATGTGTTGAAAAACAAAACCATAAACCCTAAATGTGTTGGAGTAAAACAAGAATTCAAGACCGAGACTTCACATGCAAGTTAAAACCCTCAAAACCCTTAAGAGAAACCAAGAACAAAGTAACACAGTATGAGAAAATGTCAACATTATTAAAAACATAGTATGAGAAAATGTCAACATTATTAACAACACAGTATGACAATTTAGACAACATTATTAACACAATATGACAATTTAGACAACATTACTAACACAGTATGAGAAAATGTCATCAAATTAATTGAAAACATGTACAGAATATAAAACAGTTATACCTTGGCTCTCAGCTCTGTGGTGGATAAAAATATTTAAACATCAAAATCTCAATTTACACAAAACCTTAAACCCTAAATGTGTTAAAAAAAAAAAACCCTAAACCCTCAATCTCAATTGACACAAATTCCTTTTAATTAACACAAAAACCCTACCATAAACCTAAACTAGTCAATTTACACAAAAAAATAGGACACAGGAAACAAGCTCAACAAAAACATATCCTTCAAGTTAAATGTGTTAAAAAACCAGACAATTTACAGAAAACCCAAGTGTTTAAAAACACATTAAACAAGCTTAATAGAGAAACATATCCTTCAGGTTAAATATGTTTACAAACACACACTACAAGGAAAAGACCCTCTAGTGGAGGTTATAAAGGAGGTTTTTAGTATGATAAAATTGGCCAAATTTTTCAAAACACATTTGCTACAACATCCGTTTATGGTTACGAAGGTTTTGGCGGAGCTTTTAACAGAATTTCAACACAACTAAAAAAACTAGGCGGCCGAAGGTTATTACGGATGTTTTTTTCATCGGTGCGCTACTAGGGTGTCAACACACTGGTGCATGTCATTTAGAAGGTGGCCCGGAGCGGTCGAAGGTGCATGCACCAGGATGTCAAGGTATCATTCGCATATAAAGCAGGTGTTGGTAAATGTTATGCGAAACGTTCTGGTGGTATTAGGATATGGTGCCACCAAGTGGTCTAAATACTGGTCCCTTGAAGTTGTAAATATGCCGGTGTAGTATCAGAAAAATGCACCATTTTTTCTAATTAAGTAGTATTTAATGGTGCCATAAAATTAGTACCAATGCCGATACATAGACTCATGGCTTGTAACAACGTTATGATATCTTATTGCAATAGTTGCAGGCGTTGGTATTATGTTTCGAGCTTATAAGTTATGAAAATGAACTAATATGTTGTATCATACAAACGCCGCAAGAATTATCGATCATGTACACACGGAAATTATTCATTTCATAATTTTAGAAACATCGACACCTAATAGGTCGATTATTGTGATTTTTAAAGACATTACTATTCATCAAAAGTAAACCATCTTATAACAATATTCATATTAATTAAATTTTTATTAATGCATTTGAATGTGATGTTTGGATTAATTTGTTATATCATATCATAATTATTGTGATTTTTTTAAATTCATTATTCATCAAAATACGACACATATCTTCTAATAGTATTCATATGAATTAAATTTTTATTAGTGCATTTGAATGTGATGTTTAGATTAATTTGTTATATCATATCATCAAATTTCATATCTCTTCATTGTAATATTTAATCATCCATAAGTTTAATCAGTGGTGTTACATTTCACAACGATAATGGAGAACGCAATAGAATAAATTAAAACATATTATTATTATTATATATGAATAAGACAGTATTTTTCATGCAAAATGTGACAGTTATTGGTATCCCTTTGTCTTTCAATTGGGACACTATGTCCATTACATTAAATAAAATGTCTGATTTCACAAACAAATATTTCAAAAAATAAAATGCTTTGCTTTGATATCCAAACATAGTGATCATCATTCTTTGCTTGAACTATTGTCACTCCTAGAGCTACTTCCATGACTTGGGTTATTTCATGAATGTTTTTTTCACGGTGTTGATTGTTTTCTTCTTATTCACCTTCCATCTACAAACATAAAAATAAATTGTAATGAGTGTATATACATTGGTGAGAATAATGAAAATTGCAATATTAAATAATATACATCAATGTAAATCGAAAAGAAATGACGTACCATAGCAACAATTGACTCATGAACTATACACATTTTTTCAAAACCATGTAGTATGCCATCTTTCAAGATTTCATCTGTTGGCACAGTTCCATACTTTGTTTCATGCAAGTTTTATACCTCATAACAAATCATATATTTAATATAAAAGGTTTTTTTTTTCTATTAATTATAGACGAATCTAAGTAAAACAATATCGATAGATTCTTACAAATTCCACAATTAATTTTTGATATGCCAACATATACTCACAACCCATATTTAACCCAGTGTCAATCAATTCGTCTGATGGTTCTTCTTTGTATATTAGCACTTTTTTGAAGACATTCAATGATGATTTTTGTAAAACAACTTTAAAAATACCAAAATGAAATCTAGTTAAGTTGTTATAAGGAAGTAACAATTACTCACAAACTTAGATATCAACTATTTTCTTCCTTGACGTCTAGTTTTATGTGCTGAATGGGTTCCATTTTCTTTTCTTTTCTGCAAGAAAATACTTGAAAATTAATATTTAATGCTAAATTGTTTATTTATTGTAACTAATGATTGAAAAATTCAATAATTACATATTACATTTGAAGCACATTTTTGTTGAGATGGCTCCTCCTGCGATGCAATTTTGTCCATTTATTTGACCATCTCCTTGTACACCTTTTTGGACATTCCTACTGGCATATTTCTGATATCAGCTCGTTCATCTTTTGATATTTTCATAATCTTCCTAAAAATGTAACATGACAATAAACTATTTAATTTTTATATTGATATATGAAAAGTAAATATAAAAAAAGTGATATTTATAAATAATTTTAGACAAACATTTAAAGAAATATTACTTTTTCATTCCTTCTTTTTTGTTGTTGTACGTTTTTTATATTAAAAGTCTGACATCTCTCATTGACCAATTCTCTAGAAACTCTTCCTGTAGTTTAGATAAAATTTGGTTCTTGGAATCACTAGATTGATTTTTGTATTGTAAGTGGGAATAACATCTATACATTTGTTCCACTAGATCCCTCAAACTTTTGTAAAAGTTTTTCCCCCTTTCGCTAACCTCCAGAACCACTCTAGATGAGCTAAGGAGCAATTCATTTTCATTTGAATGTTCTATTTTTTTTCTTTTCTTAGAACAACATTCCTTTTCTGAGTTGTTGGTGCATGTAGAACATTAAACAGATGTGAATTAATATATTTTTTGACACATGTTATCTAATAATTTTAAGTATACTATTGATGAAAATTAAAAAAAAGGCCCGAAGGGGCATGGTCTAGTGGCCAGCGAACGTGCTGTTAAGCAGGTCACAAGTTCGAACCTCGTCTAAATCGGGGACCGTTCTTGAAGGCTGGGAAGTTCCCTAAGGGGTTATAGTGGTGGCTGGGAGGTTTGACCCCGCGCCTCGTGTGTGAAAGCTGTCTGCCGTTGCCGATTCCTCTGATTCACAAATAAAAGGTGAAAATTAAAAAAAAAAAAAAAACTCATATTGGATCGATGGTATTTTTTCATTCACCTGATTCATCAATTTGCAATTTTTCCATCAAGATTTTACGCTCTTCTGGTCCTAGATCAGAAATAAACTTATCGAGCTTCATCATTTTGTGGCTCTGCATGATACACAGTAAACAATACATATTAGTTAAACTTACATATAGTTCAAAAATAATATTTTTTTTAAAGAATTTACAAAGAAATTTCTTTTTTTTCTTTTGTTGATGTGTTATCAGTATTTTTGTTACTTGATCTCTTGTCAGCTTATCAATATGAAACCTATATCATATCATTCATTAATATATTTTATAAATAAATTGTCAACCTTTCAGGTAAAAAAAAATATCTCAAGAAACCGGTGCGCCATTCATGGTGTACGCACCGATGTCAGTGCGTAGTGGTCTTATAAACGCACTGCCAAAACAGTATAACACATAGTACAGTGCTCTATGTCAACAAGGAGAGCACCGGTGCGTTACATGTTAACCATAGCACCGATTTACACAAATAAAATATTAAAAATTGTCCAGTGTTAGTTTTTGTAGCATAAACGTCACACGCAAACAAGGGACCACCATACGATGCTCTCTGTGAACTAGGAGACCCGGTGCAGTGTGTTATATGTTACATGGTGCACCAATTAAAACAATAAAAAAAAAATTTTTGAAACAGCACGAGCGCAGTGTGCCGTAATGAAATAGTGCACCGGTGCTCTATTTTACATAAGGCGCACTGATTAAAAAGGAATTTTCTTTTAATTTTTTTATCACACAAGACTTCCATGGTGCGTTGGGATAATCCAACACACCAGTGCACTAGGTTATGCCTAGTGCACCAATAAAAAAATTCAATTTTCTCAAAAATTCACGTTAGGGCCGACATGGATTGGGGTCTGACTATGCAATTCGTCCCATGGGTTGGATGTCTTAGGCCTATATATAGCAATACAAACCCTATAAATATAAAATGAAAAGCCCTGATTCTGAAATCACAGAAACAGGGAGAAGAAAGGGCAGAAACAAAAAGAATGTAGGGTTTAGGGTAAAAATAGATTTTTATTTTTTATTTTGTTTCGGAAAATGAAAAAGAAATTGAAATTTTTTTCTTACTGCGTAAAAAAAACTACACAAAAATTTAAAAAAAACAATAAACTTTAATCATGAGATCGTTTGAAATTCTATGCTACAGGGTTTGAATCACCAGAGGTTTGGAATTCTGATTGTTTGAATACTTATATTCGAACGTATTTCGCTGCTCCATAGTGCTCTCGTGCTCTGTTACTCCAGGTATGTCTCCTGCAAATCTTTGGCTAATTTTTTTTGCAAATATAGTGAAATAAAAAATAAAAAAAATAGTATTTAAAGAATTGTTTTATGAAATTAGATTTTCAAAAATATTTTTCCGCCCATTTTTCAATTTACTGATTTTTTTCACATAAAGAAAATAGAGTTGCGCTTTTTTTATTTGCGGTTATTCGTTGCCAATGCGCCACTTAATATCACCGCACTGGTGCGTCCATTTATATCACGACACTGGTGCGCAATAACAAAAAAGCACCGTGCGGTGATCTGTACATTAGCACCGATAACAAGAATTCCATTTTTAAGGCACTGAAATTACTTTTAGGTGTGTACACCAAAATTTATTGTTGATTTTGCTCAAATGCAGGGAGAAAATATCATAATTATATCGAATGGACAATTCTTCAAAATCTAGCTCTTTCCATAATATTTCTCAAAGTCCATCATGGAGTTCTCCCTATCCATCTCGAGACATAATATTTACTTCAGATTTTATTTATATTTTCATTATCTAATTGAATTTATGTGTTTTATCCATGTCAATCATGCACATCTTAATTAAATTTATAATGTATACAAATTTGTAGGTTTATGCAAATTCATAATCGAATTTAGATGCACAAAATATTCAAACAACTCCAAAATGTCGGAAGCTCTTATTAGGAGTAGCATACCACAAGGCGCATTTGGTAGATAAAAATGGACAACCGCTTCACCCTGCCAATTGTAACAATATTGCATCTTCTAGCCACAATTCTGGGACAATGATGGTAATAATTATAATTGTTTGGTATATTTATTAATGTAATTATTTCAATGTCAATCCAATTAATCATGCAATATTGTCAACGTGGTTACTAATTGATATCATATATTTTGTACTAATCATGTTTAAATATATTTTTTTTAAATATGAGGATTCTAGTGATGATGAGCGACCTACCTACCATCTTCCATTGCACCCCACGACAATGTCAAATGTTGAATTGAAGAAAAAATTGGATGAGAATGATACCAGAATATTTGAATCAACCATTGATTCAATTCTGCTCGTCGATTCACCAATTAGGAATGACTACAACAATAGTAGTTCTTCACAAGTTGGCAATGGAGGCAATCAAATAGAGGTTTGTATGGATGATTACCTAAGGGATACGACTGCCATGGAGACAATGTTGTTAGATGCATTCCAAAATGATGATCGGATAAGGATGATACTCATATATTTGACACCTTTCGGCCTTAAATTTACTTCATCACCCTCTCTTTGGACCTGGCGGTCGGGTCAAAGTCTACCAGGTTAGGAACAATGATTTTCTGCACAACTTGAAAACAAGTTTAGCTTGTCGAATACATGTTTCTAAAATTTGAGGGTAAATTTATAGAATTTCTCCTTATATAAATTGAAAGTATAATGGGTAAACAATGAACATTACGAATGGTTATCAATAAAGCGTTAATAATTATCTTGAGTTAATATTACATTTATTATTATGTTTTCGCAGTCATAACTAATTTATTCAATATAAGTTCTTAGAGTAATAATGTTACCACGGTCAACTACAAAAGACAAAATAAATTGTTGAAAATGTTGGGTGTTGAGTACATATCATATCATGCATGTCCAAATTATTGTATTCTATATAGAGGAGAATATGCAGACAAAGACAATAATAATAAAAGAAATGTGTTATTGATGCCAGTAAATCAAAAAAGAAGGGTAAATCACGTATTGCTCCTCCTTTTAAGATATTAAGGCACATGCCTATAATCCCAAGGATTCAAATTCTCTTTCGTTGAAAATAATTAGCTATGTTGTAGGGATGGCATGCCTCACACAGAAGTGAGTTGGGAGCTATGCGAATCCCAACTGATTCAATATCCATGGAGCATATAGAGGATACATGGCCTGAAAAATTCAAGGATGAAGTAAGAAGTCTACGACTCATCATAGCCATGGATGGCATCAACCCATATTCCCTCCAGAACACCAACTATTATGTTTGGCCTGTAGTAGTGATCAATAACAATATCCCCCCATGGTTTTCTGTGAAGAATGAACATCTTATGTTGGATCTCATATTCCCTGGTAGAATACAAGTGAATAATATGGATGTCTACTTACAACCACTAGTAGATGAATTGAAGGAATTATGGGGTGGGATAAATGTATACGACGTATCAAGACCCATCGCAGTAGAGAGGAGTTTTACGTTGTATGGAATATGTGCTTACACGACACATGATTATCCAAGCTTAGGAGTTTTCTCTGGTAACTTACATGTTTAATTTATTAATTTGTTTATATACGTAACAATATTCTTTCACATATTAGTTATTTAATTCATTGTAATTGTTCTGACCTTCATGATATTCTTTAACGTGCCATGCATATTAATTGTATACAATAATCTCACAGGTCTTGTAACAAAAGGGTATTTTGGATGTAAATCTTGTGGACCTTCTCTGAAAGCTAGATGGTCCAAGGACCTATGAAAGCGAGTGTATGATTGCTCTAGGGTATTCGTCCTAGAAGAACATCCTTACAGAAGAGCAACATCCACTTTCATTGGTAAACAAGAGAGAACCCAAAGGCCTCCAATAACGACACCAACTGAATGGCTTAGAGCATATGAGAGAGAGAATGAGAAGGATTTCATAGAAATGTTCGATTCAAATGAGGAGCATATGTTCGATGATCCAAAATTCTCTGACGCCTATGTTGAGAAATTTCCCATTGGGATTAAAAGGAAATCTATCTTTTATAACCTCCCATATTGGGAGCATCTTAAGATTAACCACTTATTTGATCCCGTGCATATATCTAAAAATGTTTCATCTTCTTTATGGAGGAACATATCATCAAAAAAAGTTACACATTGGTTGTTAGGAAATATATTATTACTTCAAAAACTAAAAAGAAACATTGGCCAACATGATTAGAAAGTACAGGATCAGAGGCAGGCGCTAGTACCTATAATTTATGGTATTTCAAAGAAGGTGATATCCCATGGATTTTAAAAAAAGATGATATTTATTTGGAAAAGGAAGTTATAATGGATGTGAGGGAACCATCTTCATACGGGTCTTCACTACAGTTTTGCTTCGTCGTGGATGACCATTTGTCGGGGTTGAAATCGCATGACCATCTGAATCTTCTAAGAGTACGTATACTATGTCAAAATCATGATCATTTTATTATTTGTTATATTAATAAATTTTACCCCATGCAGGGATCATAAAATGTAGCTAATTTTGTATATTATTGCACATGTTTATAACTTTGCAGTGTCATTATCCTTTGTTCATGCGTGGGCGTGTGAAACATGAATTCCCTCAAGACCTAGAACATGCCATATCTAAATTATCTGCATTTGTATGTTGGATCACGTCAAAGGAGACTCATGTGGCTAGCATTCCACGGTGGCATCAAGAGATAGTTGAGATTGTTTGTATGTTTGAGAAGGAACTGCCAACGAGTTTCATGGACTTGCAGGTTCATCTTTTAATCCTTCTCAATGGGCGCATACCACTGGTTAGGACCAACCAAGAAAGCCTGTAGGTGGGCATTCCACCTGCGAATAAGATGTCTAAAAAAAAAACCATGGCCCTTTAGGGAAGTAGCCTCCTCATAGAACTTGAGGAGGCCTACCTGCCTTAGGAGCCCCTGGGTAGCTGCTGCAATAGGGTGAGGGTATGCATCTCTCTCCCTCTCTCGTGCCTTCCACAGGAAAACCATGTTATACTGGTCTGTCTGTTGTTGTTGTTGTTCCCCCTCTTCTCTTCTTTCACGTCTTTGAATGATTGACATATTAAATACAATTTTTTTATTAAATGAGACATGTATTTAGGAATATATATATATAATTTTTTTTGGAAAAAAAAAAAACAGTTGGTGCGCCACAATAAACAGGCATGCACTGGTATTGATGCGTATTTTTTTGTCGCACACCGGCGGCGGTGCACCTGAAAATTTTCAGCACACCGCCCTCTTGGAATTATTCTTAATTCAATGATGTGTTGGTATAATAGATCACACCATTGACTATGGACCGTGTCGGGAGGGCGGTGAGCTGACTAAAATCTACACCTCGGGGTGTATAATTCGGTCATTGCACCGACCCCCTGGAATCATTACATAGTTAATGGTGAGGTCTTTTACCAAGTCGCACCGTTGACCCTGTCGAAATGTGGAATGCGGTGCGCTGACAAAAATACCTACCCTGGGGTGAATATTTAAGTCAACGAACCATATTGTCATTATTCCACATGGTCAATGGTACAGCCAGGTAACCGACTGCACCTTACTTTTTTAAAATTTTAAAATAACACGGTGCACATTTCGGTACTGCCCTAGAACTAGTGCGGATACTGTTAGCACCAGTTGCGGTGTGGCCTGTAAATTTACAGGAAGCACCGCAAATCGGTGCAAGCCGAACGGCTCAAGCGCACCACGCGACAATTTTTTTTTCTTTTAAATGGTTAATTTTAAGGTAATTTGAAATTCCAATCCTCTAAAAGGCTTAATTATGGAAAAACAAGAAAAATACCTATACATTTGGTCGTCGAGGAGGCATATTGGCTGTAGAATTTGCAAAATTAAATTTTCCCACCGTTTTGAAAAATTCAAGCTAGAGATTGGTGGGCAATGCACATCACCAGTGTGTGCAATGGGTGCAATGGGAGCACCGATGTCAGGGCGGATCAGACAAGGATAAATTGCACCGGTGCTTGAGAGCTCTGAAGCACCAAGAAAAGTGAAAAATGTAGTTTTTTGGCCATAATGTTTCTTTTTATTTAACCCTGTTCCGGTGCGCGGCGCTTTATAGGTGCACTGGTGCGGTTTCTTAAGACCGCACTGAGTGGTTTCTGTTTTGGTGCAGGGTTTTATGACGCATCGGTGCAGACTCTTTGTAAAGCCCCGGTGCGATATAGTAATAAGACGCACCGAGCAATTTTTGTTTTGGCACAGGGTTTTATGACGCACCGATGCAGACTCTTTGTAAAGCCCTGGTGTGCTATAGTAATAAGACGCATTGGGCAGTGTGTACGGAGCGCACGATGTCCGGTGTGCCAATGTTTTGTGCGCACTGGTGCTTTCTCTTGTTGAATGCACTGGTGCGGTTTAGGATGATAAGCGCACCAGACGAAAAACATCTGCAAAAGCCTCTACTCACCAACCTCCTCTAGTAACCTCCACTATAAACGGATGTCTGGGGTATTTTTATAAGGGATTCCTCAAAAACATCTGATAGAGGGTCTTTTCCTTGTAGTGACATACATATGACTGGTAGGATAGAGTCCTACCTTAGGACTGCTCTCCTCGCCTTCCTCCTTGCCAACTGCATTGGCCTGCAAACAATGCAAAAACACAATCAGAAAACAACCATTCAGAGCACATAAATTTAAAAAATAGCAAAAACGATAAAAAAAAGTAAAACCAACACTGGAAAACGCACCTAAAAGCACAATTCAGAGCATCTAGACCTAAAAACGCACCTGAAAATGACACAGAGCCGAACGCAGGTAAAACCACCATAGAGCCAAGGTAAAAACACCACAGAGCCGAGGTATAACGAGAAGGTTCAGCCCCCGCAGTCGAACCAAGACCACAAGAGCTCAAACCAGGAGGGCACAGGCACCATAACCCGGGATGCAGCACATGGAGGGTAGAGGCGGAGGCATCGGGCATCAATGCAATGACTGCGTGACAATCGGACAAGAAGATGACCAACAACCAGGCCCAGAGTGAAAATGGAGGCTTCCCGAACAAGCTTCTGGTTAAACGCAGGAAGGGACTGGCTCAGCAGGTGGATGACCAGTTGGATAAGTGGCATGTACCCGTGACATGTGCCCGCATCAGATGGACACCTGTTGTACGTAGACATGGCGTCCGATGTAGCGTGGGGGCCTAGTCATTGCCGAGGTGTCCAACGATTGACCCCTCTCCCTTATAATAGAAAAAAAAATGATTTTGTGAACATTTGATTTGAATTGAGCGGAAAACCTGAAATGAAAATTTAAAGAAACATTTATAATAAAAAGAATAAAATGTTGTTGTGAACATTCGATTTGAATGGGGTAGTGAACTTAAAATGAAAATGGTTACAAAGAAACATTTATAATAGAAAAAATAAAATATATAAATTGCAGTTGGGTCAAATATTTTATTTTTAATATGAAATTATAGTTATTATTTGACATTATGGTTTTAATATTTTAAAAAACATTATTACTTTTTTTTTTTTGAAATTATGAATTATTAGAGATAAATAATGCAAAGTTGGTTCACCTATACAACATGTGAGGATGAAGAAGTGTTCAAGGAAGCATAACCTTCAACTAGTCTATAACGGATTTTAAATACCCTATCACTTGTAAGTTTAGATTGTTGAAGTGACACAGTTAAATTGACTAACATATTTCATTAATTTATATTATTTTAGTACTTGTTAGCTAGTTGTATTTTTGTTCCAGACTAAATTACCAGTTCACGTTACTCATTTTTAGTTGTATAATTTATTAACTAGTCGTATATTTTAATCTTGGACTAATTTAGTAATTTATAAAAATCATTTTTAGTTGGGTCACTTAAGATTGCTCATTTTTTGTAGTATTTCACTTGGAAAAGTTTCAGTGACTACGTTTTAAGTCACCTAGTCACTAATTTCTCATTTTCTACTAGTGGTCAATTTTTTTCCATGATTCCTTTCAGGTCAAACTTACTGGTTTAAAATGCACAAGGATGGTGATTAAATGTGATTATATGATCAAGGGAAATGTTTGAAAATTAGGATGGTCATGTGGGATAGGGATGTTGGATACTTTTTTGGTCAAAAATTTGGCTCGATGTATATACCTAAGGTCATAAAATTATTGTTTTTCAACTCCAAATTAACATGATATCAATATGTCAAATAGATGAATAAAGTGAAGTTTTGTGTTGGGTAGCATATTCATTGAAATGATATAATTAGTGAACCAAACATTATTGACTATGGTGTGTATTACAGGAGCCAGATGAGGCCATGGCAACAGATCGTGCCATATCAAATGAGGACAAAATGGATGACGCAGGACATCAGCTACCCAAATTTTGACTTAGACTTAAGAAAAACTGATATAATGGCATTTTGTGATACATCCATCTTTTTTCATGATATTATTAAAATTTATAGTGTATTATCCAACCTTGACAGAAATTAATGCATGTTGATTATTTTAGATGGATATTGGAGAAAATGCATAGCATAAGCCTTTAACTATCCAAAGAAAAAGACATGTACATGGATGTGGACCTAAATCTATTAAATCACGTAGATGATAGTGGCTAGAAGAGGATATGACAATGGATACTGCAGACAAAACAAATGATTACACTAAACAAAAGGTTGGTCAGGACTATAGTACATGGGATGAATACTTTGAGAAAATTGTTGTTTGTGGATGGTTTTATATGTCATGGAAAGAAATAATTTAAACAAGTGATTGTACAAAGGAATTACATATATGATGAGCTTCCAGTGGGTAGTATGCCTCCTACAATTGACTTGAATCCAATAGGAATTGTGGTAAAGAATTTTCTAATTTGATACAAATAATATGTATTCTGTGCAGAATTTTTTTCTGAATATATCACATCCATTGTTGATAGAGTCGACATTTCGAACCAATCCACTGTGGTTCATCTTTAGGAAAGATCCATGAGTTAGTCAGATCTCACAATAAGGTATAAATAGGAGGATGAGAAAAATGACTGGAAAGGAAAATGACAGGGAGGCCGACCTAAAATGTAATGTTTTTCGGATATATCGCATCCATTATTGCTAGAGTCGACGTTTCGAACCAATCCACCGTATTTTATCTTTAGGAAAGAGTTAGTATGATCTCACAATAAGGTATAAATAGGAGGATAAGAAAAATGAGCGGAAAGGAAAATGACAAGGAAGCCGTCCTAAAATGTCAAAAAGGGGAGATTAATTTATTAGTGAAAATAATTTATTAATGAAATTAATTTATTAATAAAATTAATTAATTAAATAACAGTTTATTAAATTTTTAATTATTTTATTCCAAAATAGTCAAAAGACTCATTTATAAAAATTCTTTATTATGATGTTTAATATTTGATCTAATTTATTTAAAAGTTTTATTCATAAATTAAACTTTTTAATAATTTTAAAGTTTTAACAATATTGTAAGAATGTTTAATTTATTATTTTATTAGAAAAATGATAATATAAATGAATAATAAATTATTTATAAAATTTTAGTGATAATTAGATAAATTATTATTAATAATTAATGGATATTAGTATTTCTTATTGATAATGAATATTAGTATTTAGGAATTAATCTAAATCGAAGAACTAATTAAATTAGATATTATTAGTATGATATGATTAATGTTTAAAGATTAAGGATAGATAAGGTTCATCAAAGGTTTCCAATAATTATTAGTAATAGTCAATGATTATTGAAGATTAAATAATATTTATTTAAAATATTTTATGATTTTGGTTATTAAAAGGTTTTAAAAAGGAGATAGTTCTTAAGATAATCTAAAGGAATAGTAAAAATAGGGATTAATAAAGTTTTAAAAAAAATATTTTAATAAGGATTAGGGGTTAAAGTAATTAAAATTTTATAGAAGTTAATATATTAATAATTGAATTACATGTCTTTATGTAAGAGGAGGGTTGAATAATGGAAAAAATGATATAAGGAGATGAACTGCCGAAATAAGGAGAGATACAGTTGAGGATACAAGTGGGGGAAATGAGGAAAAGAGGAAGGAGCGGAAACTAAATAAGAAGGATGAAGGGTTAGGAAGGGAGCGGTTAGGTATGGGTGTGATTATTGTTTAAAGTCAGAATCTAATTGTCGCTTATTTTTCAGCCATCATCACAGTTTAGTTTTTCAGGGTACTTACCAATTTCGATCGCTTCCCTAAATTTCCTGTAGTGATAGTGGTCAATTTTGGCCACCATACAGGATTTTTTAATACAAATATGATGATTGGTTTTGTTGGAGTGCTTAGCCAAAGTTGAGGTTTTAAGGTGGTTATGTTTTATGTCAGCAGCATGTTCTTGAATTATTGTTAAGATAGATTGATCAGTTTCCCCAATGTACGGTTTTATATAAAACATAACCGCCTTAAAACCTCAGCTTTGGCTTAGTACTCTAGTAAAACCAATCATCATATTTGTATTGAAAACTCCTGTGTGGTGACCAAAATTGACCACTATCACCACAGGAAATTTATGGAAGCGATCGAAATTGGTAATCACCCTGAAAACCTCAACCATGATGATGGCTAGAAAATAAGTAACAATTTGATTCTGACTTTAAGCAATAATTACACCCATACCTAACATCACTCTTCCTAACCCTTCATCCTTCTTATTCTATTTATGCTCCTTCCTCTTTTCCTCATTTCTTCCACTTGTATCCTCAACCCTATCTCTCCTTATTTCTGCGATTCATATCCTTATATCATTTTTTCCATTATTCCACCCTCCTTCTCTCACATAGAGGCATAGAATTCAATTATTATTAATCTATTAACTTCTATAAAATTTTAATTACTTTAAACCCTAATCTTTATTAAAATATTTTTTCGAACTTTATTAATCCCTAATTTTACTATTCCTTTAGATTATCTTAAGAACTATCTCCTTTTTAAAACCTTTTAATAACCAACATCATAAAATATTTTAAATAAATATTATTTAATATTTAATAATCATTGACTATTACTAATAATTTTTGCCAAGCTTTCCCCGGATGTGGGTGTTTAAGAAGCTCTGTACGTTGGCGCGTGGGGAGATATGGCGGGTTGGCATGTGGATTAGTGCCACCGCCACCCAACTCATTGCACTTCTCTGTATTTACAGCCCTGATCTCATTTTTAATGCCGCATTAACGCAGCGCGTCCTCCCAAGACAGCCTCATCGCATTTCTAACATGGAGCCTCACTCTCGCTGCATTTCTGCTCTTCCTCTGCGAGCTAGCTGTTCCAAGGCGGCAGCTGAGCCTTGGTCTCGGTCTGGCATTGGAACGAGATGCGCTCTTGTCTACTGCTTTGATTTGGCGCCTGGTATCCATTTCATTCGTAGCCCTCTCTGCAATTCCCGGTCCATTTCGCATTTTGATTGTGACTCTGCTCCTCTGGCTAATACCCCCTTTCCGTCTTTTGAGGTCCATGCCCCCCGCCTCTGCTTAGATGATTCGCATTGTGCCCCGACTGCCAACTGTAATATGCCGAGAATCCACCATCGTATGAGATCCAGAAGAGGGGCTAGTCGTGGACAGACTGCCCGTCTGCCCTCCTCCTCCAACTCTGGTTCGACCTCTCACTCCTCTGATTTTCTCACTGAGCGTTATCCTGCTACTCGGAGTGGCCGAGGCCAGAGGTCTGAGCACTCTCTTTCTGACTAGGGCTTCACCCAAACCATGCCTTCTCTTTCTCCCCCCCCTGCTCACTCCCACAATGCTCAATTCCGCTTTCCTTGTGCCAACTGCAGTGCCACCATGATTGCTAATATCACTGTTGATATTCATGCTGACACTGCGCAGGAGAATATTCAGGCTTTGGGTGAGCCTAAGGAGAAATGCTTCAACGATTTACCGCCCACTCCTCCTTTCTTCAATCTGAAGCGGGCGGATATCTGCAGTAGCGAGGTCCCTGGCAAATGCACCCCTGGTGGCCCGAGTAATGTTAAGGGTGGAGGTTCCACGGACAACGACGACTGCCAGATGCAGGATGAAGACACCCAAGACTATGGCTGCCGTATCATTGAAGAAAAGCCCTCTGACTTACAGGTTTCCTGAAAGCTCTTCCACCTTCAGGTTTTTGATGGTTAATTGCAAGTCTGGGTCTGCTTTTTTGTGCTTCAGGTCATATGTTCTACTATCTTTCATCTCTGCTATTATGTCACATATCCGGTTGCCCCTGCGTGGGCGGCTTTTCAATGCTTGTCAGTGTCTCAACAGGGCTTTTGGTCCAGTTTTTGATAATTTCTGGTCAGTTTTAAGGTTTTTACTTGACAGATAGTCGCTTCACTGGGAAAGAACTTCGGAGGCTAAGACCTCTCTGTAATTTTTGTATCAATAATAGGAGTAGACCAATTCAGAAAAAAAATAAATAAATAAATAAAATAATAAAATAATAAAATAAAATAAAAAATTGCCAAGCTTTAATGAATTGTAAATATCCTTATTCTTTAAACATTAATCATATCATAATAATAATATATAATTTAATTAGTTCTGCGATTTAGATTAATTCCTAAATATTAATATCCATTATCAATAAGAAATACTAATAGCCATTCATTATTATAATAATTTATCTATTTATCACTAAAATTTTATAAATAATTTATTATTCATTAATATTATCATTTTCTAATAAATTAAACATTCTTACAATATTGTTAAAACTTTAAATTATTAAAACAAAAATTATGAATAAATTTTTTAAGTAAATTAGATTAAATATTAAACATCATAATAAAGAATTTTTATAAATTAGTCTTTTGACTATTTTGGAATAAAATAATTAAAAATTTAATAAAATGTTATTTAATTAATTAGTTTTATTAATAAATTAATTTCATTAATCAATAATTTTCATCACTAAATTAATCTATATTTTTTTACATTTTAGATCAGCCTTACTGTCATTTTACTTTCCGCTCATTTTTCTCATCCTCCTATTTATACCTTATTGTGAGATCATACTAACTCATGGATCTTTCCTGAAGATGAACCACGGTGGATTGGTTTGAAACATCGACTCTATCAACAATGGATGTGATATATCTGGAAAACAATTCTACACAAAATGCTAATCGCGGAAGCCTTAAATCTATAGTATGTATTCTTTTTCTAAACATGGTTTTATATTATATAATTAATTTTTTTCTTAATGATTACTTGTAGGATAAATTTCTTGGTTTAAAGTTTCCTGGAGCATCAACTTCCAGCGTAGATGGCTATGATCATCTATCTAATGATCCATCTAACAAAAATATGTGCACATATACCAACTCAGAAGATGAGGAATTGATGAAAACAAGTTACAAAACAAGAACTAATTTAAAGATGCATAATTTGCTTAAAGACAAGGGGAAGGTGGACTACATACCCTATGAGAATGAATGTGATGGAGATGATGACTCACCCTTAAGTTTGAGATCAATTTACAAAGATACATTTGATCATCAACTATATTTTTCTTAGCCCAATGATCAACAACTACCTTGAGTGTATGAGGTGTTTCAATTTTGGGGATATAGCTACATGATACGACCCTCCAATATTCATGGAGAGAATCTAGGCCTCTTTATTGTCCAAAATTTCCATGTGGGATCCAAACATAGAAACAATTCACAACAAACCACTAGAAGATTGATGCCATGTTATGGTCTATCATATTACAATGGTGAATGGAGAAGGCTAGCCATATATAAGCATAGCATGTTGGCATATGGTCTAAATTTGAATATGTTTACACATCATCTCCAATTGGAAAGTGGAAAATAAATGAATATAGTTCATCTATATATATGGGCGTGCATACACACACAAAAATATTACAGTATTTATAAATAGTATTAAGGGGAGGGACCCTACTATAAGACTGAATTGTCAATTTGTTGAGGTTATAACTGATAAAGATGAAGATATGGAATAGAGGTTGATAGATTGATAATGGTTGCGGTTATTATGTACCTTACCATTGGTGATGATTTATTGATTAATTACCCCTTCTTAAAAAACACTCTTGCGCGAAAGAAAAATGGAAGAACAAGGTCTCCCTAAGGATGTCCTTAAGGGTATAAAACCAAAGAATAACCAGTGAGTGTGGGTTGATGTCTTATAAACTATGTTGTCAAAAATGTGTTTTATTTTAAATTATTGTATAAGAAAGGTAGTATATAAAAGATTGTTCCATTATTCAATTGATATATATATATATATATATATATATAGATAAAGACATTTGATTATATTTCTTTGAAATTGATATATTTATGATTTATCCAATTGTTTCCTAACATTAAATATTGCTTGTGTTTGTCGATAGCTAGGAGATATTGATGATACACCTACTAATACCCAAGATCAAAATGGGTTATTAAGATTTGGATGGGATGATCCAAACCATACTTTAAACTGTACTAGGGTGAAAAGAGTAAGTTTGAAGAGAACACTACTAGCTGAGAAATTTTAAAAGTTGATGAGATTAGCATACATTGATGACATGCCACCTAGCCTTAATGATGATGATGATAGTGAATATTACATGCATGAAGAATGATTGTATGAAATTCTTATAGGTTTCTTTGGGGATTGAGACAATGATGACGATAATGATCATATGTCGACAGTAACAATAATAGCAGGGTTAATTACCACCAACATAATATTGATGATAACAACCTAAAAGACTCAATCAAGCAAGCAACTAAGACACCCATGTTCAAATCAGATGCAATTAGAACCTCAAAACTTGCATGCACATTAATGTTATTAGAAATCAAGTCACTATTTGGTTGGTTAGACAAGGGATTCACAACCCTATTGGAGCGAGTTGAAATCTATTTTAGTACTTTGCATTGTCAATTGGTGTACATAATTCATAAACATTCATCAATTTCATTTATATTTATTTAAGGGGATTTTAAAACCATATTTGTATATAAAAAATTCTAGTATAGATTGACATATCAAACATGTTCATCATAAATAAAATATTCAATTGATTTAATCTCAAATAATCTTAGAGAGCACAAAAAACTAAAATATTCTTTGAAGATAATGTGTTTTCGTCAACTTGTAAAGAAGCGCATCAGTTGTTGGTTGAGTTGGGGATTGAATATGAGAAAATTCATTCATGTAAAAATGATTGCATTTTATACAAAGATGAATATCAAGATAAGGTAGAATTCACTGTATGCAAAGAGAAGAGATATCATACAGATGTAGAAGGTCCTACAATTCCAAAGAATGTTTTATGCCACATGCCAATTATACCTAGACTTAAATGAATGTTTTTTTTGCAACTCACTTGCACAATTGATGAACTAGCATGCAAAGAGTAGGAGTAAATATGGATTCATGTGAATTTTGGCTAACTCCAAAGGAATGAAACACATAGAGGAAAAATGTCCAAGAAAATTCAAAGATGAACCTCGTAGTATTAGGTTCGGTATTGCAATTGATGGAGTGTGAAAAATATATTTCCTAAGATCAAATGATAGTGTTTGGCCATTTAGATTGATAGTATATAATATTCCCCCATGGATGAGTGTTAGAAAGGAGCACTTTATGCTGACTCTCATTTTTCCAGAAAAACATCAAGTAAAAAAAAATGTACATTTATATTGCATCTTTTATTGATGAGATGCAATTGTTATGGAAAGTCATAAAAATGTATGACATACCGTGTCCTACATCATATAGGTCCTTCATCTTGTATGGTGTGCTATGTTGGAATATTCATCATTTCCCAAGACTTGATGTTTATTCTGGTAAGATAAATATATACATATTTACACTCATAATTTATTTTCATCCCAACTTTCATACTTACATTTATACTACTATTTTGATATTATTAGAATTACTTATTGAATTGTAGGGCTTCAAACAAAGGGAATGTTTTCATGTCCAAGATGTGAAAAACAATTTCAAGGGCAGTATTCTAAATATCTACATAAATTTATTTATGCGAACAATAGCGTTTTTCTACCACCAGATCATAAGTTTAGAAAATGTCAGAAGAATCAATTTGATGGAAAAGTTTAAAATAGATTCCCTCCCATGATTATGGGTTGAAGTGATAGGTTTAAGAAGTATGAAGATGTTGAATCGAAATCTTGGGAGGTATTTTTTATTTTTTATTGGGGTGATTCAATTGAAGAACCAGAACAAGTTATATTTAATATGAAAAAAGGAATGAAAAGGAAATCCATATTTTATGAGCTCTCTTATTTGAAGGATCTATGAATATCTCATCTATTATATCCTATGCACATGTTCAAAAATGTCCCAGATTCTATCTTTTGACATATCAGGCAAAGAGAAGGACACATTGTCTTCAAGGAGAGATATTTCTCTTTCGCATACCAAATTTGATAGAATCCATTTGTGGCCAAACAGGGAAAATGAAACATATGGAGAAGCTATGTGGATTTTGAAAAATAAAAAGAGCCCAACTTAAAAAAGTCATCCATTCAATGAGGACACCTACTAGCTATGGTTCATCATTGTAAAAATATTTTACAGTTGATGGACATGTGACAGGATTTAAAACACATGATTTTCATAATGTCATGAAGATATTGTCATCATTTAACTTTTATTGGTAACATTGATTAAGTACAAAATATATTTTGATGTTATGTTGGGTGATAAAAATTATTAGACCTTTGATAAATTTGTTTTATAGCATCATGGTTGATTTCAAGCAATCCATATAATCAAGCTCAAAAGATAAGAATACTATTGAAGGGAATCTACAATATGTTGGGAAAATCCAAGAAATTATTGAGTTGAATTACTACTCTTTTAAATTTTGTATTTTAAAGTGTAAATGGTATGAAGTATTTGATAGGACATTGAGATAAGATACCCATAGTGGATCATTTTATATAGATTCCTCAAGGTTCCTATGAGAGGATAAGGAGTCTTATGTTTTACCAATTCATTTTGAGTGTTATTTCTTTAACTCAAACAAGAAGCTGTAGTTATAATTAATCTATTATTTCATAGATTATTGTGAATATGTGTGTGTTTTTGCATGTGTGCATGTGTTTTTGTGTGTGTGTGTGTGTGTGTGCACGTGTGCATGTGTTTGTGTGTGTGTGTGTGTGTTAAACAATAAAGTTGTTATAACATAGGTATAATATATGTATGTCGTTTATGTGCAGGTATTTTCTATGAGGATATTTTGGACCCGAAATGGATATTTTTCATACATTATGATCCAAGATTAAGGCATGTAATTGATGATGCATCAGTGGATACTAAGAAAAAATAGTGATGGCCAACAAAATGAGAGAGGAAAATTAGAGAACATCGAAGAAATTGACATCCATGATGATGTTGAAGATGGTTATGTTCAGGAACAAGAAGACAACAATCCAGAGTCGGATGATGTTATAGAAGACAAAAATATGGATGGTATACAAAATGATGATCCAACTACATCTAGTAGCAATATAGATGGTCTACAGTCAAATTTCAATGATGATGAAGATCATGAAGGTTAAGATGAGGATGACCATAATATTAAATACTTGAAAGAACATATGAACATTGACAATGATATGTTGGATGGCATTGTCGCAGAAAATAATGTTAATGATTCAAGAATTCTAAATTTTCAGAATTATTTGTAATCCATGTTTAAAAAATGATGATTTTTATGGCCCAAACTCTAAAATGCTTTAGTATTATTTGTGTCGATACAAATTACCTATTACATTATCGTTAAATTGTTCAATATTTGGTATGAATTTTTTTCATAAAAAATTAGGATTACCTAGATAAGAGTTAGCATGGTTAGTGGTCATTTATTGGTTGATAATGGTTTATTTTTGTTGCTAGCCTATTTTTAGACTCAAACTAAACTAGAACGAAGAGCCTATTGAATAATATTTCATTAAATAAGCAATTTATAAATAATATAATTACATATATTGTATATGTAAAACAATGTAAATCCAAACCATTAGGCTAAATGTATGTAAAGTTTGTTCATTAATTTATATTATAAAACAAATTGAAATATTTCACTTAGCCTAAGAAAAATTATTTTCTATGGGAAAAAGTAGAAAATTTTAATTGTATTAATGTTCTTTACGAGTAAAAAAATACTCTCCAAGTTGAATCATTCAATTTGTCTTTTAATGAAGGTTAGGAGTGCATTTCTATCAAGCAGGCCAAAATTACCTTGCCTCACTAAAATGCATGCCCAAGCTTCATTTCTTGGCCAATATTGTTGATTCAAAGTGTATAATTTTTATTTACTAACTAAATAAATACGTTATGTATTTTTCTTGATACTTTGGAATGATAGAGCTAGAGTTGATAATTCCTTGAGACATGAAGCCTTATTTTTGTATTATTTTGTGAGTCTTAGAAGGGTATTTTTTCTGGTGAGATAAGGATATGTGGATTATATTCTTGATGATGTTGATATATACAATCTTATTGTGCAAATATTTTTCTTTGATGTTGCTAAATTTGTATCTTGTTAAACTTTATGCAATTTTTTAGAAGTTGAATTTTCCTTTGGAAAAAAAAAATATTGGACTCTCCCACTATAGCAACAGACTTAAAACCATGCTCGAGAAGAATGGAGAGACCTTTCTAGGCAGCCCACATATCTAAATTATTAATTGAGGCAGTGTTAATCCTCCATGCATAAGACAAGATTTTT
Organism: Pinus albicaulis; assembly: GCA_034641835.2. NCBI lineage: Eukaryota > Viridiplantae > Streptophyta > Pinopsida > Pinales > Pinaceae > Pinus > Pinus albicaulis. The sequence continues at coordinate 541,012,203 of CM076572.1, forward strand.
TTACCATTTTGGTTAAAAATCACACCTCTACCTCCAACAACCCCTAGATTGCCTTTTGAGACACCCTATGTTAAATTTTTCCATATGATGCACTAAGCATATTGTAGATTTGTTCTACTATGTAAATAAGACATATTTTGTATTTCAAATAGAAATTTAGTACATTCCATAGCACCAATTTCTTAGCTTAGTAATCTATCAACTTATAAAAGTCCATTACATTATTTAAAAATAAATGAGTAAATAGATCTTAGTAAGACCACAACCAGATTAAAACTCCATGAAGTAGACATAAAAGTAATTCCTCAAAAAACACTAGCAATTTATTCAAAATGACATGTTAACATATATATATATATATATATATATATATATATATATACACACAACAAGAGCCTTGGGAAAATGTGTCTACATAGATACAACACCTAAGATTTGTTATTCTTAAACTCCAAGATACTTGGGAAAATTCCGCACGCCCTCCTCTTGAGAAGAAGAGTGTCTCTTTCCTTTTGTGAAGACATGTGGTTGTTTTGGTGCTACAACAGACACATCCTTTAATTTTTGTTGAAGCTATCAGATTTTATTTTCATAATTTTCTCTCAAATTGGAATTTTCTTGGCTTAGCTTATTCAATGATTACACATTCTTGATATTTTTCTCCTTGTGCTATTTTTCCTTCCTTTCAAAATATTCCTTTGTAGATTTCAGTTGATATGTATATTTATCCAATTCACTGGTGAGTTGTTGTACTTTATCCTAAATTTGTGTTTCCCTCCATTGTTGCATGCTTGCAATAGAAATAAGTGGCATTGCCTCATGTGTGGGCCTCTGTAATTACTGTTGCAAATCATGAATCTAGAATTTCAAATTTTGTATCTCCATGTCACATCCAAAATGTTGTGCTTTTCGGTTGCTCATGATTTTTTTGTGTAGCTCTATAATTATTTTTTCTCCCTTAGCTACCTTCTTCTTCAATTATTCAACAAGTGGTGGTGAGGTGTACATATCACCCACAACATTCATGGTTGAGATAGTATCCTCTAAAGCCTTTACTCATGTTTTTAGTTGGGATTTCCCCAAGTACATTGAAGGCATTTGTTTTACTCTTGTATCCTGGATTTTACCTTTACCCTTACCCTTATCTTTATCCCCACTCTCAGCACCACCTTCTTTACTATGTCAATATTTTTCCTTTTCAAGTTTTTTATTCTTGTGTTCTACCTAGATAATTTCAATATATCTCTCTTTCAACTTATTAGCTTTCTTATCACAGGTTTTCTCCAACTTAGTCACTTTTTTCTTGTATTCTTCAACTTGTAATTCATGCTTCTATTGGTATTCTTTAGATTTATTTGAAATTTAAGCCTTTAAATATTCAATAAATTTATCTTTTTCATTCAATATCCTCACTAATTTAGCCTCAGAAGTATATAAAGTTGTCAGTGGAGGTATATTGAGAACCCTTGGTCTTATTCCCAACTCCTCTTCAAGTTCATTAATTTATTCATCATATGCAGTCTGAAATTCTTTGAACTCTTCTTGTGGTGCATCTATATCCATCATTCCTTCATCTCTAATTATGGATACCTTATTACGCAATTCATCAATAATTTTATCCTTGGTGTTTATGTGTTTCATTTATTTATTTTTTGTCGCACAATTGTTGAGTGTAGCTTTGCAATCTTCTTCATGCATTCAACAACATCCTTCTCCTTTTGTTCATACTTTTCCTTCCAGTTGTATATGGACGAAAAATCCTTCATTATAACTTGTTTATAATGGATCATTCTATCATATATTGAAAAAAACATATTTATTGGAACTATATATTGGATTGTGCACATTTAAACTTGGAGATGTATATGTTGAATCACCCATAAAAGGAAAATTATACAGAAGTGCCAACTGTTTAGAAGGAATTTTGTCTATTATAAAAAAATCATCATTACATGTTTCCATATAATGGTCCATACCTTCATACTCATCGTGTTCATCCATACATACATGTAAGTCTGTTGCAACACTAGCAGTTATATCTTCACCATGGAAAACTTTATCAACAAAATTTTCCACACCTTCAACAAGAGTTTGTTTAGGTTCTTGCTCAATGGTTTTCTTTGGTTTTGATCTCCTAATGTAACTTTTAAGAGACCTTGTTTAAACACCGGGTCAATAGAGATCAATAATTTTTATGTTGTGTTCCAAGGAAACTGAACTCAACCTTCTTAATTTTACTTTCCTACATGGCATAATGTAATTTTTTATCCAACAGATGAGGGACATCTATCGCCTTGCCTTCAACCCGATAAGTAACTACCCTCATGCAGTCACCGGAAATATCAAGCTTATGATGATTCATAATTTTCCAATGGACAAATTGAATCAAGGATTCGTATAGCCCTTGGGGAACATCTTTCATTTTTAATCCACTCCTTAGAACAAATAATTTTTTCCCACATATTTTACTGGCCATTTCAATCTCTTCTAGCTTAGGGGTTTTCTTGGAGTTAAATATTGCTCCCCCTTTGTGTGGAATTTTTGTTGCTCTTGCAACCAGATCAAGGTCCAGTTAAATCCTCTGCAAAAATATATTTAATTCCAAGGCTTTATCATCATAATTTTCTATCGTGACATCTATCTCATAATTTTAGAAATTGAACAGTCCAAATATAAATTTATAAACCTCTGCTCTTCTAAGGATATCGATATCCTCTTTGAATTTTTCAACTGTGAACTTCTCCTGGGAACCCCATGTGTCAACAATTTGTGGGTAAGAGGAAACCCTTGTTTCAATTGAGGCCATCATTGCCTGGGTTCAAGGCATGCTAGTTGAATGCATGTTGAATGTAAGAATGCATGCTAAATAAATTTTGAGGAATGCATGTTGAATGAAATAATGCACGCTGAATAAACAATGAGCAACACATGCGGAATGTAAGAATGTGCATTGTATAAATTGTGAGGAATACACATGAAAATAATTTTTTGTTTAACTTGTTGCTTTATTTTTCTATAAATCACTTTTATAAATAAAATTAAATTTTATTAAGTGAATAAAATTGTTTATAAGGTTCTTTAACTTTTCTCTTTTACCCATATTTTTTCTCACGCATAGAATTAAAATTAAAATTTAATATTTAGATATAAAATATAGTTTATTAAACATAACACTTTTAAAAATAGGACTGTAAGATTTTGATGGCATGTAATATGGTTTGGAATACATGTCCCATGACCTTGGTCTTATTTTATTTACATGTAAAATCAATCAGGGGTTGTAACACCTCCTCCCACATTTACCCGCTTTTACAAGCTCTCCAGGGTAAACATGAGTTGAGTGTTAGTATGAGATGGCCCGACCTCCAAGTTCTAGTTATGGAAATGGGACCTACATGCTGGAAGCTTACTGACACTTCTCAAAAACACCAGATCACCCAGATGTCAGCCAACGACCTATGATGATAATATCTTAAGCTGGAACTTCTTTTCACAAGATTAACACCCCAACTGTACCCTTTCCAATTTGTGCATGCAATTGAAAGGATCTAACCGCATGCATAAACCTACCTCCATGCAGTTATTACTGAAATTTATATGTTATGTGCATGCGGTTGCAAGATCTGTGCCACTTTTTCAGGGTTGTCCTTAAAAGTGCCCAGAAACTTCTAGAATAATGTCTAAGGTAATAACAAGTCTAAACAACCAATACATGATACACATTTCGTCAAATGGATAGTAAACATAGAAGCTACAGGTCATGAATTCATATCTAATTATTTACTTTGGAACTTCATCAAAGAATTATCGAGAAGGTCAAATTCCCTCTCAAGGTATCTACAACAACACTTGTTAGCTTATGCATTCATCAACCATTCAATCACTTATCAAATCACAAATAAGATCTATAACTAGAGCACATCATAGAACCATGCATATAACCATAATAGAAACCATGAAAATCATCCATAAGATCGAGAAAATAACCAATACATGTGCTCATCAATCACAATAAGAGAATAGCTCATATTAAACATGCAAATGCCAACAAAGTTAGGGACTTCCATGTACCACCCGACCATATATTGGGTTGAACCACATCTCTCTTTCATCCAATCACCCTCATTCCATATTCCAAGCTTGAATGTGGGATCATATGGATTAAACCAAAATAAAACCAACCAAGTCTTCTAGAGGCCAAATCACCTCAACCCTAAACCACAATGATTTCATCTAAACAATCCAGAAATCACTAATAACAAACCAGAATAGTCTCTTCCCAATATTTAAATGGCTCTAAGGACGCCTACCTCAACCCACAACCTCCAGGTACCCAAGTTATTACAGAGGTCCAAAGAACTACCATCTCAACCCACAGCCTCTAGAGAAACCAAGTTTTTTCTATGCTCCAAAGATTTTATCCCACCCCACTGCAATACGAAACCTAAGAACTAATCATAAATCTAAATGGGGAACCCACTAAATCATGGCTATCCATGAAATGGAAAGGCCAGATTTAAACCATTGTCAATCCAGGAAAATCCCATGCCAATGAAAACAAATAACCAAAGGACCAAATGCATATACCATGCATCTAAATCTCAGCAAGGAAATCACACATGCAACCTTTTACCTACAATGTATCCTTGTTGTAGTTGTTGATCCAATTATATTTTTCACTACCCACTAATTCCTTTCTTGTCCTTTACTTGTTTTCTCCAAGTCCAAGTGAATTCAAGGATGGTCCAAAAATTCTCTAAGTGTGCTAGAGTGTATGAGAGTGTAGGAGAGAACCAAAACTAAACTGAAAAAAAGTTGTGAATTGTTTCTCTTATGCCTTTTTATCATTGATATCTAAACTCTTCCTTTCTTTTTTCCTTTTTTATATCATTTTCCTTCATTTTCTCTCTAATTTCCCTTGCATGCATATTTGTGTCTCTTCATCTTCATTTTCTCCTATTATCCTTTATTTCCTTAATTAAATGTCATTTATTGCCTCTTTTCCTTTGCCAATTTCCATAGCCATTAATAAACCATAAGTGATTCTAACTATAATGTTTAACCCACCATTCAACTTGTAATATGTGTCCCATGACCTTGGTATTATTTTATTTACATGCAAAATAAACCAAGGGTTGTTACAAACACCTCCCCATTGGGGAGAAATTAACCTCAATGTTCTATGATTCTTATAACCAGCAAAAAATACTGCCTATGAAGCTTTATAACAATGCTCTATGCAGCATTTGAATTGGCCAACTACTGAAAACATGACCACCACACTGCTTATTGGAGCTTTAGAACACAACTCATTACATTATTTACAATACACATATGCATATATAAATATATATAACCAAAACACATTTACAAAACACAATTGCTCAACCAAAAAATAAGGAAGGATACAAGTCTCACATTTGATCATCCATCACCCATGTTGCTTCATTAGGCCCAAAGTGTTTCCACTAAACCTTAAACTTACAAATCACAAACTCGTTGTTAGGATCTACAATCTTTAGAACTAGAGCATTCATAAGAAAATGCTTTAATTGATCAAAGCTAGTTGCACACTCCTTTGTACATTTGGACGTCTTCCCTTTCCTCTTCAATGATGTAATAGCATAGCCAATCTTTGAAAATTTCTTGATATACTTCCTATAATAAACTGCTAGTCCCATGAACGATATAACCTCATCTGCATTCCTAGGAGGGTGCCACTCCATGATGTCTTTAATATTTTCAAGGTCCACTGCTATCCCTTCCTTGGAAAAAACATGTCCCAAGTAATGAAACTGAGATTGAAAGAAATTGCACTTGCTGAGCTTGGCACACAACTGGTACTCTCTCAATAATCTCAACACTGCCCCAAGTGATTTTCATGCTCTTCCTCATTCTTCGAATATATTAATATATCATTAACAAGTACTATCATAAACTTGTCCAAATAACAATGCAACACATTGTTCATCAAACACATGAAAGTGGTTGGAGCATTAGTAAGACCAAAAATCATTAATCATAGTTCCCATACCTCATATGCAATGCAGTCATGTAAATGTCTTATTCTTTGATGCAGATCTGATGATATCTTGATATCATATCAATCTTCGAGAACATTGTTTCTCCCTTAAACTGATCAAACAAGTCATCAATCTGCTGCAATGTGTTACCCATGATAACTATTAGGTTTGTCTTGAGTTAATTAGAGTAAGTCACTTAGGGTTGGATAGGATTTTTTTAATTAGAGATTTTCAAAAAAAAAATCACGTATGAGGATCTTTTAGTGAGTTTGAAAGGTCATCATTAGTGTTTACAGATGTCATTATCATAGAAAAAACCAAAATTTCGGTGTTCTTAAGTTGATTTGGTCATTATGGTGAATTTTACACTTTCACAAACTTCTGTAGCAAATTCAATTTAAACGGGTTGGGTTTTGCTACGGAAGTTATAGGCACTTTTGTAGCAAATTCACCCTCCCAAACACAAGATTCGCTACGAATTTTGGTTTTTCTGCTAACGATGGGAAAAAAGGTACCAAGTGTCATAAAAGGGTTCAGTCAGAGGATTGTTAGAGCATATTGGCTCATCATTCCACTTTATGGTCATTTTCCATCAATTGTAAGCATATGCATCATAGTTGTTCGGTCATCATATTCCCTTTTTACGCTTTCATTTTGATTTCTTGTTTTGAATATGCTTTGTTCTCATCCTTGTAAGTTTCTTTGATCATCTTAGTATTAGTCTAGGGTTCTAGGAGTCTGTCTAGCTGTCTCAGGCTAACTTCTATTAGTGTCACAACTCTGTTTATGATCTCTAAAAATTTTTGCAGGTGTCAAGTAATGGGTTGTTCAACACATTTTCAAGCCATGGAATCAAAAAATAAGAAGTATAAAGGAGGATATATTGTTGGGTATGAGCCCATGGACATGAGGCTGCTCGAAGAAGACTTCACCTTCTCACAAGAATTTGCTTATGTGGGTTGCCTCTGATTTTTTCAAAAATTGTAAGGACATCATGGACAAGTTTGAAAGGATTTTTCTATCAATTTTATAGGCACATGATAGAAAGTAGGCATATTTAATTTTGAGGTGTATCCTGACACAATTGTGCAAGCCAATGAGATCACAAGGTCAGGAGAGTCCTGGTTCAAGGTAAAGAAATTCAATTTGCCTAATTGTGATGAATTCTTAAAAGAAGAGCATAGAGGCATAGATATGACTTCAAGCATCCCTAGAACATGCCTTAAGGAATATTTTTATAATTTTTTTATGGTGATTCAGAAGTATTTCACCTGTGAGGGTAAATTCCATATGGTATATCAATACCACTTCAAATTATTGCTACACTTTATGGGTAAGCAACCCTGGATATGCCTTTTTATTTGTTTAGGTGCTTGGAAAAAATGGTAGAAAAGATTTAGGCCAAACCTGAAACCAGTGATACCTCAACTTTTCACCATGCTCTAATCATTGTTGGTGGTTGAAGAATTAAAAAAACTAAACAAAGATTGGTACACATTCTTATTTTTGAGTGGCTATGAAGTTATTTCTCTTACTCCTAGGAAACACCAAGATCTAAGTCCAGTACACCAGGGAAAGACAATAAATATGAAGCAGAACCTATGGTTGACCATGAGGCAGAGATTCAGTCTATGGCAGAGCCTGTGGAGTTGGAGGTTGAACAAGTGCAGAATACTGCAATGCCAAAGAATACCTCTACAAGTAGTCAAATGAAAACATATATAAGGACACATAGGAGGGTTACAAGAAGTAAAACCGAGGGAAAATGCGAATTAGTATACATACTAGAGGTAATTGAAATTGAAGAAAGTCTTATTTTACAACCTGTTGAGATCAAGGAGGCAAAGACTAAAAATAAAAACAAAAGAGACAATAAATTGGAATTTTCACAAGAAGACTCATGGTTTATCTTAAATCCTAGAAAAACATTCACAGGATCACAACAGTCAAAGAAAAATATGCCTGAGCAACCATGGATTCCTGAACAATCACTAAGGAAAAAACTGCCATCAGAAGAAAAACTGCCAAAGGAGCCTCCAACAAAGGCAGAATCAGTGAAGAGAAGTAAAGGTAAAGAACATGTAAAATAAAATATTGAGGTAGATATTCTGTAAGAATAGTTAAAGGATGCTATAAATGAGGTAAGAGAATCAAAATTGATGTTTGATGAATTGAATAAAGACATTTCTAAGCAACTAGATTTTTATAATCAAGTGACAAATAGGTCAGGAAATATTCTGAAGAGGACATTGCCTCTACATAGGATGATGAAGTATCTATGAAAAATAAATATTTGGTTTCAGGTAGAGAGGATAAGGTTGCAAGATCAAGCCAGAGACCTATAAGCACAAATGCAGATGATACAAGCTAAACTTTTGAAGAGGGGCCTAAAATTTATTACTGCTAATGATGATGTTGCAAAATAAATAGGGTAAGATTGAAAAATTTTGGGCTATATTATCACTTATGCTATTACACAGGCATGTATAGGCTTCTACAAGTGTTTTGGAGGTGATAGAAGGAAGAAAGTGCAAAATCTCAAGAAACTAGTCATTTTCACAGCAACTCCCAGGCTTAAAGATAGAAATTTGTTACAAAAGTGTTGTAGCTTTCCATGAGGGTAAAAATTAGCAAAAGTTTCAGAAAAAATATGGCTCAAGGCATATTCTTATCCCATTATCCTCAAGGAAGACCCTAGAATAGCCAGAAACGTTAAATATTATGCAAAAGGTGGATTTTGGCACTTGCTACGAAAGTTCGCTACTAAAGTACTTGTACTCTGTTTTTGTCCACTGTTAGGAGTTTTTGATTATTTTGGGTAGTCAGTGTAGCGAGGAAGTGGATAAATCATAGGATAATAGCATACATATTCTTATGCCACTTGTTCAAGGGGAAAAATCAGCAGTCAACCTTCATGTGGCTGACAACTCATCAAGCCAACAAATGATGTCAACTCATCAATACATCTCACCATCTCAATTCAAGTTAACGAGGGCTTAAATCCATTTTTTTTAACTAGACAACACCTCAGCATGTCAATTTGGCTCGATAAATATTTCAAGCATAGTTTTTTAAGTTGTTGTTGGAGTTATTAATTGTCATATAATCCTTTTTGAATACCAACTCTATCAAAAAAGAAAATATCCCTATAAAAATTCAATGTGATGTAATCCTACTTGAATTAGGTCTCTAGGTCAGGGTATCAAAGTCTATCCTAGGTGACATACCATTGTAAAAGAGACTTCACTCTATAAATGAGGGAGTTTTTGAGTTTGAAAAGGTTGATGAATGTTATGAGGAGGCTATTCTGTATTTTTTCTCTATCAAGCTAATATACGGTTTATAGCAGTTGTCATTCAAAACCTAAAATTTCTTGGTGGCTTATGTATTTTTCTCTTTCTAGTTTGTATATTTTCATCAGCTTCATGGTATTATGATCACTTGGAATTCATAATTTTATGCTCCAATTTTCTTCATATGCTATGTTTTGTTGTAAAAGTTATGTTTTTAATCCGATTTTCTTCATCTTCCATGAATGCATCTGCTAGTAATTGAATTCCTTTAGTTGGATCCATGCCCAATGGTAGCCTTCATACACTCTTCCACCTACAAAATCACATAAACCATAAAAATATTTAGCCATCTGCAATATAAGTTTTATCTTGAGTATTTCATTTTTCCTTTGAGAGATCCCTCTCTGATTGTAAGGGCTAACTTCCAATACAAAGTGCTTTGAAATAGTTTTGTTAGGTTGTCAGTTGAACAACCCAACTGGTTTCATATTAGTGATAACACAATGGATACATGTTCTTAACAGTCACTTTATTCAAATGCCTATAATCAATTCACAATGTGAGAGTACCATCCTTCTACCTTACAAACAATGTGGGTGCACCCCAAGGTGACACACTTGGCCTCATGTAGCCCTTATCAAGAATTTCCATAAGTTGCAACTTCAGTTCCACCAACTCCGGAGTACTCATCCTGTACGATGCCTTAGATTTTGGTATTCCTGCCAACATAAACTCAATATAAAATTACACTTATGTATGAGGTAGTAACTCTGGAATATCTACAAGAAATACATCCTGAAACTGTTGCCAGAATAGATACCTCTTTAGTCATCATCCTCAACATCCTTCCCTTTATCACTAGAAATATGCACTGCAAACAATAAACATGATTTCTCATTTTTGCGCTTTGCTTGCATAGTTGTAACCATTCTCACTGATATAGGCTTCTTCTTTCCATGCAATATTCTCCTTTCCCCATCATCATCCAAGCACTCAATGGCCTTGTCATAACAGTCTACCTTGGTCTTGTGAATGAACATCTAGTCCATGCCTAAAAGCATGCTATATGAACCCAAAGGAAGCACTCTTAGAGAATTTTTGGAGCATCCTAGTATTCACTTGGACTTTGAGAAAGAAATCAAAGGATAAGAAAGGAATTGGTGGGTAGTAGAAAAGAAGATTGGATCGACAACTATAGCAGGGATACATTGCATGTAATAAGTTTAATGTGGGATTTTTTGGCTGAGATTTGGATGCATGGTATATGCATGTGGTTCTTTGGTTATTTGATTTCATTAGCATGGGATTTTCCTATATTAATAGTGCTTTCACCCTTGCCTTGCCATTTCCTAGATAGCCATGAAGCAATGGATTCCCCATTTAGATTTTTGATTGGTTCTCAGGTTCCATTTGGTTGTGGGTTGGGATAGAATCTCTAGAGCCCTGGTATAAATTAGGTTCCCTAGAGGTTTTGGGTTGATATGGTAGTTCTTTAGAGCCCTGTAATAGCTATTATGTTGATCTTATGGTTCATTTTCCATGGTTTCTATTCTAGATATATGAATGGTTCTATGATGTGCTCTAGCTATGGATTTTGTTTGTGATTTGATAAGAGATTGAATGGTTGATGAATACATAGGCTAAAAAAATTTGTTGCACTACCTTGAGAGGACTTTGGACCTTCTTGATAATTCTCTGATGAAGTTAAGAAGTTTATGATCAGATATGCTTTCATGACCTATAATTTTTATGTTTACTATTTGTTTAAAAAAATGTGTATCATGTATTCGGTATGTCTCGGTAAATATATTTCTTGAGTATTATATTTTTATACTTTTTATCACCTTAGACATGATTATGGAAATTTATGAGAATTTTTGAGCAGTGGTTTGTAGTCTGGCCCTAAAAGTGGCACAGATCTCGTGACCACATACACAAAACAAAGAAATTTTGGTCATAAATACATGGAGGCAAGCTTGTGTGTGTGGTTGGAGCCTTTCAACCCCATGCATAGCCTGGAAAGGGTGTGGTTGGGGTGTTAAGATGTGAAAATATGTTCCAACTCAAGATCTGATCATCAGAGGTTGTTGGCTGACTTCTTGATGATCTGGTGTTTCTGAGAAGTGTCAGTAAGCTTTCGGTCTGAAGGCCCCATTTCCATAACTGGAACTTGGAGGTCGGGTCATCTCATTTTAACACTTAGATCATGTTTACCCTAGAGATATTATAAAAGAGGGTAAATGTGGGAGGAGGTTTTATAGAGTGGTATCAGAGTGAGGTTGCAATACTAGACCGTGGGGTGAATGTGATTGTTATGAATGCATGTTAGTTATCTATGTGTTTACTATGCATGAATTTTTATGGTTATGTTTATGATATTCATGTTTGAGTTGGTATACTTGTGATATTTTTCCGTACTAATATGAAATTAATTATGCAGATGTGATAGCCTCCTCTGAGATACACTGAGGTATGATTTTTATTATGTCTTCTATCTAGTTTATCAAACATGGTATGATTGTTGGAAAGAAAATGTTAGAGATCATGAAGAGAAGAATGGTGGAATATAGTTCACATGACTCCCCTTACATGACTGATGTGAATTCAATGGAATGGGAAAGGTTAGTTAAGTAGTAAGGAGAAGAGTATTCTCTTGATATAGTAGATACACTAAGGAGTCTCAAGGTGGATATTAGAAGTTGGAAGGAAAATAATAACAATTTAATTGAGGCATAGAAAATACTTTCAAGGGCTCGGGAAAATAAAACATAATTCAATGTAGTGATTCTTCAAAGCCTTTCATATTTAAAAAAGCAGGGAAAAATGGGGATCAATCATGGACAAGAAGAAAATACTAATGGGTCCTATGGTAGCAGGTCTCAGAGAATATATAGGATGGACAAAGATGATAAAGTCATAGGTGGCAGATCTTTGGATACACCTGACGGGAGGGGAAGTACCTATGGATTTCATTCCAGTTCTAATTCTGAGAGACATCATCATCGTCATTGTTATCATCCATATAGAGGAGTGGGAAGGGATATTTTCCAGAAGATTTCAAAAAAGGAAACCCTCCTATGTTTGATGTAGAAATTAAGAAATCAAGAGATGCAGAAGCATGGCTGCTTGGGATGAAGAAGTTCTTCAGATTGCATGAGTATTCAAAGAACATGAAAGCCAAGATAGCTACCTTCAATCTCAAAGGGAAAGTAGAAATCTAGTGGGAATATGTGAAGCATGTCAGGGGAATTAGAGAATGGGATTTGATTTGGGATGAGTTTGAGAGACTCTTCAAGAAGAAGTACTTATATAAAAGATACTATGATGAAAGGGTTAAGGAATTATATGAGTTGAAGATGGGTTCTATGACATATGATGAGTACAAAAGTGGGTTTTTGGATTCGTTGAGGTATGTGCCTTATATTAAGGATGAGAAAGTGAAGATTCAAAGGTTCATCAGTGGGCTTCCAGTAGCATTCAAATACTGGATTGAGTTTGATGCACCTCAGTCACTCGAAGAAGGCATCAGAAAGTTGAATCATTGTTATAAGTAGTTAAAGTTCAAACCTGAGTTCAATTGTGATTAGAAAGGGAATGAGAAGACTAAAAAAAATGGCCTAAGAAGCGATGAATACCTCAAGATGCATATGACAAGGAAAACATGGCACCTTACAAGAAGACAATACAATTGAGAGAGGACATGGTTTGCATCTTGAGGAGCAGAACAAGGGTTATGTCAATAATCCTTTGAGGTGTTGGACTTATGGTGGAGAGTGTTAGTGTTATTATTTTCATACTTCCACCAGGGATCAAAACACATTTTGCATGTGCATCTTAGGTGTCCCATTCTAAAGAAATTTTCAATCATTCCATTAGGTCATGATATAAATTTGTTCCACCTGTGGTTGTCCTTGTCAATAAGCTTTTTCTCCCTCTGTTGGCAATATGATGCAGAGTGTTGTCCTTGATGGCAACCCACTTAATGAAGATGAAGACATGAGACTGTTGGCATGTGTTGTCCTTGATAGCAATACACCTGATGAAGTTATTCTTGACTTGATGGACTTGGTAAATGATGTAAATCTGATGTGAAATGATGTTAGTTAGCAACATGATGCTGAGTGTTGTCATTGAATGGCAACCCACTTAAATCTGATGTATCTACAGTGAGTACAGAAGGCAATGAAGAAAGGAATTCAGCATGTGATAGATCTATGATAAAAAGAGTATGTCTCAAGGAATACGCGGATTTGTCTAGGGGAAGTCGCGTATGCACGCGGGAAACAACGTTCCAAGTCGCGTATGGGAAAAAGCGCTCATAAAGTACAAAACCAGGGGTAACCATCATGGTATTTTTTTGGCTCATGGTATTGAAAAAAGGGGCCCGTGGTATTGAAAAAGGATAAACCTATATAAGGAGAAGAAATTCATTGTGCAATTCATTGGTGTGGTGCAAGATGTCTGAGCTTGAATGAATACTTCTCTGTGAAGTATATCTGTATGGAAAGGGTAAAGGTTTGATAATAGATCTGAATCTATGATGCACCTATGAAGAAATGATGAAGCGGAATATCTAGATCTGGAATGTATTTGTATCTGCTAGATATGTTTATGGAAGTCTTAGATCGGAGATGAGGCGAACATCTGTCTGAAGTATAAGGGTAAATCTAAACTGAATATCTGATCTGAAGAAGTATGCTGCTCTATAATGGTTGAAGATCTATACGCTAGTTTGCTGAAGAGGAAGCGCGTATATACGCGGCTTCGCTGAAGAAAAAGCGCGTATGCGCAATGAAATTGGCTTTGTAATCTATACTGAAGTATACGCTGGTTTATGTGGACGGAAGCGCGTATATACGCGACATCAGTGAAAGGAAAGCGCGTATGAAAACTAAGGTTTGCTGAAGTCTGTGGTAAGAAATGTCTGATATGTTCTGCTGGTTTACTGATATCTGTCAGTGAGTTATAGGTATCTGTTTCGTGGTTGACTGTGCTTAAAAGTATGGAAAGGGTCCGGTCTGAAAATATGATGAAAAGTGGCCTGCAAGTTGTGTTCTAAAGGAAGCTTTTGGATCCAGTGTGAAAATTGATGAAACGTGGTCCATGGTGGTGCTGAGGGTTGTAGCCTTCAGTCAGGGGGTCGTAGCTCCCTTCCAGGAGAGGCTGGTAAACGAGATCAGGGGGTCGTAGCTCCCTTCCAGGAGAGGCTGGTAAACGAGTCAGGGGGTTGGAGCTCCCTTCCAGGAGAGGCTGGTAAACGAGCGCAGGTGGGTGCCTGCGTGCTGGTCAAGTCTGCGCCAGCACATATGTTGTAAGATGATTTCTCTATAATAAAATATTGAAGGCTGAGCAACTGCAGCGGTGGTTTTCTCCCGACTTGGGTTTCCACCTAAAAATCCTGGTGTTCATGTGTGATGCTTTGTGTGATGGTTTATTCTGTTCTTACTGCACATGTTTACTGTTTATAGAACATCTAATGAATGAATGATGGAATGATATAAGTGAAGAACTAATGGCATAATTAGATCTATCTGTATACGCGAGTTTTATGAAGGATATCCGCGTGTATACGCTAGTTGGCTTCAGCAAAGTAGCGTATGGGTTTTAGAGCATGAAAAAGTAAAAAGTTTCAGTTTGCCCTAAATACTGATTCACCCCCCCCCTCTTAGTATTTTTCCCAACACCCTCATGTTAGGCCTCTGTAATTTAGTAGAGTGGCAAGACTAAACGCTGCAAAGACTACATCAAAAACCACTTTGGGATTTTAGGATCTAGCCCTCCTGAATCCAGAGAGGGATCTCTCTAGAAGTGAAAATATTGATTTATCTTTTAAGGTCTTAGTATGATATTAGGCTATTTATTAAGAACAAGGGTTTTGTTTTTTTTTGGTTGGTCGGGTATGATCTTTAATTGAGGGGAAAGTCCTAAAAATGAAAGAGTTTCAGAGGGGTGAAGGTGTGAATAATCAAAACAAGGTTCGGCTGATAGGATAGGTATGAAAACTACACATAATCCATTGGGCTAGGGAGTCATAAAAGGTTTTAATTGCACAACAGTTTTCAAGAGTGGTCCATGGGGCAAGTCATCTATAACAAAGGATTATTTAGATTAAATGATGGAATGGAACATTAAAGTGTTGAGAACTAAGTAAAGCTAACAACTCAATCAGGAATTAATTAACTCTGTTGAACAAGAAAAAGACTTTAAGTAATTGTTTTGAAGTAAACCAAAGGGCAGGGCTAACCATAGACTTCTTTGGACAAACTTGTACTAAAGCCAACTTATCAGACAAAAAATCTAGTAATCCCCATGACTACTTTCAGGAAGGATGAAAACATATAAGAAAACAAAGTGTAGCTTAAGATCAAGTAAGATATCATTAAAATCTAGGCTTGCTTTCAACATACTCTTAGGGAAATTTTCAAACAACCTTTGGAGAAAGAACTAGAAGACAGGGAAAACCATAAACTTTCCTAGTCCAACTCTACTTAGCATGTAATAAAAAAATCATTCAAGAACAATGTTTTAAAGTTTAGACAGTAAGACATGGGCTCACCAAAATTCCTTGATTGTTTGGATTGTATTAAATCATTCTTAAATACACAATTGGAGGAAAACATAAAGATAAAGCTTATCAGTGAGAGTAGGGTACTTCTAAGAGTAAATCCTAGCTCTATATTTGTTGTTCTTTATCAGAGAAAAATGGACAATTTTATGGAAAACATAATAAGGAAAACAAGTACCATGAGAGGTACATCACCAATGGTATAGACTAGGATCCCATAAATCAACTTGTATATTGATGTCAATCCAGTTACATACTTCAATTCCAGTGTTAAAGTACAGCAACAACTTCTCTTCTCAGCCTAACTTCTTTGATTACAAACAGAGCTTCAAAAGCCTCTGAAAACTATTTACATGCAGAAAGTTTCGAGCAGCAAGTATTACATCAATAGTCCAACAACCAGCCCTTTACAATGTGCTCCTCAAGGAGATTTTATAAGAAAATGAGGAGGTGGAAGAGTTTCTAGGGTTGAGTATCATTAATTCTATAGTTAATGCACTTCCTAGCCTTGAAAACCATGCAAGGCATAAGGCAAGAAAGCATTTGATTTACGACTCTGTTTCATTAACTCTGTTTCTGCCTTTTAGGCTTAGTGGGTGGAAAAATTGACTTTAAGGCTCTTTTTATCTTTTAAAATAACTTCACTGACAGTTTAAAATAAGTTCTTTTATTTGAAATAACTGTTCAGTTGTCTTTAGGCAAATATCTTCTAATTGGGCAATAACTATGCCTTCATTTGATTTGTTGAGGTTGCAGGTGGCACTTTGGTAGCTGAAGAGGATAAATGGCCTCTGATGTGGCAGTGGAGGCCTCCTTTATTGATATTTTTCCTTGTTTTTCCTTAAAACACCTTTAATCTGCTTTTGGTCTGTGTTTTAGGCTTAATTAGCCTTGATCTTTATCTTCGGGTCTTCATTCTCTAATATTGTCTTTGTTTCTTTAAACATGAGGATTAAAACTCTGATCTTCAGGCTTAGGCATTAATCACCCTTTAACCTTGATTCTTCATTACTGATACACTTTGTTGCTCTGTTTCAGTGGCACAAATGGTATTATGAAGTTGGAGGGTTTATGTGAAATGGATCGAGGATTGCGATCCATCGATGTTTTTGAGAGCCCGAAACCATGTTGGTTCCCTTCTCCGTGGCTTAAGACACAGGATCATCACCCTATAATCATATGGTCACTTGTCTATGACTATGGAAATACATAGAGCAAACACCGTTTAAAACCCTGCAAAACACCCAAAAATTCATTAAGAAACCCTGCGATTCGTTGGCAAAACTGCGTTCAGAGGTTTAATGGAGGGGATGGAGTTGTGCGAAATGGGAAAATGCAGCGATAGGAGGAAAAAACCCTGGCATAATAGCTAACCAGGTGCATATGGAGTTTGGGCGTGACGACAAACAGGAGCCGTTGGATTAGAACAATCAACGGTGGAGATCGTCCGATGAAGTCACTTGGGAGAATAGATGAAGGAAAACGAATTGGGGTCACGATATAATGAGAGTCGTTCAATCTCATAAATCAATGGCTAAGATTAAAAGTGAAAGTGATGGGAGCAAGTTAGGTGGAAAATAAAATGGGGGCGAGATTAAATCAGAATTGTCCGATCTTTGGAGATCGACGGCTAGGATTGAATCAAGAGAAACTTTGCGAGGACGGTGGTTTGGCGGAAAACCGGGAATGGTTTTCACACAAGATCTGGGGGGGTAGGTGGTATTCACAAAAAAAATGTGATTTCATACAACGTTCGACACGTGTATTTTGAAAACCACCCATATCGCGCGGAAGTAGCGCACTGGGACGGGAGGCCAAAAATTACACGAGATTGATTCTGAGCCGTCGAATGATGGGCAACAAATTGAACGGCGCGGGTTGAGCGTGATCAATGAAGATTTTTGTGGAGGATGTAGCAGCGAGCCCGAAGATTGCGTCAGCATTTTGTCGCGTAGTGGGCGGGTATAATGGAAAGTCAGGTTCATCGTGTTACGTCCCAATCGTCAGATTCTACGATCAGACGGTGGAGATTAAAGATGGGGTGGAGAATTTTTGAAAGGAGAAAAGGGAAGGGGAGGTGATCAGGCGGAAGGATGGGGCCCAATGACCGTTGATCAATACATATTGATGGTCCAGATTCGTTTTAAAAACTATACGTCGGGAATGAAAAATAGAAGGGGAAAGGGGTTTGGAGATGGGGTTTAGGCCTTTATGCACCCGATTGCGGGGCTTTGGCCATATGAAAAGGGGGGCTAATAGGATATAATCCCTTGGGGGCTTAAGAACCTCATAGTGCAGAAAATGGATCTTTAGGCCAAAAACAGTGATTTTTAAGCCAAAATAAGGGTTCCGATAGATGAAAGGAGGGAATTTAAAACCAAATAAAGGGGAGATATAAGGTTTTAAGGGGGTTTTGATGATTTTTAAGGTTAGATGAAGGTTTATAGAGGGATTTCATGGAGGAAAAAACGATGAAAATGGTGGAATTTTTTGAGTGAAAGGGGGATTGAAATGATGGAAAATGGGCTTCTTAAGCAGTTTTCTTTGGTTAACAGCAAGGTTATTTAGGATTAAAAGTGAAACATCAGTGAATATTATCTCAAAGGGTAAAGATCATCATAAGACTTTAAGAACTCACAATTTGGACATGAAATTGTTTCTTGAAGGCTAAAAAGATTTAGCCACCATTTAATATGGAAAAATTTTTATAGGTGTTTAACAGTGGCTCCACATGGGGATGGCATCTTCTTGAAGGTGTCAAGAACTTCAGACAGTTTTCTCTGGAAGCTGATCAGTGCCTTGCACTTTGATAATATTTTTATCAGCTGCTAACAAAAATTATTAGAACTTGTTATATCAGCAAAAAATTATTTCCCAATCAACTACTTACACAACCTACTTCCTAGAATTTTTTCTTCAGCAGGTGCATTTGGACTTGCAAACCTTTTCATCAATAATTTTATTCTTTTATTGAAAACATAAAAATAGTCTAACTCTACCCTTATTTCTCCATCAACTCAAATTGAACAGTTGATTTCATAAGTTTCTCTACCTAACTACTATCTGTCAGGATTAGACTGTCTGACAGTCTTTTATTCTCTAAATTCTAAAACAGGAAATTTAAAACCAGCCAAGCCAGGATTAAGCAGTCTAACTTGTTGTTGATCTATGGCATAAAAAAAAGCTGCACATAGACTAAAATTTGCAAAAAAATTAAAGCAAAATAGTGAAGGCTTAAGGTCTAAAAATCAAGAAACATACTTCATTATTCTTCAGCTCTGGTTTTGGTCTTGTTTGAGCTGCTTCCTCTTTCTTTTCTGGTTCAAGTTTTGAACATATTGGAACCAATTCTTTTGAAATTCATAGGTTCATATTTTGAATTTGTTTGAACCTTTATTTTTCTATCCTAATCTACCTTACTGATAATCCAATATTGTATTGTTTGGCTGATCTAATTCACTAACCTATCAGCAGTAAATTGAAAAACTAATTAGTCATGATTAGGCTGTATGACTAACTAGAAGTGTGTTTTTTTTAGGAGTGGCATTTGAGCTTGCACACTTTCAGACTCTATTTCTCTTTTTTGGTATGGGGCTATACCTTTCTTGTTTTCATTTCTGCCCTCTTTTCTATTTTCTATTGTTTTTGTATTTTTATTTTTCTTTCAAAGCAAAAATAAACAACTAACTAAATGCTCAAAGGCTGAGATTTATTAACATTCCTATCTAACCTAATCTAACTTGAAAATATCTGTTGCTTTATATGGTACAATAATGCCAATGTATCCAGTTGAGTAGTGACAAAAAGGAATAGAGAAACTGGCTACTAGTCAAAGGTAACCACAATACATATTGAATCTTAATCTTTAAAATCAAGGCTGTCACAAGAGGTGACAACATTTTATTTCTTCGGCTCCTGAAAAGGTTCCATGTTTGAGAAATTGAGCTAATTGGGGCCTCCACACACTCCTCCATAGGATCAACAAAGAAAAGATGAGAACTCTCTTCTTTTTGGCCCTCCATGATTGGTAAATTGTCTGCATCTAAGATATCAGTTTTGAGGACTGCACCTTCAGTGTGTTCCTTGGAAGCATCATCATCCTTAATCTAGAAATCAACAAGTAGTGAAATTTCTTCTTTCTTTAAATATATGCTTGCTTCTAGTGTGAATTCAGTTTCTTTGGATGACAGATTGATATCAGCAATGGGAAAGGATTTCTCTTGAAAAGATAATATATCTTCAGTAGGACAGTATTGTATTTTTTTTCTTCCCCAAATACTTGCCAGTACCTTTTATTGTTTGGGACAGTTGGTCTGATTTTTTCTTGAATTGTATATTGTTTGCTTTCCCAAGGTCTCAGACATGTATTAGCAACAAGGGCTAATCCACTAGAAAAACTGTTTTGGTCTTTAGGAACAAGGGTAAGTTGGAATTCTTTAAAATATTTTAACGAATCCATGGTATCATCCTTATAGGCTCTAAGTCTGGGATGTTTAACCATGCATTCTTCGTTCACTTTCCTAATTACCAATTCTGCATTTCCATGAACTGTTATCCTCTGGGCTCCTAGTTTCTTCAATAAGTGCAGCCCTAAAAGAAGTGCTTCATACTCTACGATGTTATGTGTGCATTGAAAATTAAATTTATATGAATAGGCTTTAGAATAATTTTTTTCTATATTATAAAGCCATATTCCTGCAACTGTACTAGTTTTACTACATGACCAACCAAAATTCATACTCCAAAGAGGACTATTTTCAGTGTTACCCTTAATTTCCCTACTATCCTCTCTGTCTTGGGTGCCATTTTTTTGTTCTGTGGGATAGGCATTATGTTGATGATTATCTTATTCAAATTAAGGCTCAGAGGCTAGCTGTTTGTTTAGTATTTGATCAATTTCTTCTTCTGTCAAAGGAGAGATTTCTCTTTTAGCATAAACAGAAATACAGCTGCCCTCTTTCTCTTGTGTAAACTGGTTTTGAGGTTGGATGTATTTTTTAGCCTCTTCTAAGGGATATTTAATTGTGCTTGCAGGGAAACTTCGAGGATCTTCCATTGTTTCCTGGTCTACTTCTGTTTCAAACAACTCCTCATGATTGTTATGATACTTAATTTGAGTGCAGGGTTCATGAGTTGTTTCTTGTATATTATCATGATGCCACTGTTTTTGTATAATTTTAAACGAGTTATAATATAGAGGGAGAGTCCCTATATGTTCTGGGTGTCTTTTCATATCATATATTGCATTTTCTAAGTGGCTATTTGTTTCCTCAAAGCACTGATCACTATTAGAATTATGATTTTGTTTGTAAAGATCTCTTAATGATAAAACACAAGTTATAGGGAGGCAATTAGGAATATCTTGACAATATTCCTTATCATATTCTATAAAGTCTTGATCATCATACATGTCTTGCTCATTATCAAGGTCTTGTAGTGGTTGAGTTTGTTCTTGATCTGGAAAAAGCATGGGTTGTTCTAGGTCATCAATATTTGAATTAGCCTCAGTTAGAAGGGATGATGAATCATTATTTGGGTTTTCAGGGATATCTTGAGGAATGTCCTTTATTTCTTGGTTCATTTCTTCCTCAACTGATTCATCTATATTCTTATAATTTTTCAATAAGATATTGAACTCATGAATGGTTGTTAAAATATCTTCAGGATGCATTTCTTCCAAATCATCATCATTGTCTATAATGTGTTGGGTGATGTTTTGTGATGGATCATAATGTATTTTTCCCCGTGATAATGATGTAGTGTTTCCTTTATAGTTCTCATAAAACACATATTCAAGGTCTTTCAATGAAAACAAACTACCAGTTTTCAACCATTCATACCAATCCATAGTTTTTCCTTCTAATGTTAACATGAACATTTTCATTAGGCAATCCTCATGCCATTCAACCTTTAACCTGCATACATGTATATGAAATTTGATAAGATGTAACAATGGATTTTCAAATATTTTACCTTGAAAAACAGGAAGGTTGTCATCCCAATTCACCTGGGGCATCTTATGTGGGAACCCAGGGATATGATCTCTACACATTGGGGCATATCTTCATTGTATTCTTGGAATCATGTTTGTAAATTAGGAAAGAGGTCATTGTATCTATCCAACCATTTCAGGGTCTTCCACCAGTGGAGTCATTTGGTCTTTTGGGAGTTGTAGAGTGTGGAGTCGCCAGGTGGAAAATTTTTAGCTTTTATGGAGGTAAAAAATTTTATGGTTCCACCACCATGTTTATTATGAAACCAATCTAAGGATGTATGGGTATTCTCAAGAGCTGCAAGATTTTCAGGAAAGGAATTAGCTCTATAGAGTGATCTAACAACAGTTGAAGCTTGGGCCTTAGGAGACTTCCTAAGTATACTTTTAGGGTTATCAACTATCTTAGGAGGGTTTGGGTCAGGATAGGCTCTAGTATGAACTCTTCTAGAAGCCACTATGCTATCTTTTCAGACCCAAGATTTATAAAATTTTAGCCAAATATGACAATCTTTAAGAGGAAAATTAGTCTACTGACAAAGAAAACTTAATCCTCAAAGTTTCTTTACTGATTTTAAATGATGTTATGATAAATCGTTTCCCAGTGGAGTCTTTGGAAAACTAAGGAAAATCAGCAGGCCATACTAATGTTCAGTGGAGTCATCAGGTGAAGGATTTTTACTTAATTTCAGGGCCTAAAAGTTGTTCACCATCAACAATCAAAACCACTCTAGGCAGACACTTGGTTCATTTAAAAATGGGATTATCTAAGTTGTGAAGTTATCTATTACTTCAGAAAGTCCCCAGTATGGTCCGCCAAAAAATGTTAGGCCTTTGTAATTTAGTAGAGTGGCAAGACTAAACGCTGCAGAGACTACATCAAAAACCACTTTGGGATTCTAATATCTAGCCCTCCTGAATCTAGAGAGGGATATCTCTATAAGTGCAAAGATTGATTTATCTTTTAAGGTCTTAGTATGATATTAGGCCAGTTATTAAGAAAAAGGGTTTTTTGTTTTTGTTTTTGGTTGGTCGGGTATGATCTTTAATTGAGGGGAAAGTCCTAAAAATGAAAGAGTTTCAGAGGGGTGAAGGTGTGAATAATAAAATCAAGGTTTGGCTGATAGCATAGGTATGAAAACTGCACATAATCCATTGAGCTATGGAGTCATAAAAGTTTTTAATTGCACAACAGTTTTCAAGAGTGGTCCATGGGGCAAGTCATCTATAACAAAGGATTATTTAGATTAAATGATGGAATGCAACATTAAAGTGTTGAGAACTAAGTAAAGATAACAAATCAATCAAGAATTAATTAACTCTGCTGAACAAGAAAAAGCCTTTAAGTAATTGTTTTGAAGTAAACCAAAGGACAGGGCTAACCATAGACTTCTTTGGACAAACTTGTACTAAAGCCAAATTATCAGACAAACAATCTAGTAATCCCCATGACTACTTTCAGAAAGGATGAAAACATATAAGAAAACAAAGTGTAGCTTAAGATCAAGTAAGATATCATTAAAATCTAGGCTTGCTTTCAGCATACTCTTAGGGAAAATTTCAAACAACCTTTGGAGAAAGAACTAGAAGACAAGGCAAACCATAAACTTTCCTAGTCCAACTCTACTTAGCATGTAAGGAAAAAATCATTCAAGAACAATGTTTTAAAGTTTAGACAGTAAGGCATGGGCTCACCAACATTCCTTGACTATTTGGACTGTATTAAATCATTCTTAAATACACAATTGGAGGAAAACATAAAGATAAATCTTATCAATGAGAGTAGGGTACTTCTAAGAGTAAATCGTAATCTATATTTTTTGTTCTTTATCAGAGAAAAATGGACAATTTTATGGAAAACATAAGAAGGAAAACGAGTACAATGAGAGGTACATCACCAATGGTATAGACCAGGATCCCATGAATCAGCTTGTATATTGATGTCAATCCAGTTACATACTTCAAGTCCAGTGTTTTAGTACAACAACAACTTCTCTTCTCGACCTAACTTCTTTGATTACAAACAGAGCTTCAAAATCCTCTAAAAACTATTTACATGCAAAAAGTTTCGAGCAACAAGTATTACATCAACAGTCCAACAACCAACCATTTACAATGTGCTCCTCAAGGAGATTTTATAAGAAAATGAGGAGGTGGAAGAGTTTCTAGGGTTGAGTATCATTAATTCTATACTTAATGCACTTCCTAGCCTTAAAAACCACGCAAGGCATAAGGTAGGAAAGAATTTGATTTAAAACTCTGTTTCATTAACTCTGTTTCTGCTTTTTAGGCTTAGTGGGTGGAAAAATTGACTTTAAAGCTCTTTTTATCTTTTAAAATAACTTCACTGACAATTTAAAATAAGTTCTTTTGTTTGAAATAATTGTTCAGTTGTCTTTAGGAAAATATCTTCTGACTGGGAAATAACTATACCTTCATTTGATTTGTTGAGGTTGCAGGTGGCACTTTGGTAGCTAAAGAGGATAAATGGCCTCTGATGTGGTAGTGGAGGCCTCCTTTACTGATATTTTTCCTTGTTTTTCCTTGAAACACCTTTAATCTGCTTTTGGTCTGTGTTTTAGGCTCAATTAGCCTTGCTCTTTATCTTCGGGTCTTCATTCTATGATATTGTCTTTGTTTCTTTAAACCTAAGGATTAAAAATTTGATCTTCAGGCTTAGGCATTAATCACCCTTTAACCTTGATTCTTCATTACTGATACGCTTTGTTGCTCTGTTTTAGTGGCACAAATGGTATTATGCAACTGGAGAGTTTCTGTGAAATGGATCGAGGATTGCGATCCATCGATGTTTTTGAGAGCCCGAAACCCTGCTGGTTCCCTTCTTCGTGGCTTAAGACACAGGATTATCACCCTGTAATCATATGGTCACCTGTCTGTGACTGTGGAAATACACAGAGCAAACACCGTTTAAAACCTTGCAAAACACCAAAAAATTCATTAAGAAACCCTGTGATTCGTTAGCAAAACTGCGTTCAGAGGTTTAATGGAGGGGATGGAGCAGTGCGAAATGGGAAAATGCAGTGATAGGAGGAAAAAGCCCTGGCAGACAGCTAACCAGGTGCAGATGGAGTTTGGGCGTGACAACGAACAAGAGCCGTTGGATTAGAACAATCAACGGTGGAGATTGTCCGATGAAGTCACTTGGGAGAATGGATGAAGGCAAACGAATTGGGGTTGCAATATAATGAGAGTCGTTCGATCTCAGATATCGACGGCTAATATTAAAAGCGAAAGTGACAGGAGCAAGTTAGGTGGAAAATAAAATGGGGGCGAGATTAAATCAGAACCGTCTGATCTTCAGAGAACGACGGCTAGGATCGAATCAGGAGCAACCTTGCGAGGGCGGTGGTTTGGCGGAAAACCGGGAATGGTTTTCATGTGGGCTCTAGGGGGTAGGTGGTATTCACAAAAAAAAACGTGATTCCATACAGCGTTCGACACGTGTATTTTGAAAACCGCCCATATCGCGCGGAAGTAGCGCACTGGGACGGGAGGCCAAAAATTACGCGAGATTGATTATGAGCCATCGGATGATGGGCAGTAGATCGAACGGCGTGGGTTGAGCACGATCGATGAAGAGTTGTG
The DNA here is from genome assembly GCA_034641835.2 of Pinus albicaulis. Classification (NCBI taxonomy): domain Eukaryota; kingdom Viridiplantae; phylum Streptophyta; class Pinopsida; order Pinales; family Pinaceae; genus Pinus; species Pinus albicaulis. Next base: position 541,037,682 of record CM076572.1, read on the forward strand.
TGGAGGATGTAGCAGCGGGCCTGACGATTGCGTCAGCATTTTGTCGCATAGTGGGCGGGTATAATGGAAAGTTGGGGTCATCACGTTACGTCCCGATCGTCGGATTCTATGATCGAACGGTGGAGATTAAAGATGGGGCGAAGAATTTTTGAAAGGAGAAGAGGGAAGGGGAGGTGATTGGGAGGAAGGATGGGGCCCGATGACCGTTGATCAATATAGATCGGCGGTCTAGATTCATTTTAAAAATTATACGTCGGGAATGAAAAATAGAAGGGGAAAGGGGTTTGGAGATGGGGTTTAGGCCTTTAAGCGCCCGATTGCAGGACTTTGGCCATATGAAATGGGGGGCTAATAGGATATAAGCCCTTAGGGGCTTAAGAACCTCATAGTGTAGAAAATGGATCTTTAGGCCAAAAACAGTGATTTTTAAGCCAAAATAAGGGTTCTGATAGATGAAAGGAGGGAATTTAAAACCAAATAAAGGGGAGATATAAGGTTTTAAGGGGTTTTTGATGATTTTGAAGGTTAGATGAAGGTTTATAGAGGGATTTCATGGAGGAAACAAGGATTAAAATGGTGGAATTTTTTGAATGAAAGGGGGATTGAAATGATGGAAAATGGGCTTCTTAAGTAGTTTTCTTTGGTTAGAAACAAGGTTCTTCAGGATTAAAAGTGAAACAACAGTGAAGATTATCTCAAAGGGTAAAGATCATCATAAGACTTTAAGAACTCACAATTTGGACAAGAAATTGTTTCTTGAAGGCTAAAAAGATTTAGCCACCATTTGATATGGCAAAATTTTTATAGGTGGCTAACACCTCAAAAGATCATATTGGTTGACTCATTCTCATGATTCCTTGAGCATAATAACACCTATGGAAATGCTCTGTTCACTTGGAAATCTTTAAAGTCAAAATCTTATTCAAAGGTCAGGTCAAAAAAGCAGTCCCATTAGGTCATTAGGGTTTTGTATTTTCCAAGGTCATTTCTTCATTCAAATGAGGTCAGCACATATATGAGAGGGATTAAATAAGATCATCATGATGTATTTCTATACTTTCAAAGTTGGATTTTTTAGTTTAATGACTTTTATATCAAAATTTCATTTTGATAGAAAAGTCAAATATGTAATTTATTTATATTTTTCCAAATGTAATTTTATGTTATTATATGTAATAAATTCAATCCCAAAGCTGTCAAAGTGTGATCATGTCTAGCCTAAGTGAGCAAGGAAAGCCAAACTCCAGGTTGATCAAGCCTGCAATGCCAAAAGGTCAGAAGGAAAAAGAGTATCAGTGTCAAAGAAGAAAAATGAACATTAGAAAAGTGGATAATTTAAATTAAATTTCAAATCCACCAAAGCTATAAATCCTATCAAGCATTTCAAAACAAATCATTGTTGCCCTTTAGTCATTGAGAGTGTTCAGCAAAGGAGAAATTCTGAGTTTATTAAATAGTTTGGGCCAAAAATTTAAGGTGTTGCGCATTCTCAAGTTGGTGTTGTGATTTTGAAGTGGCATTGCGTGTTTGCTCAGAGAAACCAGAGCAATTAACACAGACGTTTGCTCATCTCCTTGACCGATATGTCCCCATAATGAAAATAACCATGAGGTACTTCACTTGTGAGGGGAGTTTTTCTCGACTCTACTCTTACCATATCCGACTCCTCATGCACTTCACTACAGTCAGAATGCTTCACATACCTTACGATCTCTTCCGCAGCATTGACAAGATGGCATACATTGTGAAAAAGAGTGATTATAATCATCAAATGCAGAGTATTTTTCACCATTCACTCATTAATATGGTATTCATGCATCAGCTTGAGCAGAAGAAAATTTCATGGGATACATTCATTGCAAATGAAGTTTTCACTACCCCACCTATTCATCATGAGGAGAATATCCCTTCATCCTCTCATCCTCCCATATCCACTTCTCCATCTCAGTCTGCTGCTCATACATCATCACCCAGTCATATCCATTCACCTCATGTTGATCCTACTTATTCACCTTTCTATAATCCTGCATCATCACATCATGATACTGGAGCATCAAGCAGTGAAAGGGACATTGAGGCAACTTGGGCTAATGTGACTGATGTTGATCCATTTCCCAAGACCTATCAGAGAGGCCACAAGCATGTGTTTTCTTCACATGGTGTGAAAGGGGCCATGCTTTCTTCATCATCAAAATAAGTATACAAGGGCAAGGAAAAGGCTACAGAGCCTATCATTGATGAGCAAGAGTTTCAATTGATCTAAGTTGATGAGGAGGATGAGGATAAAGTCACTAGTGCAGTGATCAGAAGAAAGGAAGAAAATATTAGTTGGCTTCAATCTAATCTTGACAAAGCACAGTATGTGATTGACTTTCTGGAGCAAGAAAATTAGTAGCTAAAGACCAAGTAGATCATCAGTGAGGTCAGGACCATCAAAGCTCAAAAAGAGGCAGGGAAGGCTATAGCCTTGTTAGAGGAGACCTTGGATATATTTTGTGAGATTGATGGTGAGGATGATCAGCCTCCAAGATAGAGACCAAGGAAAATATGACCAAAGAGAGCTCTAGCTTATGAGAGACAAAGAGAAGTTGAGTTGGCAGAGCAGCTCACTCCAAGTGAGTTGCTTGCCATAGAGATTAGCAGGGATAGAGATTCATGGCTTGATAGATCCAATTTTCATATGAAGATATTTCTAGAGAACACCAATAAAGACAATTATATTCAGAGGAAAATGGCAAAGCACTACGCCATGAGAAACAATATTGCAAGGGCCAAGCTTAAACGAACCCATGCAAAAATTCAAGCTTTTACCAAGAAAAAGGAGAAGGAGAGGTTAGAAATACTTTCTGACGTGTCTCTTCATGCCTCTAATAATTTATTAGCTAGTAATCTCACAATTTTGGGACAAATTTTGGCACATTTGGCAATTTAGTGCAAATTTTGGTTTTTGGGCAATTTTAGCACACAGAAATTCTGCCAAACGCGTAGTTCCACTGATGTTGCGCTCTTTTTTGGGGAATACAACTACAAAATGGTCACCACCATTATGTTCATAGTGTTGAATACATCAACCCTAGCAAGTTTCAGAAAATTTGGACGAGAACTGGTCCCTCAAAAGTACAAAAAACGACAAAATTTTCATGGTTTTGCCTCCTTTTTCACGTTGGCACTGTACGTTTACTAGTCTTGGGAGAACATGTTTTTGATAGGGCATATGGACACCATTTTGGAAACTGGAGACATATTTGGAAACTATACTGAAATAGATTTCCAATGAGCTATCATAGAGCTTATTTGGACATCGGGAAGGCATCCAAAAGTTTCCTGCAAGATAGGCTATTTTTTCTGTCATGGTGCAACGCGTTTACTAGGAAAATGCAGTTTTCATCATCTTTAGCAAAATTTTGACTTTTTGATTTTTTACTTTGAAAAATGAGAAAATTACTGATGTAAATGGTCATGGTGAATGTAAATTTCATGTTTTGACTTTCATCTAGAGTAGATGCATCAGATAAGTCTTCTAGAGGTCAAATGAATCAGCTTCCTCTCTTTTAGAAGCAAATTGTTGAGTTTTCCTAGTCTTCAAATTCTTGTTTGGGAGTACGTGAAATTGATCCCTATCTCATGGATTCGACTCCCTGAAGCTAGGGAGAGTGGTTTTGAGGTATATTTGATGTATTTTCTCAGTCATTGTAATGGTTGGACTCACTTGGAGCTTTGGGCATCTCAAGAGACATATTTGTATCAGTTTGGCTTGGACATTAATGATAAATTTGCAACTATTTCTTTGGGATCCATGTGGTATGCAATGTTTGACATAGTTTCTTTTTTGTGATCATTTGTATGAATGTATTTTAAGTTCATAAACCATTTCCATGTATATGATATGCTTAATTTCAAGTTGAAAGGAAGAATTCATGTTTCATGCTCTGTTTTGGTAAATTTGGTATAATTTGTTTATTTTCTTCAATTTAGGGAGAATTCATTTCAGATGCTCTTCCTAACTCCTCACCAGTCTATTCACCTCACCATAATCATCCTTTGAATGTCAAACCTTCTACCTACCTTTCCCCTTAGAACCCCTGCATATTTTGACCTAATTTACTTGCCCGACTTGTTTGACTCCTCCTAATCCAGCAAAATCCTACACAAAATCAAAATCAAAAGCCTGAGCTACTATACCTAGCCTAATATCTTCTTTCCTCAGTCATTTTAACTATGATCCATACGGAGAGAGCCCTCTCCTGGCCTAGTAGGGCTAGCTACTTGGCTAAGCGTGGTTTGAGGTTACCTAGGAATTTCCTCTCTCAACCTGAGGTTTAATCTGAGTGATAACATTTTGGCAACCATACTAGGGAAGAAAAATATCATATCCTCCCTGGGAATGAATGAAAAATTTTAGATCTGATTGTTGATGGTGGACAACAATCAAATGCATATGAAGGCTGAACTTTTCACTTGGCGACTCCAACTTGATGTAAAGACTCCACTGGAGGATAGACCTTGCCAGCAAGAAAATGGAAGGATATTACACAAAGGTCAGGTATTCAAATTGGAATTGTATTCAATATCTAATATGATTTCTTGTAAATTACTTCTTTTCTTTTCATGAAACTATCCTGAACGTTTTCAGAAGTTTGTTGTATGATAAAAATGATCAAAATATTTATTCTACCTATTCGAAAAGTGTAAATACCGAGTTTTCCTTTGATCTTGGTCCACATTCTTTTTCTGAATCTTATGATTACCATCTTCAAATTGATGAGCCTAAAGAGATCAAGACTGATCCTATAGCTTCTGTACATACTCCTACACCTTGTAAAATTCCAGATCGATACAAACCACTCACCTTACCTCCTATACTTCATGCTTTCCCTGAAAATCATTACCTATATCTACCGAGGTTTGATGGTGAAAATGACAACATCACTATTGAGAGACATATGCATAATTTTGAGACTTTCCTAGATCTTTTTGAAGTTGATGAAGAGGATGTCAGTTTCAAGCTATTTTCTCTTTCTTTGCAAGGCAAAGTCAAGAGTTGGTTCAAAAACTTGCCTGCTGTGAGCATCTCATATTTCCCGCAATTTGTTAAAGTTTTCCTCGACAAGTGGGTGGTAAAAAAAAACCCTTTCCTAATTCTAAAAGAGTATGACCAGCTGAAAAGATAGATAGGGGAGACAGTACAACATTTTTCTTCCAAATTCAATCAAGTCTATTATTCGATACCTGCGTATATAAGACCCCCTCTTGGCTCAGCTCTATTATATTACTCATATGCCTTGATCCGGAAATGGAGTTTTAGATGAGAGAAAGGAACCTTGCAACACTTGAAGAGATGCAGAATAGTGCAGTAGATATAGAGGCTAATCTGTTGATCAGAAGGGCAAAGCCGAAGGTAGAAGAGAAAAAGAACATTGGAGAGCACTTGACATCTTCAGAGGTAAAGCTAGACATTTTGGTAAGTACAATAGAGGAAACGATGCAAAATATCACCATGAGAGATGTATTTTCCGTTCAAGATCACCATGACCCACTTATCCCAGAAAAATAAGAGATTTCAAGCCCTAAAAATTTTCCTACTAATCCCAGCTACCATAAATCAGAAAATGGATTGGTAGATCAATCTGAGGAGAAAAAAATTGATAATCTAATGTGTATGATTGGTGATATTACTTATATTGATGATTTTCCAAAGTTTTAACAGTATGATGATGATTATGTTCTCCAAACAGAAGTTAATCTTGCAGAGCAATCAACAATTGGTTTGTGGGAGGAAGTTCAGTTTCAGCAGCTCGAAAACAATGATCAGCCGATGCATTTTAGATATGAAAGTGATGAGGAAAGTCTAGAAAATTTGGAAGTAAGTGAAGGATCTTTTCCTCTTTTTTTTACTTCATTTCAGTTCATTATAGATAACTTTCATGCGATCAGAAATCAACACTCATTGAGTTTTGATCTTGAAAATCAAGAGGATAATCAAATTTTTTATCAGAGCTCCTTACCCTTGTGTTTCTCCTCATTTGCAAAAATAAGAGAAAAATATAATCAAGCAGATAAGCGAGTGGTCAACACTATAAATGATGAACATTATCTTAAATTGGTTGAGGAAATCATTTGTGACATAGAATCCTCTTTAGCTCCAGATTGCAGCCACCAAATTCCATTGAATGTCAAGTTGCAGATGATGGCTTGGAAGTTGAAACAAATGATAAAATGATGCAAGATGATTCTGTACCACTATGTTTTGAAGAATTCCAATTTTTAAAGAAAAATTTACATAATATCTCTAAAGAAAAGGATGAGTAACCTGTAGGGTGTCATGTAGTCTCATTAAAACTGATGGATATGTTTTAGCAATCTTTTCAAGTTTTTCATGACCCAATAGCTGATGTGTTAGATGATATTTGAAGTAAAATTCCTTCTCCATTAGCTAACTGTGAGCCTGAAAATACTGTTGATATAAACTTGATCCGACAGTCGACTTCATTGTCTTGTTTAGCAGGTGTTTCATTACAAAGCTCATACCAAGATTTGCAGTCATATTAGGAGAGTAATGAAGAAGATTTTTGTTTTTTTTTTTTATCATCAGGAAAAAATAGTTATTCACGAGTTTCAGGATCCTTTTGTCAACTTGCTGTAGTCATCAAGGAAAGAAAGCACAGATGTTAGGAAAAATTTAAAACCAAGGTACGAAGACTACCTAGAGCAGAGCAGTAACGTATTATATGGGCTGGAAATCAATATGTATTCATATGAATATCCTTTCGCAAAATTCTTGAGGTCAGTCACTAGGCTCGTGCTTTGCAAATTCATCAAGATTCGATCTATTGACAAGTTTTCATGGGAGTTTCCTTTTAGTAGTTCTTTCTTCTTGCCCATAAGCAAGCACTTGTAGAGAATTCAAACAACAGCTAGAATGCTTAAATGGTTTCATTGGTTTTTCCATTTCACTTGATCAAGTGATGAATGGATTAGTTAGAGTAGGTTTTGTTGAATAAGCTTAATTCTGGGAAATTTTTTTTTTAGTTTGTTCGTTGTGTTTTAGTCTGAGTCAGTTCAGTTTATTGAGTCAAGTTTTTAGTATTCAGTTAGTCTTTAGCTATTGACTCCATGCCTAATGAGTAGGCACTTGGTCTACAGTGTTCTTGGCACCTCCAAGGAGCTACCATCCCTAGCTGGAGCCAATGTTAGTGTCAGTATTTGCATACTTCCACCAGGGATCAAAACACATTTTTTATGTGCATATTAGGTGTCCCATTCTAAAGAAATTTTCAAGCATTCCATTAGGTCATGATATAAAATTGTTCCACTGGTGGTTGTCCTTGTCAATAAGCTTTTTCTCCCTCAGAAGATCATATCGGTTGACTCATTATCATGATTCCTTGAGCATAATAAGACCTATGGAAATGCTCTATTCACTTGGAAATCTTTAAAGTCAAAATATTATTCAAAGGTCAGGTCAAAAAAGCAGTCCCATTAGGTCATTAGGGTTTTGTATTTTTCAAGGTCATTCCTTCATTTAGATGAGATCAGCACATATATGAGAGAAATTAAATAAGAACATCATGATGTATTTATTATACTTTCAAAGTTGTATTTTTTAGTTTAATGACTTTTATATCGAAATTTCATTTTGATAGAAAAGTCAAATATGTAATTTATTTCTATTTTTCCAAATGTAATTTTATGTTATTATATGTAATAAATGCAATCCCAAAGCTGTCAAAGTGTGATCATGTCCAGCGTAATTTAGCAAGGAAATCCAAACTCCAAGTTGATCAAGCCTGCAATGCCAAAAGGTCAGAAGGAAAAAGAGAATCAGTGTCAAAGAAGAAAAATGAACATTAGAAAAGTGGATAATTTAAATTAAATTTCAAATCCACCAAAGCTATAAAGCCTATCATTCATTTCAAAACAATTCATTGTTGCCCATAAGTCATCAAGAGTGTTCAACAAAGGAGAAATTTTGAGTTTATTGAGCAGTTTGAGCCAAAATTTTAAGGCGTTGCGCGTTCTTACGTTGGCGTTTCATGTTTACCTAGCCGCGTTGCGCATTTTCCCATAGAAACTAGAGCAATTGACATAGGCGTTGCGTGTTCTCAAACTAGCGCTATGCATTTGATTAGGCTTGCGTGCTTGCACAGTGAGGGTTGTGAAGATTTGTACCACTTCTATCAAGCTCAACCTTCTCCTAAAGTTCTCCAGGGAGCTCTCAAACAGTAAGTGCACACTAATTTACCTTGCCTCTAAGATTATTTGGTGTCCATTAAAGGATTTGAAGTGTTTATTCCTTATGAAACCCTAGTTTCAGTTCATTTTCATTTTTCATACACCATATCCTTGTTCACCTCCCTAAATAGATATCAATCATGAGCATGGTTAGTCTCTAGGGTTTTCATTGACCTATGTTTTCCATTTACACTCATTCCCTTCATTTATTTAAGCTAGACATCTCATATCCTTCTCCCTTCATCTCATTCCAATTTTTACCCTAGGGTTTCCTAAGTCAAAATTTAAAATATCTAAAGAGGAGGATAAAGGTGTTAGTGAGGCACAAATACCAAGGAGAAATGACCACAAAGGAGGGAAAATTAACATATATGAACCCATAACCACAAAATATCTCATTGCTTCTCCTCTTACTGTGTCATGTTTTAAACATGTTGGTTGTTTCGAGTTTTGTGAGAGAGTGCAGCAGATTTAGTATCACCCTGTTTTGACGAGGTTTTTCATCACAAATATTCATGATAGGAAGGTCACTCTTGTTGGGGTCACTTTTGATATGTCCACCAATTCCATTTCAGTTGCTACATGGATCCCTAGTGTGGGAGAGAAATGGTTTAAGCAAGGAAACCTTGATCTAAGCTATTATGAACCATACCTCAAACCTAGATACAAGGATGGCAAGAAGTAAATTTTCCCTTTCTCTCATCTCCATGACCGATATGTCCCCATGATGAAAATAATCATGAAATACTTCACTTGTGAAGGGAGGTTTTCTCGACTCTACTCATACCATATCTGACTCCTCATGCACTTCACTAGAGTCAGAATGCTTCACATACCTTACTATCTCTTCCACAACATTGACAATATGGCACACATTGTGCAAAAGAGGGATTATAATCATCAAATGCAGAGTCTTTTTCACCATTCACTCATTAATATGGTAGTCATGCATCAACTTGAGCAGAAGAAAATTTCATGGGATACATTCATTTCAAATGACGTTTTCACTACCCCACCTAGTCATCATGAGAAAAATATCCCTTCATCCTCTCATCCTCCCATATCCACTTCTCCATCTCAGCCTGCTGCTCATACATCATCACCCATTCAGATCCATTCACCTCATGTTGATCCTACTTCTTCACCTTTCTATAACCCTTCATCATCACATCATGACACTGGAGCATCAAGTAGTGAAAGGGAAATTTAGGAAACTTGGGATAATGTGACTAATGTTGGGCAATTTCCCAGGAACCCATTCTCAAGGAAGGCCACAAGCATGTGTTTCTTCACATGGTGTGAAAGGGCTAATGCTTTCTTCAGCCAACAAAATAGATGACAAAGGGAAAGGAAAAGGCTACATAACCTATCATTGATGAAAGGAGAGAAACATGAAACAAGCAAGGAGTTTCAATTGATTGAAATTGATGAGGAGGAGAAAGGTAAGAACTGTAATATCCCAAAGTAGTACTTTCTGCAATGCAGCCATGAAAAACAGAATTTTCAAATATATGCTACAGAAAATGAAATCAACACTTAGATCCCTTATATCTGACAATATACCATATAAATACAAGAATACATCAGAAAAAAATCAAAATAGATGAGGTAAACAGACCTCCCACACGTAGTATAGCTCAGAAATGCTGAAACCCAAAAACTACTACAACATAGAATTACTGCATAAAGAGACAACACATTCTAATGAGGGTTTATACTCAGAAATTATAGAGAAAAATATATCTTCCCATATATTAAACAATATTTCTCAAAAACTGAGATCTAGTCTCCTTTATACAAATGCTAGAACACAGAAAAATGTTTTAGGAATTTTACCAAATCTATTGTTGATCTCTGACACTAAAATTTGAATATCACGCAAACTGAAGCACAAGAAGTATAGAAGGATAAAATAATATAGATATGATGCCTATCTTAGCAAATTTCTTCGCTTATGAAAAGGATTATTGTGCCCAAATAATGAAACTCCCAAAAATAACCACAAGATCCCCTGCTGAAACTGCCCACCAAGAATAACGCAATTCCTGACTGGAATTATGCTATAGGTGATGGAAATAGGTTGGCCTACTACCAAATATCTAAAATGAGCTCAAGTACCCTCCAAAATGATCTCCCAAGAGAATGAATCCTTCCTCCTATGCAATACCAACTCAGAAAGTGGGTTTCTCAACCCTCCACTGCAACACCCTGCAACTCAACACAATATCCTACAGAAAATGCATTGTAGCTGAAGAATGAAGCTTGGCCCAAATTCTGAATGTGTGGAATGACAGATAAAGTCTCTCCCAAGAGATTCTCAAAGGGAAGAGATTGAATTCCTAAACAGGAATACCTTAGTGCTAAACAGCACCAACAATCTTAGCTAAACACTTGAAGAGAACAAAGTCTAAGCAGACTCATCAAAATATCATTCATAAGCTAACCCCATATGGCTTCCATCCTCTTCCTTATAAAATATGTGAGCCTCCTCACCTTGGGTCCCACTCATTAGGGTTTCCACTATCACACAATCAATCTCCCTCTAAAATTGCATTGTATCGTCATCAATGCCACTCCTCCATAACAACACTATTTGATTTGGTCAAGGTTGACCTCTTCAACCTGCTTCAACCCTTTTCACACCTAAGGGTCTTCAATCCATCTCTCATATAGTTGTCTATATTGATCCTCATTCATATTGAGCTATTTTTATTGATGATCCACTCCTCCCACATTAATGTTGTTGACTTGGTCAAACTTGACTTTGTCCACATCCCTTATGCCTTGTTCACACATGAGAGTGCTAGATCCAGTTATTATTGTGATCCCTTTTCACATCAAGATGGATTTTATTCTTATTCAAGATAATTATGGGTCTCTTTCCCCATTTATTCATCTACTAGGTGTTAAAAGAAAAAATCAATATTCCTATTAGCTACATGCTAATTTAGGAATATTGCAGTCCTCCCCTCCCAAATGTTGCTTGTCCTCAAGCAACTATAGGGATAGAACTGAAAATTCTCCTCTCCCTCCTGTAGCATCCGCATATGATAAACTCCTCCAAGGTACAAGATGTTGTATCATCAATACATCTCCAAGTTGCCCCTCCCAAGTATGCAAGCTAGATTTTGGTGAGCATCCCAAATAGCTATCATTATGTAGAAGTAAAGCATCCATGGAGGAAAAAATGTGCTGTCTAGAGGCCTTCCTAAGGCATGAGATCTGATATATATTTGGATCTATCATCCCCATGTGAATCTTCCATCCCCAAGCTATCATCCATACAAAATGAGCCACCCTCCAGAATGGTAACTCATGAAAAATATCCTCCACCTTTGGCTCCTGCAATGTAGGTGGGCTGAATAACTGAACATAGTAGAAAAAATGGCCTAACCCACACTATCTTCCTCTCCACTCATAATAAGTGTAGAGTATCTGCTAATCTTGGGCTGCAAAAAGGTTTCCCTCAAGTGGCAATAAGAAGATGGAATCTCCAAATATCCTCTCTCTAATGTCATGAATCATGCTAGCCCAAACCATTCCATACAAAATGAATGGCACATAACCACCATATGGCATCCAAATCAGAAAAATGTTGAAGGTTATGTACAAGTTTGGATGATACCAATGATTTCTAAAGTGGACACAGTGCAGTCTTTCCAACTGTTGTTTTAGAACATCATGTGGCAAGTTGTCCTCCAACAAGTTACTAGTTGTACATGTTTGGTCATCTACTATGTGGTAGTAAGAAGCAATATATATCAGTTGAGCATGATAAAAATAACAACATACTTGCCCAAATTCATGTAGAGAAGGGTTATCATCAGAAATTTTGGTCCTAGAATGACCATGAAACCTAGAAATAATCTTGTCCTCTTGTGGAGCAATGCACTGTACAGAGATGGTGAGAAGATGAAAATACTCAATGAAATAATCAGTAAGTATAGAAATGTATTTCTTAGCATGCATAATGAGTAGGCTGAAAGTGAGGTCCATGGATGAGTTCTCCCATGAGAATATCCTCATAAAATTCTGCAAAATGAAGGGATGCATATTCCCCTTGGAACACTCCATCAACAGAAACATACTCCCAAGTGACAACGCTATTTTCCTTAATGATAAGGCTCTTGTCACTCCATGACTTATTCCCTTGACATTCCACATGCCAAAATCATCCACCATCATGCTGCTATGTGGGGTAATCTTCTCCCTATGTGGAATCCCCTCCTTATCCTCCAATGCTGAAGGGTAGCCTCTTTGCACCTTGAATGTGCCATCCCTTTCTCCAGAAATATTATGATAAGTATGGGAAAAATTCTTCCCATACTCTCCCAAGTGTAACCATAGCAACAATAACTCTTGTTTCCCCCTCACACCTCCATCATACAAATTATGAAGTGAAAATATTTTAATTGAAATTAAGGAGATCATATCAACATAACGCACCCAAAATCTTTGCTGCCATATGATGCAAGTGTCCTGCCAAGTTTCCTCCACCACCATACCCTTTGGAGAAGGATATAGTTCATGATGGCCAAACTCTTTCAAGAGTAGCCAACGCAGCCAAGCCTCCTATTTCCCGGTGTCATAAATATGCAAGTGGCTCACCAACCTCTTACTCTCTATCCACTCCTATTCATCCATATGTGGATGTCTCCTACCATGTTCCACCTTGGTACGCCTCTGATGAAGACTACCATCCTCCCAAATCAGATTTTCGCTTTTGCATTTCATGGGATGTTGAAATGAAACTCCTTGGAGACCTCCTAGAGAAGATCTCATACCAATGACCATCTTGAATCCATATGGATCCAAGTGTGCTGGAGGAAAAACCTCCTCACCGCTACTTAATGACAGTGCTATTAATCTCCTCAAGGGTGTATTTATTGTCTCATACTCCAGCTTAAGGATGAACATATGGTTTTGTATAATATTATTTTGAATAAAGTTCACCCTATCCTTCAAAATACCACACTCCAACCCCAAGTGTTGTGTGCAGATCAACCATGGAAAATTAGGATAATGATTCATCCCTTCCTTGAACAAGTCAAGGGTGCACAATGCAGTGCAATCCTGTTGCTCCATATCAACAGTATGTGTTGATCCTAGATCATGCAAAGGCAGATTTCCACATCCCTCCATAATATTTTCTGAAATAAAAAAAACTAGAAATTCATGCATACCTTGGTGAATCTTGGGAACATCTTGTAAGGCTACAAGGGTTCCTTCTTCCAATGTGTTGGCTTCCCCAACTGTTGAGGATGATGGCTTCTCCTCCATAGTTGTACCATCACTAGTACAAATCTCCTCAAGTGGTGGTGAAGGCTCCTCCCCTTTTGATTTCTTCTTATCAAATATTTTGATCACCCCTTGAGTGCAATCTAAAAAATTAAACACTCTTGCATGACTCACATGGCTGAACCACCAAATGCTTGCCTTACCTTCAAGGTGCAGTGTTGAGATCTCAACATCATCTCTTTCTACCACTAGATGTAGTAGGAAGAATGCATCTAGCTTCATCACCCAAGCCTTTGTTGTACATGTGGATGATCCATAAAAAGTAGACAATATAAATATATTTCCCCTCATCCTCCTATTTTTGTAGGGCCTTCTTTCTTCTTCCGCTAAATAAACTAAGGAAGAGCTAGAGTCTCCTTGAAAGCTCTAGGTTGAGACTTGTATTCTGCAAGGTATCCACTTAGGATCTCATGTTCCAAGTTCCCTCCATCTCCATGCCTTTTATCTTCTTCCCCAAAAGGAAAGGGAAAGGTGTAATGTTTTGGAGATTTCTGCAACATTGGTTCTTTCTTTTGAGAATAGGATGTACATGGCCCTTCCTCTTCTTGAAACCCTCTAGAAGTTTCACTGCATCTCTTCTCTTCTTTCTGTGTAACCTCCTTGGAGAGGTTTTTCATGAATTTGAAAAGTGATGAGACCAATCTCATTTGTTTCACCATTTTAGATCTCTTATTATTCTTATATCATCTTGGCTTTAAATTCACAGGCTGAGCCAAAGATCATGCTCGGATACCACTGTAATATCCCAAAATGGGAATGCTCAGCAATGCATGCATGAAAAACGCATTTTCAGAAATATATGCTAATAAAAAATGAAATAAACACTTGGATCCCTTAGATCTGACAATATACCATCTAAATCCAAGAATAGATCATAAACAAATCAAACTAGGTGAGATAAAAAAGCCTCCCACACCTAGTATAGCTCAAAAATGTTGAAACCTCAAAACCATTGCAACATGAAATTACTACATAAAGAGACAACGCAATATAATGAGGGTTTATACAAATAAATAGTAGATACAAATAGATCTGATTTTATATTAAACAATATGGATCAAAATCTGAGATCTAGTCTCCTTTATACAAATGCTAGAGAACCCGAAAAAGGTTTCTAGGAATACACCCAAATACAAATGGTGATATTCAGCACTAAGACTGAATAATCACTGCAAACTAAAGTACATGAGTATAGAAGGCTAAAATAATATATATCTGATGCAGATCTGATCAAAGGTCTTCCTTTATGAAAGGATCAACCCTTCAATGGCAGGAAAACTCCCAAAAAGAACCACAAGATCCCCTGCTGAAACTGCCCTCTAGGAATAACGCAATTCCTTATTGGAATTATGCTATAGGTGATGGAAATTGGTTGGCCTACTACCAAAGATCTGAAATGAGCTCAAGTACCCTCCAAAATGATCTTCCAAGAGAAGGAATCCTTCCTCCTATGCAATACCAACTCAGAAAGTGGGTTTCTCAACCCTCCACTACAACACCCTGCAACTCAACACAATATCCTGCAAAAACTGCACTGTAGTTGAAGAATGAAGCTTGGCCCCAATGCCAGATGTGTGGAATGATAGATCATGTCTCTCCCAAGAGATGCTCAAATGGAAGAGATGGAATTCCTAAACAGGAATACCTTAGTGCTAAACAACACCAGCAATCTTAGCTAAACAGATGAAGAGAGTAAAGTCTAAGCAGACACATCAAAATATCATTCATAAGCTAACCCCATATGGTTTCCATCCTCTTCGTTATAAACTATGTGAGCCTCCTCACCTTGGGTCCCACTCATTAGGTTTTCCACCATCACACAATCAATCTCCCTCCAAAACTGTGTTGTACCTTCATCAATGGCACTCCTCCATAACAATGTTGTTTGATTTGGTCAAGGTTGACCTCTTCAACCTGCTTCAACCCTTTTCACACCTAACGGTCTTCAATCTAGCTCTCATATAGTTGTCTATACTGATCCTTATTCATATTGAGCTATTTTTATTGATGATCCACTCCTCCCACATTAATGTTGTTGACTTGGTCAAACTTGACTTTGTCCACATCCCTTATGCCTTGTTCACACATGAGAGTGCTAGATCCAGTTATTATTGTGATCCCTTTTCACATCAAGAGGGATTTTATGCTTATTCAAGATAATTATGGGTCTCTTTCCCCATTTATTCATCTACTAGGTGCTAAAAGCAAAAATCAATATTCCTATTAGCTGCATGCTAATTTAGGAATATTACAAGTCACTAGTGCAGTGATTAGAAGAAAGGAAGCAAAGATTAGTGAGCTTCAAGGTAATCTTGACAGAGCACAGTATGTGATTGAATTTCTTGAGAAAGAAAATCAGCAACTGAAGATCAAGTAGATCATCAGTGAGGTCAGTACCATCAAAGCTCAAAAAGAGGCAAGGAAGGCTAAGGCCTTGTTGGAGGAGACCTTGGATAGATCTAGTGAGATTGATGGTGAGGAGGATCAACCTCCAAGACAGAGATCAAGGAAAATAGGACTAAAGAGAGATCTAGCCTGTGAGATACAAAGAGAAGCTGATTTGGAAGAGCAGCTCACTCCAAGTGAGCTGCTTGCCATAGAGATTAGCAGGGATAGAGAGTCATGGCTTGATAGAGCCAATTTTCATCTAGAGAGCTTTCTAGAGAAGGCCAAGAAAGACAATGATATTCAGAGGAAAACGGAAAAGCATTATGCCATGAGAAACAAGATTTCAAGGGCCAAGCTCAAACGAGCCCATGCAAAAATTCAAGCTTTAACCGAGCAAAAGGAGAAGGAGATATTGGCCAAGAAAGACAATGATATTCAGAGGAAAATGGAAAAGCATCATGCCATGAGAAACAAGATTTCAAGGGCCAAGCTCAAACGATCCCATGCAAAAATTCAAGCTTTAACCGAGCAAAAGGAGAAGGAGAGATTAGACATACTTGCTGAGGTGTCTCTTCATGCCTCTAATAATTGATCAACAATTAACCTCACAATTTTGGGACAAATTTTGGCACATTTGGCACTTTAGTGCAAATTTTGGTTTTTGGGAAATTTTGGCACACAGAAATTCTGCCAAACGCGCAGCGCTGCGCTGCGCTCTTTTTTGGGCCGTCCAATTTCAAAATGGTCACCACCATCATGTTCATAGTGATGAAGAAATAAAACCTAGCAAGTTTCAGAAAATTTAGAGGAGAACTTGTCCCTCAAGCGTACAAAAAACCACCAAATTTTCATGGTTCTGCCTCATTTTTCACCTTGGCGCTACGCGTTTACCAGTCTTGGGAGAACAGGTTTTTGGCAGGGAAAATGGACACCATTTTGGAAACTGGAAGCATATTTGGAAACTAGACTCAGATATATTTCCAATGAGCTATCATGGAGCTGATTTTGACATTAGGAAGGCCTCCAAAAGTTGCCTGCAAGACAGGCTATTTTTTTCTATCATGGCGCTGCACGTTTACCAGGAAAATGCAGTTTTCATCATCTTTAGCAAAATTTTGACTTTTTGACCTTTTTCTTGGGAAAATGAGAAAATTACTGATGTAAATGGTCATGGTGAATGTAAATTTCATGTTTTGACTTTCATCTAGGGTAGATGCATCATATAAGTCTTCTAGAGGTCAAATGAATCAGTTTCCTAACTTTTAGAGGCAAATTGTTGAGTTTTACTAGTCTTTAGATTCTGGGAGTAGGTGAAACTGATCCCTATCTCATGGATTAGACTCCCTAGGGATAGGTAGAGTGGTTTTGAGGTCTATTTGATTTATTTTCTTAGTCATTGTAATGGTTGGACTCACTTGGAGCTTTGGGCATCTCAAGGGACATATTTGTATCAGTTTGGCTTGGACATTAATGATAAATTTGCAGCTATTTCTTTGGGATCCATGTGGTATGCAGTGTTTGACATATTTTCTTCTTTGTGATCATTTGTATGAATGTATTGTAAGTTCATAAACCATTTCCATGTCTATGATATGCTTAATTTCAAGTTGAAAGGCAGAATTCATGTTTCATGCTCTGTTTTGGGAAATTTTATATAATTTGTTTATTTTCTTCAGTTTAGGGAGAATTAATTCCAGATGCTCTTCCTAAATCCTCACCAGTCTATTCACCTCACCATAATCATCCTTTGAATGTTAAACCTTCTAACTACCTTACCCCTTAGAACCCCTGCAAATTTTGACCTAATTTCCTTGCCCTAGTTGTTTGACTCCTCCTGATCCAGCAAAACCCTACACAAAATCAAAATCAAAATCCTAAGATACTATACCTAGCCTAACATCTTCTTTCTTTAGTCATTTTGACTGTGATCCATACAAAGAGATCCCTCTCCTGGCCTAGTAGGGCTAGCTACTTGGCTAATCCCGATTTAAGGTTACCTCAGAATTGCCTCTCTCAGCCTGAGGTTCAATCTGAGTAATAACAGAGAGCATCACAGGAGAGATTTCCCATCGCATCAAGGTGGAAAGCCTCAAATTTACAGTGCTCAGGAGGCACAGACAGTTGGGGATGTTGGTCAGAGTATTCCTTGTATTCAAGCCACATCGTATAATAGGCAGGTAGATCATCAAGCATTAATTATTAAGATGGAAGGTAAGCTTTGTGATCAATTTGTTTCAATGTTAATATATCCTGGATTAAATTAAATTTATATCAGTCCTAACTTGGTGGATGAGTTTTGCTTGAATAAATAAATGCATATAGAAACTTGGTTGGTATAATTGGCTACAGGGA
The DNA here is from genome assembly GCA_034641835.2 of Pinus albicaulis. Taxonomy (NCBI): domain Eukaryota; kingdom Viridiplantae; phylum Streptophyta; class Pinopsida; order Pinales; family Pinaceae; genus Pinus; species Pinus albicaulis. The sequence continues at coordinate 541,055,952 of CM076572.1, forward strand.
CCAAGAGAATGTTTCATCATTGGGTGATATCTTGTGCATTCGAGTTGAATGGTATGCCTACATGAGCACATCTAAATGTGCTTCCTTTGGTTTCATATAACATGCTTATTTGCATGGAATATTTGTTCATTCACAGGACCAAGTTATATTGTTATGACAAATCCATTCAGTGTATAGATGATGATGGGGAAAGGAGAATATTGCAGGGAAAGAAGAAGCCTACATCAGTGAGAATGGTTACAGGTATGCAAGCAAAGTGAAACAACTATAAGGGATTTTTATTGTTTGCAGTGCATATTTCCAATGATAAAGGGAAGGAGGTTGAGGATGATGAATTCCTGAAGAGGTATCCTATCTTGGAACAATTTAAGGAAGTGTTTCCTATAGTGATTCCAGATTTACCGCCTAATTTGGAAGTGGAATTTTCTTTTGATTTGATGTCGGGAGTAGCATCTGAGGCACCATACAGGATGAGTACTCCATTGTTGGTGGAACTAAAGTTGTAGCTTAAGGAAATGATTAATAAGGGGTACATTAGGCCAAGTGTGTCACCTTGGGGTACACCAGTGTTGTTTTTAAGGAAGAAGGATGGTACTCTTAGATTTTCCATTGATTACAGGCAGTTGAATAAAGTAACTATCAAGAATATGTATCCATTGTCACGGATTGATGACTTGTTTGATTAGTTGAAGGAAGCAGCAATGTTCTTGAATATTGATATGAGATCAGGATATCATCATCTCTGCATCAAAGAAGAAGAATATACAAAACTAAATTTTGTATGAGGTATGGGAATTATTAGTTCATGGTGTTTCCTTTTGGTCTTACTAATGCTCCAACCTCTTTCATGTGTTTGATGATCAGTGCTTTTTGTCCTTATTCGGACAAGTTTGTGATAGTATTTGTTGATGATATATTATTATATTTGAAGAATGAGGAAGAGCGTGCAGATCACCTAGAATTATTGTTGATATTATTGAGAGATCATCAGTTGTATGCCAAGCTTAGCAAGTTTCATTTCTTTCAGTCTCAGATTCACTACTTGGGACATGTTGTTTCCAAGTAAGGGATAGTAGTGGACCCGGTAAACATTAAATCCATCATGGAGTGGCCAACTCCTAGGAATGTGGATGAGTCAGATCATTCATGGGACTAGAAATTTATTATAGGCGGTTCATCTGGAACTTCTCAAAGATCAGATATCTTATTACATCCTTGCAAAGACAATGGAAGAAGTTTGAATGGATAGAGGATTGTGCAGCTAGCTTTGATCAGTTGAAGAATATGCTTGCGAATGCTCCAGCTCTGAATATTCCAGATCCTAACAAGGAATTTTTGGTTTGTATAGATGCTTGCAAGGAAGGAATTGGTGGAATCCTAATGCAGGAAGGACATGTGGTATGTTATGAATCAAGGAAACTAAATGAGCACAAGTGGAACAATGTGACTCGTGATCTTGAGTTGGAAACGATCATTCATGCATTGACTATGTGGAGACATTATCTCCTTGGCAGGAGGTTTTTTTTTATGAGTGACCATATTAGATTGAGGTATTTGTTTTACCAACCCATTCCAAATTTTAGGAAAGTGAGATGGTTGGCTACCCTAAATGAGTTTTATTTTGAGATCAGGGACATTAAGGGCAAGGAGAACAGAGTTGCAGATGCTCTCATTAGGAGAGTGCGGGTGAACCATATTTCAATTGTGAGATATTATGGGACAGATTTATAGGAACAGATCTTACATGCATAGAAAAATGATGAGAAGTTGTAGTAGTTGAAGCAGAAATTTTAGTGGCAGGGTGAAGGTGATAAAGATTAGGATCATCACCTCATAACAGATGGCTTGGTTAGGTTCAGGAACAGGATCTATGTACTAGATGGCAGTGAGATCAAGAATCTTATCATGAGGGAGTTTCATGTTAAGCCATATTTAAGCCACCAAGGATACCAGAAGACTTTGAAAGTTATTAAGAAGTTATATCATTGGCTGAAATTGAAGAAAAAGGTGCCTGAATTTGTAGCAAGATGTTTGGACTATCAGTCTGTGAAAGCATAATGTAAGCACCCAAATGGTTTGTTGTAGTCTATCTCAATTCCATAATGGAAATGGGAGGTCACTTCCATGGACTTCATTATAGGATTATTGAGGAAATCAAGATAGCAAGATTCCATCATGGTTGTGGTTGACGGGTTGATCAAGGTAGATTGTTTCATTGCAGTCAAGTCTACTAATGTAGCTAGTGAGGTGGCTCATATACCCATCATGGATATATTGAGGTTGCATGGAGTTCCCAAAAATATTATATCAGACAGAGATTCCAAGTTAGCTTCCAATTTTTGAAAGGAGTTGTTTGTGGGTTTTGGGACAGGTTTAGCTTTCAGTACATCTTATCATTTGCAGACATATGGAAAAATGGAGAGGATTAACAGGATTCTTAAGGACATGTTGAGGATGTATGTCATGCATCAGTAGAGGAAGTGGGAGGAGTCTCTTCCACTAGTAGAGTTTTCATATAATAATGGGTATCAAGCATCCTTGAAGATGAGTCCATTTGAGGATCTCTATGGATGGAATTGTAATACTCCTATTAGTTGGAGTGATCTTGTGAGCAGGGTGTTGATTGGACCTATGTTGTATGAGATGGAGCAGGAGATGTAGGTTATTAGAAGGAATTTGGAGGCAGCATGGGACAGACAGAAGATTTATGCAGATCACCATGGAGCATTCAAGGAGTTCCATGCTCGAGAGCATGTGTACTTTCACATTAAGCCCAAGAGGAGCTCCTTGAGAATCATGTCATGTGCCAAGTTGACACCTCGTTATTGTAGGCATTTTGAGATCCTTTAGAGGAATGGAATAGTGGCCTACAAACTTGCACTACCGCCAATAGTGAAATTTTGTGACGTTTTCCATGTTTCATTGCTTAAGAGATATGTGTAGGATGTTGATCATGTGATTGATTGGTTTGTATTTCATGTGGAACCAGAGGGAGAGTTCTATCCAGATCCACAATGCATTTTGCAGCACAAATAGCTCATGCTCTGGAACCAAGCAATAGAGAAGGTTAAGGTGTAGCAGAAGCACTTTGGGCCTGATTAAGCTACATGGGAGATGGTTGATCGTATGTGGGCCTTGTATCCTTCCTTATTTGTTGGTTGATAAAATGTTTTTAGTAAATGTGTTTTTGTTATATGTGCATATGTGTATTGTAAATATTACAATGAGTTGTGTTTTAAAGCTCCAATAAGCAGTATGTTGTAAATATTGCATCGAGTTGTGTTATAAATCTCCAATAACAGTATGATGGTCATGTTTTCAACAGTTGGTCATTGTAAATGTTGCATCTAGTTGTGTGATAAAGCTCCACAAGTAGTAAGTTTTGTTGGTTATAAGCGTCATAGAACATCGAGGATGGTGTTCCCCCAAGGGGGATGGGTTTGTAACAACCCCTAGTTGATTTTCCATGTAAATAAAATAATAACAAGGTCATGGGACACATATTCCAAGTTGAATGGTCGGTAAAACATTATATTGGGCATCACTTTTGGTTTATTAATGGCTATAGAAATTGGCAAAGGCGTTGGAAAAGGAAAAGAGGAAATAAATGGCATTTAATTAAGGAAATAAAGGAAAATATGAGAAAAGGGAGATTAAGAGACACAAATATGCATGCAAGGGAAATTGCAGAGAAAATGAAGGAAAAAAGGAAAAAGGAAAGGAAGATTCAAGACATGAATATTAAAAAGGCGTAAGAGAAATATTTCACAGTTTTTGTCAATTTATTTTTGGTTATCTCCCTCGACACTCTTACACTCTCATACACTCTTGCACACTTATAACATCCTAGAATTCACTTGGACTTGGAGAAAGCAAGAAAAGTACATGCAAGGAATTGGAGGGAATAAAAAAAGAATATTGGATCAGAAACTACATCAGGGATACATTGCAGGTGATAGGTTGCATGTGTGATTTCCTTCTTGATATTTGCATGCATGGTATATGCATGTGGTTCTTATGTTGTTTTTCTTCAATGGCATAGGATTTTCCAATATTAACAATTGTTTCATCCTTTCCTTGTCATTTCCCGGATAGCCATGATGTAGTGGGTTCCTCATTTGGATTTCTGATTGGTTCTCATGTTCCTTATGGTTGCGGGTTAGGATAGAATCTATGGAGCCCCGGAACAGATTGGGTTCCCTAGAGGTCATGGGTTGCAATGCTAGTTCTATGGATCCTTGTAATAGCTTGGGTCCCTGGAGACTATGGTTTGAGATAGGAGTCCCTGGATCCCTGGATAGCTTGGGAAGACACCAATTTGGTTTGGTGTTAGTTATTTCTGGACCATTTAGGTGAAATCATTGTGGTTGAGGGTTCAGGTTGATTTTGCCTATGGAAACCTTGGATGTTTATATTTTGGTTTAACCCATATGATCCCACATCCATGCTTGGAATATAGCATAGGGGTGATTAGTTGAAATATAGATTTGGTTCAACCCAATCTATGGTCAGGTGGTACATGGAAGTCCCTTACTTGGTTGAAATTTGAAAATGTTAATATGATTTATTTCCTTATTGTGATTAATGAGCACATGTACTTGTTATTATGTAGATCTTATCACTTATTTGTCATGGTTTCTATTCTATTTATATGTTGGTTATATGCATGGTTCTATGATGTGCTCTAGTTATGGACCTTGTTCATGATTTGATAAGTGATTGGATGGTTGATTAATGCATAGGATAACAAGTTTTGTTGCAACTACCTTGAGAGGGCATTAGACCTTCTTGATAATTCTCTAATGAAGTTCATAAGTTTATGATCAAATATGCATTCATGACCTGTAGCTTCTATGTTTACTATCTGTTTGACTAAATGTGTATCATGTATTAGGTGTGTCTTGGTCAATATCGTGTTTTAGTGTTTGTTGTTTAGACTTGTTGTCACCTTAGACATGATTTTGGAAAGTTTTGGGCACTTTTGGGCAATGGCTTGTAGGACGACCTTGAAAAATTGGCACAGATATCACGACCACATGCACAAAATAGAGAAATATCGATCATAACTGCATGAAGGCGGGCTTATGCATGCGGTTGGAGCCTTTCAATTGCATCCAAAGCTTGGCATGGGTGTGGATGGGGTGTTATGCTTGTGAAAAGGATTTACATCTAAGGATTTGATTATCAGAGGTTGTTGGATGACTTCTGGGTGATCTGGTGTTTCTGAGAAGTCTTAGTAAGCTTCTGGTTTGAAGGCCCCACTTCCATAAGTAGAACTTGGAGGTCGGGTCATCTCATACTAACACTCAACTCATGTTTACACTAAAGAGCTTGTAAAAGTGAGTAAATGTGGGAGAAGGTGTTATACTCTTTCTCATAAGTAGAATTGACCAAATTTCCATCATGCAACTGCTTATTGATAAGTTATCATAAATGTCCTTTTTGCATTAAAATGGCACCCAAACCTTTTTGATAGTAAATTTCCTAACTAGATCACTTGACCTAATCTTAAACTTGATTCCAATTGAATACTATTTAATTAATTAAATATGTTCCTTTATTTTGTCATATTTCATCATCTTTTAGAATGTTTCATAGTCTTTCATGATCTGTCGTTATAATTCGCGATCTTTCGTCATCTTTCACAATCTTTTAGGATTCTTCGCAACCCTTTACAATATTTTGTGATCTTTCAACATCTTTTGTGATCATTTAGGATACTTTACAACCTTTTGCGATATTCTGTGATCTTTAATGATATTTCGTGCTATTTCATCATCTTTCATGACATTTCGTCATCTTTCACGATATGTTGTTATCTTTCATGATCTTTCGTCATCTTTTGGGATCTTTTACGATGTTTCATGGTCTTTCGTGATTTTTCATGATCTTTCATCATCTTTTAGGATGTTTAATGGTGTTTTACAATTTTTCGCTATATTTGGTTATCTTTCACGATATTTCATTATATTTCTGGATCTTTGATCATCTTTCGTGATCTTTTATGATTTTTTATGATCTTTCTTGGTATTTCACAATATTTCGCGGTCTTTTGTGATGTTGCACGATCTTTCATCATCATTCGTCATCTTTCGTCATCTTTCATTATCTTTATCATGTTCTGTGATATTTCACAATTCTTCATGACCTTAAATGATATTTTGCGATATTTCATCATCTTACGCGATATTTTTTCATATTTCATAATTTTTTCAGAAGTTTCGTGATATTTTGCGATCTTTCGTGATTTTTCGTCATATTTCATGATCTTTTAGGGTGTTTCAATGTTTTTTGCAATCTTTCGTAATCCTTTGTGACCTTTCATGATCTTTCATGATATTTCATGATCTTTTATGATCATTCATTATTTTTCATCATATTTTGTCATCTTTTGTGATCTTTCATGATCTTTTAAGTTTTTTTTACGATCTTTCTTTATCTTTTGTTGTCTTTAGTGATTTTTTTCATCTTTCATGATCTTTCATCATCGTTCACAATATTTTAGGATGTTTCGTGAGATTTCATGATCCTTCATGACCTTTCCCCATATGTTTCTTGCTGCATCACTTTCAGTTACATTAACTTTGACCTTCAAATCACTAAATTAGAAAACTTTAATTGTATTGTTGTTACTTATATATGTGAAAAAATAATTATTTTATTTTATTAATATTACTTATGAGTAAAAAAATACTCTTCGAGCTGAATCATTCAATTTTCCCTTGAAATGAAGGTTTAGCGTGCTTTTTTGTGAAGCATGCCAAATTTCCCTTGCTTCACTAAAATGCACACGCAGGCTTCATTTCTCTGCCAATCTGATTGATTCAAACTGTATACTATTTAATTAGTAATTTTACACACTAATTTGCTTCTAGTAAGTTTATGATATTCACAAATTTCTAACACTTTTGGGGGGACACCATGATCTTTGATTGTTGCAACACTTTCATTTACATTAACTTAGACCTTCACATCACTAAATTAGAAAACTTTAATTGTATTAATGTTACCTATGAGTAAAAAAATATCTTCAAGTTGAAGCATTTAATTTGGCCTTGCAATGAATTTTGGGTGTGCATTTTTGTGAAGCATGCCAAAATTGCCTTGCTTCACTAAAATACATGCCCATGCTTCGCTTATTGGCCAATTTAATTTATTCAAATTGTAGATTGTTTATTTAATAATTTCACACTCTTTTACATTGTTATATCTTTAATTTGATGTTAAATGTTTATACTTCATATTTCATGCAACATTCTAAGTTTTGTTTTGAGTTGCCTTATGTGGAAGTTGTGTATAAGTGGGAAACATATTTATGTAGGATATTTGTCAGACATGATGCAAGGTGATATCCTAAGGTTAGGTATTCTCCAATCATGTCCCATTTCAAATTTAATTAGAAAGAGTGTACTTGGTTTGGAAAATATGATGAATTGTTACATTGGTAGACTTTTAGTTTAGTTAGTAAGATTTATTCTAGGATAATGAGTATGATATGTTGTATAAAATGTTTATATCTTTAGGATGGAATGATCATTATTTAACTTCTAATTAATTACAATTCCTTGTGTGCATTTATTTGAAGCACACAATCCCTACATTTTACCCTATAAAACCAATCAAATTTGGAGTATTCATGAACAACAAAAATTTAATGAGGATGAGTTATTGTCCACCCAAATTTAATGAGGATGTACTTCATGCTATGTGGGGAGGCATGTTCCCCACACAATTAAAAGGTCTCTTAGGTCATGTACAAAGAGGAAGAGACTTCTAATTTGTAAATCGTAACACATTGGTGACACGAGGAAGGAATTCACTATCTTTTACCTTTTACTTTTTCTTGTTTGGAATTATATTATTTTTTAGGAAGAGTAGCATTGTTGTGGAATTGATGCTTACGATGATGAGATTTACTAGTTTATGAGGTACTGTGTTTTTCTGAGATTGGTTTTAAGTTTCTATCTTTTAATGTTTGTTTAATATTGAAATTTTATGTATTTTCTTGAGGTATTATCATGGCATATTAGCACCTGGGTGGATCTTAAATATTGAATGCTAGTGGAAAGTCCCTAGTTTATAGTGAATCCCATAAGTTCCTTCATTATCTTAAACCCTAGAATTCTAGTCACCATTTTCATGTGCATTTTGAATTCCTTTTATGGAATTTTCCAATTGATGAGTGGCATTGAAACCCTAGATCTACTTATAATTAATTGTTGAACAACAAATAAGAACTAGTCATATTTGTCTCCATTCTCCTTACCTCTTTATCCTCAAACCCTAACTAGGTCACTTGACCTAATATTGAACTTAAAACCCTGAAACATACGTACAACATAGAAAAGCCCTAAAATATACCCTGCAAACCCTAGGTGATTATATCTCTTTATTTTTCCCTTAGAAACATTTAAACCTAATTACTACTAAAATAAGGTCATCCAACCTTACTTACAGGGTTTAACCAAGAAAATACAAGTTTTAACTATTAAAATTCAAGTTTTCTTTTTTTAGTCCATCCTCGTGTTCCCAAGCATTCTTCATGTGCATTTATTTAAGGCACACAAACCCTACCTTTTAGCCTGTGAAATTCATGCAATTCAGAGTATTCTTAAACAACAAAATATATATGTGAAAATTTAAAATTATTTAATTTTATTAATGCTACCTATGAGTAAAAAAAATACTCTTCAAGTTTAATCATTCAATTTGGCCTTGAAATGAAGGTTGGGCATCCATTTTTGTGACGTGGGCCAAAATTACCTTGCTTCACTAAAATTCATGTGCAAGCTTCATTTCTTGCCAATCTAATTGATTCAAATTGTATATTGCTTATTTAATGATTTTACACATTTTTACATTGTTATATATTTACTTTGAGCTTAAATGTTTATACTTTATATTTCATACAACATTCTAAGTTTTGATTCAACTTGCCTTATGTGAAAGTTGTGTATAAGTGGGAAACATAGTTATGTAGGATATTTCTTAGACAGGATGCAATCTTATGTCCTAAGGTTAGGAATTTTCCAATCATGTCCCATTTCAATTTTCATTACCAAGTGTGTAATTGGTTTGGCTTGGGAGTGCATATTTGTTCTGACTTGATCATTCGCAAATATGATTAATTTTTATTCTGACAAACTTGGATTTAAGTGTGTAACATTTCCTTTATGAAAATTACTATGATATGTTGCATAAAATGGTTTTATATTGAGGTCAAAATGATCGTTATCGTATAGTAAATTAAGTATAGGTCCTTGTGTGTTTTTATTTTAGGCACACAAACCTTGACTTTAACCCTACGAAATCAATCCAACTTGGCATATTCTTGCACAACATAAATTTATATGTGAAAAATTAATGTTAATTATGAGTAAAAAAGTATTCTCCAATCTTAATCATTCAATTTTGCCTTGTAATGAAGGTCGGGCGTACATTTCTGTGAAGTTGACCAAAATTATCTTGCTTCATTAAAATGCACACCAAGCCTTCATTTATTGGTCAATCTCATTGATTCAAATTGTAGAGTGTTTATTTAATTATTTTACACATTTTTGAATTATCATATCTTTTCATTGATCCTTAAATAATTTTTCTTCAGATTTCATACAACATTCCAAGTTTTGCTTCAACTTGAATTATGTGAATTTTGTGTATAGATTTTGCTTCATCTTGGTATTTGGAAAAACAATTGTCCTTTTAATTTAGAGCAATAGTTCGAACTCTTCACATTAATTTTCAATCTGAGTATGTTTTGTTATTGCAAGTCTATTACAAAAAATATATGCAAGGGAAAATGATGGCTAGTGTTAATAAATCTCAAATGTAATCATTGTAATCACACTCTCAGCAATTCAACACTCTAGCCATTACACTCTCAAACTTTGCTTACACCCTAAAGAAATAAACACACAATGCATAATAAAATCAATATGTCACTTTTTCACTCTTATTCATAAAAGAACAACACTCTTGGAATCCATTCTCTCAATAAATGTTGAAACACACATTCAATGAAATGAACACACCAACAAATTGTAATAGGAATTAAATAATTGTCACGCTAACAAAGGGACCATCTAGGACTTACGTTGTTACACAATACAGAGGTTAAAATTCTACAATCATTAAAGCATTTATAGTAACAACAATAACACGTGAATTATAACTGAGAGGAAATAAATAAATAAAACTACAATACCTTCCTAACCAGTGATCCATGCTAAGAAGGAGGGCCCTCCCTTGCTACTAGGAGTTGGTACACTACACAACACACAATTTAGTCAATAGAAAGGTATGGCACCATGAATGATTGAGATGGCATTAATGAAACATACATTATTATAAGGTTGGTTCTCTCCCCCTCTATCATTGTTTATATTTTTCTATGTGTCTATCTCGCGCAAGAAAAGAGAAAACCTCTTTATAACTTCATATTACAATGATAAGATCATCATGAGAATCTATCGATTCTCATGTGATCTAATTTGATAATACATATTAATAATTTGATAAAAATTTCAAAGATTAGGACAAATTTGTAACAAATTTTCCAAATTACAATAATTATCAATAGAAAATTTTGGTTGTTTCAGCTACGTTGTCCATAAACTTTTCCTTTGACAGTCGAGCTATATTTTGACTAGAAGATTTCCAAATTGATCTTCATAACTAATTGGTGTTAGTGCGTCCAAAATTGATTTTCATGTGTAAAAAAAATTCTCAGTGGTTCCTTATCCTTTCCTTTGCGAGGAAAAATTGGAAAGTGTAATCCTACAACAACATATCAATTGACCACAAACCCTGTAACAGCCCAGTTGTCAATTTTACGAGAAAAATATCCTAAAACAATAGTTATCATGCCAAATTACAAGTAGAATTGGATCATAAGGATGACATATAAAAAGAGACATACTTAGGTTGATAGTGGTTTTTACAATGGTAGGTATGGTCTTGAGAATAAAAAAGGGTAAAGAAAATCTAGGAAAATGAGTGCAAAAAGATGCCAATTTCACGTCCCAACATTGTAGAAATTAATGTGTAGATTCTAAACTACTCATGAAATTTACTAAATCACAATACTATAAGTTTCTCTACTGATCTACGGAAGAAAATTCACGATAAAAAACACAAATAATTAACATGCATCAATATTCAACACACATACACATAGATTTATCTAGGGGAAAGCAACTTCTCAAAACCCCTTACTATCGGTATTGCATTAATCAAATAATTTGGATTAATACAATATGCTTGCTCAAGTTTGAGCACAACCTGCACCTATATCTTCTATCATCTGCTTGACTGACTAAACCTGACCAATACTTAGCCAATTTTTCAAGCCTCCAATATCCTATTTCCTTTTGTTTTTCATTGAGGAATTAGCCCCTATTTTTGTAGGGAAATTCCTCAATTGGATTGAACAATTATTGTAGGCCCATTCTTTGACTGCATGCACCACATGTACAACTTAGATTAATTTACAATTGATAGTACATTTCCCTTGAACTCTAATCTCAACTAGGTAACTCAAATTCTCTGCATGCATTGGTTATTTTGGGTTGATTGATCAGTTAAATTATGACCACTGAGTGTGACTACAGTTGCACTGCACAACTTGACCCTCCACTAGTTTCTCCAATGGTTGGAACTATTTTAACTGAGAATAGCTCAACTTAACTGAAATATATAGCTAGAAATTAAAAATCAATCATACTAAATTGAAATGAAGTGTCTCCAACTCGAATTAACTGAGTTAACTGAGTGAAAAAATCCATGTCACCTCAATTAACTACCTCCAAGTATTCTGCTAAAATTGAAATTCGAATTTTAATCTAGTTTGACCAAGGCAAAGTCAAAACTAGATTTTCTTGTTGCATTTTCAACACTCCCTTTCAACAAGAAAGGGATTACCTTCCACCCCAATCTTGCCTCTATGGAACTCGAATTTACCTCTTGTCATGTCTTTTTTCAAAATTTCTACATCTTGTTCCTCTATCGGAATCTACTGCAACAAGATGATCTGCCTTTGCACGCAATCTCGTATATGGTGGTACCGAATATCTATATGCTTGGATCGATCGTGAAAAACATGATTTTCAAAGAGCTTGATGCAACTCTGATTAACACTGTAAATCATGGTAGGATCCATTGTCTGACAAAATAACCCAAAAATAATCTTTATCATCTAGATTGCCTCACATGTTGCTTGAATGGCATCCATGTACTATGCTTCTGTTGAGCTAAGTGCCAGAAATCTCTACTTCCTGTTGTACCAAGAAACCATTGTGGACCCAATACTGAAAATTCCTCTCCATGTAATCTTCCGGTCTGATGAACTCCCCGCCCAAATATGAATCTATGAATCCACATAGCTTCACTCCCTCTATCTGTTTGTACCAAAGTCAAAACTGAGTGGTGCCTATGAGGTACTGTAGAACATGTTTAGTAGCCCTCCAAAATAATTTGGTCAGTCGAACGATGGCTTGGCTCAACTAGTTAACAACATAACACATGTATGGTCATTTTTTCACAAGGTACATGACTAAACCCACCAACTTCCTATACATGGTAGCATCCACTTCCTCACCTGAAGTGGCATCCTCCTTCCTCTAGTTTTTCGCTAGAAGAGTATCCATGGGTTTGCATTTTTCCATGTGTAACTTCTAAAGTATAACGTTGGCATACTTTCCTTGAGAGAAAAATAGTTCCCCTTCTCATTGCCATACTTACAAACCGAGGAAATAGTGCATGAGACCCATGTCCTTCATTTTGAACTCTCTTGCAAGGTCCTCCTTGAAAGACTTGATAATTCATTCATCACTGATCAAAATCAAATCATCAACATATAAGAAAATAATCAATACTTTACCTTCTACCAATATGTGGTAAAGGTTTGCATCTCCTTCACTTTTGGTGAAGCCTAAACCAGTGAGGTTGACACAGCCAAAGCTGCGAAAACCCACCAATGCATTCACATTCCAAATCTTATGTAAACCAATCTTATCAACCTCAAAACTAGAGGCTTATCCATATGCGGAAGCTTATTTCTCATTATATCATTTGTGTTTTTAACCTTAATAAGAAAAAACCCACTTTGATAATTTCATTTCTTCAAGATTTTGACTTTGGTTTAAAAACCCAAATTACCAATCATATCCGATTTATGATTTTCTTAAATCCACGTGAAATTTCTTTCCCTATTTAAAATTATGGTTATAAACCATGGTAAAACCCACTTTATTACTTCACTTAAATTATAATTTCAAATTTGGTTTAAACCAAAGTTCCACCATATATATATAAACTGGTCCACGACTATTTCAAAACATACCTTTATCAGCATCTCGTATGCGTCCGTCCATCTAATGCTAATCGTAACCCCACAATGAATTCCTTTTAATCCAACGGATTTCACATCTCAAGTTGCTTGCTATTTAATGTTTTCAATCAAACGCGAAATGGGTAGTTTTGACTTGCAACATGTCACTGCCTGGGCACTATCGCGCTCTCACAAATATTACCGTCTTTAGAGAATAAGCAGTGCGATAAAACCACTTATTGGTTTTCAAAACTACTTTCGCCATTCCTCTGCATCATTAATTTATGGTTTCTACCTTCGTTCGACTTACACTATTTCCCTTTATAGAAGAGCATCAAGATTTCGTAGTTTAAATCCACTTAATGGGTTCCACAGAAACCTTATAAAATAAACTGGCCATATGAATGATGCAGTTCACCTATTCATAAGATGAGATGGATTTCATTTAAGAAACTAAAGTCTGAGGAAATTTCGTGTATGAATAAAATTCTTGAATCAAACTGTGTTATCAATTGCTACATGGATTGCATTGATAATACGGTGGTTTGAGAAATTGCAGCTGTGATTCTTCTTAGACATGTATGCAGCCTCTATACATTTTAAATTCTCATAGACTTGATTGTTTATCAAAGTTTTTAAATGTGATATCGAATCCTTAGAATGGTTAACGATTTCAAAATTCAGCTTCCAACAATCAATGGATTAACAAAGTTTTAATTCATCTCGATAAACTCAATCTTTCACAATTCCCACGGATTTATTAAAATGACATAAATTTAGCTTCTAACCATAGATTTCAATCATTTCCGAAATCGAACTACACAGAGCTTACATGAACCAGATCATAGCTTCTCTCTGTTCTTCGCATCATATAAACTCATAAATTGATTATTTTGTATTAATAACCAAATAATTACAAAAATAATTCCTCTTCTAGCCTAATTTTATAATCAATGGCATTTCTTCTAATTTTCCCATAGGCTTACAAAACAAACCCTTGTCATTCTAAAACCTACTCTCTCCTTCTACTCTTTCTATCTTTTGAGACTTACAATTTATACAATTGATTCTGAAACCAATTTTGGTTCTAGATCCCCTGTCTTCTCAACAAATTCCTCAAAATCATAAGTCCTAAAATCTATCCTTTATCCCTAAGGATCCTTTCTAATCCCCAAATTCATGAAACTAATCATAATTTAGGATTTACAATTTATTTCCAAATATCTCAATCTCCTAACTCTCTCATGTTTTCCAACATTCGGGAATATTTACAAAATGACTCACAAATAATTAAGTAATTCTTATTCTAAATGTCTCACCTAATTTATTTAAAATATTTGAAAATTACATTAATTTAATACATAGGCAACCAATCCTCTTTGAAAACACAAGACCCCTATGTCAATTAAAATACAAAGAATTTTCCTGAGCCTATGCTCCTGCATCAGACTCCCAAGGTTAAAAATAATCATGCTCTCCTGATCATGTGCTTTTAATCTTTGTCTTCCCGGATCCCATACCTTTTTTTGTAATTTGTCATATATTTCTATTGTTGTTTGTTTCTCTTCTCCAGGTCTCCATAATTTATGTTGTTTTGCTCCACTAGCTATACTTTCATATTTTGCTGCTATTTTCCTCTTGCTGCTACTTCTTTTCTTTCTTGTTGATGTCTTCATCTAAGACACTTTCATCATTATCCTTCTTATTATTTCAATTTCTCTCTCCAATAAATCTTCTGTCTGTTGATTACCTTCACTCCTTAATTGCTGAACTTTTATTCTTATTTTCGCCCTGTCATCCTTACCCCCTTGTTTTCTAAAATTACTAACTTCTTCCAGATTGTCACTTATGACAATTTCTTTGCCTTCTTTCTTCAGCAATTCATTGGACTGATACATAGTCTGCCATTTACTGCTATTTTCTTCTCTTTTCTCTAGTTTGTTTATGTTGTCTTCTAATTCTTTCATTTTCACATTTTGCTTTCCCAATATTGAAATTGAGATTTCTCTTCCTGTATTGAATCCTGATTTTTCAACATATTTTCCATCATTCTAATATCTTTGTTCCATGGATTAAGTACTTCCACAGAATTTTCTTCCTCTTTATTTACTTGGTTTTTTATCTGTGTCAAGTTTTCTCTAGCATCTGCAACAAAACCTGCATTCATAAAACAATTTTTAAAATAAAAAACATAAGGCCTCAGTGCCTCTCTTTCTTCTGGCAATATTTCAGTATGCTGCTCTGAATTTTCCTCCTTTATTAGCACATCAGTATGCTGATTCATTCTCCCCAAAGAATTCTCTAAAATATTCTCGAGACTGTCAACAATACTCTGAGTTTTCTAGCAATGCAATTTCTTTTTGACATTCCTTAAGTACTTCATCATCACTTACAATTTCTGCATTTTTACACAAATTTTCAGTTTGTAAATCACAAGGTTCAACAGTCTCAATTGTTGCTTCACATATCAGTTCTTCAGACTGAATCTCATCTTCTTCTTTCACAAGAATTTCTTCCTGTGTTGTAACAGTTTCACATATAAATGCATAAATGATTTCCTCATTTAAGAAAAATTCTTCATCATTACTTTCTGCTTCAGAGTATTTATCTTCTTCCACACTTTTGACAACTTCAAAAGATTGCTCATCTTCTGCAAAACCTGTAATCAAATCAAAATTATTAGATTCAAAAATACAAGGATTTACATCATCCAAATGATCTGAACTTACCCAAAAACTCAGGAAATCATCAATAATTCCCTCTTCAGCAAGGTAAACTTCTTGATGTCTTAAATCTTCACAATAATTCATAAGATCTTCCACATATCTCTAGTTTTCATCTTCACCCAGAATTTCACCCTATTCTGGTCTACAAATGGAAACTTACATTTTCAACTCTGCTTCTCTGAGTTCTTCACATCTCAATTGCACATTGCTCTTCTGTTAACTGCATATTCATTTGTTGTTCTCTCTTCTATTGTAGCCTCTGCCACTTTACCTTCTTCTTCATGGTCCAACCATGTCTCTAGTTTTCTTCTATCATCATTGTTAACACATCAAATTATTTTCTTATCTCAGCCAACTCCTTCTCATATTCTTCATGATTCAACTGCTTCCATATGCCATTTTCCTTGGCATCTTCTTTCTCCTTTCTTCTGTTGTGGTCTCTCTCAGAACCTCTATTATCTCTTCTATGACTATCAGTAGTCATCTTCTTCTTCATTTCTATCTTCATGAGTTCCTCACTCATTCATCACGAGCTGTACTAAAGCCTTTGCAACAACAAGTCCTCCCTGCTACCACTTACCTCACCAATCCCCTCTCTGGACTTGGTCTTTTGGCAAGCACTAGTTCTCTATCTTCTGGAACCTCTTGAGCGTTCATATCTGCTCCTTCTAGGCTTCAACTTATCTACATCTTTTAAGAACACAATTGTTCTTTTTATCCAACCTCTATTGGAATTCTTCAACGTCCTGCTCCACACTTTACTCAGAAACTCTTACCAGTTTCCTTCATCACTTCTCTTAAGGCTATGATCTTCTTTTGCTGAGATTTTCTTCAACTGTATGCAACCTAATTTCTGCAAACATAATCTTTAAACCAAAGTTAAAATAACACACAAACCTCACCTTCAAGATCTATGTGTGATCTTGTTTCACTATTCATCTGCACAGTATCTCTATGTGTTGCAGTCTATCAGATTCAAAATCTGATCTCCTTTTACTTTCTCCATCACAATTATACCTGTATACACATCTTTCAAAACATAATTATGTTAATCTTCAAAAAAAAATTTCTTTTTAACTCAAATTCTGCAAATCTGAATTTCCTCATTATCATGCTTTTACTGTATATCTTTTCCATTCTGCAATTGTTGTCAATCATCTTCCATCACACATGCATTCTCTGCAATTCTAATTTAAAAAAAAAAAAAAACATTTAAAAGAGCTTTTCCAACTTTGATACCAAAATGACACAGCCAAAGCTGCGAAAACCCACCAATGCATTCACATTCCAAATCTTATGTAAACCAATCTTATCAACCTCAAAGCTAGAGGCTTCTCCATATGTAGAAGCTTATTTCTCATTATCTCATTTGTGTTGTTAACCTTAATAAGAAAAACCCACTTTGACAATTTCATTTCTTCAAGATTTCGACTTTGGTTTCAAAACCCAAATTACCAATCATATCCGCTTTATGATTTTCATAAATCCACGCGGAAGCTGTTTCCATTTTCAACATTATGGTTATAAACCATGTTAAAACCCACTTTATTACTTCACTTAAATTTGATTTAAGCTTTGGTTTAAACCAAAGTTCCACCATATATAATAAACTGGTCCACAACTATTTCAAAGCATACCTTTGTCAGCATCTCGTATGCGTCCATCCATCCAACACCAATCGCAACCCCACAATGAAATCCTTTTAATCCAATGGATTTCGCATCTCAAGTTGCTTTCTATTTAATGTTTTCAATCAAACGCGAAATGGGTAGTTTTGACTTGCAATGTGTCACTTCCTGGCCACTATCGCGCTCTCATAAATATTATTGTCTTTATAGAATAAGCAGTGCGATAAAACCACTTACTGGTTTTCAAAACTAATTTCACCATTCCTCTGCATCATTAATTTATGGTTTCTACCTTCGTTTAACTTACAATCTTTCCCTTTATAGAAGAGAATCAGGATTTTGTAGTTTAAATCCGCTTAATGGATTCCACAGAAACCTTATAAAATAAATCGGCCATATGAATGACACAATTCACCTATTCATAAGATGGGATGGCTTTCATTTCAGAAACTAAAGTCTGAGGCAATTTCGTGTATGAATAAAATTCTTGAATCAATTTGTGTTATCAATTGCTACGTGGATTGTATTGATAATACGGGGGTTTGAGAAATTGTAGATGCACTTCTTCTTGGACATATATGCAGCCTCTATACATTTTAAATTCTCATAGACTTGACTGTCTATCACAGTTTTTAAATGTGATATCGAATCCTTAGAATGGTTAACGATTTCAAAATTCAGCTTCTAACAATCAAAGGATTAACAAAGTTTTAATTCATCTCAATAAACCCAACCTTTCACAATTCCCATGGATTTATAAAAATGACAAAAATTTAGCTTCTAACCATAGATTTCAATCATTTCCAAAATCGAACTACATAGCGCTTACATGAACCAGATCATACTTCTCTCTGTTCTTCACATCATATAAACTCAGAAATTGATTCTTTTGTATTAATAACCAAATAATTACAAAAATAATTCCTCTTCTAGCTTGATTTTCTAATCAATGGCCTTTCTTCTAATTTTCCTGTAGGCTTACAAAACAAACCCCTGTCAGTCTAAACCTACTCTAAATCCTACTCTCTCCTTCTACTCTTTCTATCTTTTGAGACTTACAATTTATACAATTGATTCTGAAACCAATTTTGGTTCCAAACCCTCTATCTTCTCAACAAATTCCTCAAAATCATCTAAGTCCTAAAATATATCCTTTATCCCTAAGGATCCTCTCTAATCCCAAAATTCAAGAAACTAATTCTAATTTAGGATTTACAATTTATTTCCAAATCTCTCAATCTCCTAACTCTCTCATGTTTTCCAACATTCGGGAATATTTACAAAATGATTCACAAATAATTAATTAATTCCTATTCTAAATGTCTCACCTAATTTATTTAAAATATTTGAAAATTACATTAATTTAAGACATAGGAAACCAATCCTCTTTGAAAACAAAAGACCCCTATGTCTATTAAAATACAAAGAATTTTCCTAAGCCTATGCTCTTGCATCAGAGCTAGATATCAATTCTGGTGTACCAAGCACAAGGTGCTTGCTTCAACCCATATAATTTTCACTTGAGTCTGCACACATGTGACTCTCTGTCAAATGTATAAAAACCTTCAGATTGTTCAATGTACACCTCCTCCTGAATAACTTCATTAAGTAATGTTATCTTCACATCCTTTTGGTGGATCTTCCACCCCATATATACAACCAAAGTGAGACTTTTTTTGATGGAAGAGTACCTTGCTACAGGGGAAAAGGTCTCTTCATAGTCAATCCCTTCAACCTAAGAGTGCCCCTTGGCCACGAATTTGGCCTTGTGCTTTTCTATGCTTCATTACACTGCATGATTTACCTTGTAAATTCATCTCAAACCTACCATTGATTTGTCAGTTGGCCTTGAGACCACTTCCCAAACACTGGTTCTAACAATGGAATCATATTCTTCTACCATAGCATCAACCCATATATAATTCTTTATTTCTTCCTCGAATGAGGTAGGGTCTATCTCTACTAGCTCAATCATCAAAGCCATGTAGCTAGCGTATCGATCTGGTGACCTGAGTCTACCTGCATTGTGATGTGGGTGCTCCCACATTCTGTCTAACATCCTAAAATAATATTCCAGGTTCCCTGGTTCATTTTCTTCCTTCTTTGGATGTATCTTCTTGAGTGGTTGTTTCCACTCTCTAATCTTCTGCTTATGGTTGCTCCATAACTTCTTGAGGTTCTTCCTTTGGGTTCAAAATCTCCTGATCTGCATGCAATTGAAGCTCCCTCTCAAGAGAACACTTCATTTCATTTTCCTCATCAAACTTCACATCTCTTCGAAAAATTGTCAACCTGAGAGATGGAAAGTACACATGATAATTGTGAGGTGTATCAGTGTACCCAAAAAATATCCCCAACTCTATTGTCGGCTCTATATTTTTCCTTTCTTCCTTGGAGGCATGGAAATATAATGATGCTCTAAAGATCCTTAAGTGTGACACATTTTGTTTCTTCCCTAAAAAAGCTTCTTTTGGTGTACTCATCCCAAGAATATGATGATGACTCCTATTCTGCAAATAGACTGTTGTGTTGCATGCTTCAACCCATAAGTGTAGAGGTAGGCCTTGGTCATGTAACATCGCCCTTGCTGCTCCCTCAATAATTTTTTCCTTCCTCTTAGCCACCCAATTCTGTTGTGGGTTGTGGGGTTTTTTCAACTCCCGTTGAATTCCTTCCTTTGAATTTTTAAACTCATTCTAAACGTACTCACCTCCATTATCGCTCCTGATATCCTTCACTTTCTTTCCAGTTTCTTTCTCAAAAAGTGCTTTAAATTCAAAAATCTTGGAGAATGTCTTGTCTTTCTTCTACATGAAGAAAATATAGCACTGCATGAGAAATAATATACAAATATAACATAATACTTGTGCTTGGTAATGGAGTTTGTCAAGAAAGGTGCACACACATTAGAGTGGATCCTTTCAAGGATTGCATGCGCCTACTATCTTGATCATTGAAGGTGGACTTTGTGTACTTCCCTAGGGTACACCCTTTGCATGTATTAGGTTGTTCTAGTGCTCCTTTGGGGAGGCCTGTGGTGATCTATTGTGTGATCTTCAAATCTCCATTATGCAAATGGCCAAGTCTTCTATGCCATAATTTTCCAACATCTTGGCTATGTGCCTTCTTTGACTTTGTGCTCAAAGTAGCACAATCTTACATATCTAGCTTGTAGAGTTTATTCACTCGAACTCCAGTCTCCTTCACTTTTTTTGTGGTGATGTGTCTCAAGAATTCCTTTCCTTTGTTGAATATCACATCGTAGCCATGGTATTCCAACGCCACGACAAAAACCAAATTATTCTTTAGACCCGATACAAACATCACATCCTTGAGCCTAAGAGGGGAGCCCCACTCCTTCGGAAAGGTGACTATGCAGATTCTGGTCATGTTTTACCTTCCATTATCTACCATCTCGATGTGAAT
Source organism: Pinus albicaulis (assembly GCA_034641835.2). NCBI lineage: Eukaryota > Viridiplantae > Streptophyta > Pinopsida > Pinales > Pinaceae > Pinus > Pinus albicaulis. The sequence continues at coordinate 541,077,059 of CM076572.1, forward strand.
CTGTAGATATTTCTCCTCCAAGTCACTGAAAATTTTCTTTGTTCCCCGTCATGTAGAACGAGGCACCACTATCTAGATACCACACACTTCGCATCATTGTGCTTGCCACACATGCAATGAGGGTGAAGTCAAGTTTGAATTGTGAAGCTAAAGCTTCCCCTGTCACTCCTCCTAAGGTCTTATTTCTTATCTTCTTGTGTGTAAATTTCATGGCATAGTGCTTGAATTCATGATAGTGAAAACATAGTGTGACTCTGGACAAGTATTTCTTCTTGCCCCCTTGACTAGATTCTTCTTTGGATTGGGATTTTTTTCCCTTTATTTTCCTTTCCATCCAAGGCATAGTTCTCCTCATCCTCGCCCTTGGATGAATTTTTGTCTTTGGTACTCCACCTTTCTTCTTGTACTATATCAAACCATAATCGCTCCCAAATTGGCAGTTTCTCTCTACCATTTACCAAATATTGATAACTATTCCAACTCTTGGGAAAGCCCAAAAGGGCTAGAGCTACCAAGTCTTATTCGTGGAAATAAACACCGACCCCTCCAAGTTCATCGCAACATTGTGTAAACCTACTCAGGTACTGCGGAATTGTGTCATTATTTTTCATCTTGATACTTCGAAGCTTGTCCTTGAGTGCCAGCTTCCTATGGTCACTAGTGTTCTCAAAAAACTCTATCAGTGTTTTCCACATTGCGAACAGAGTCTCTTTACCATGTAGATTCGAGAAAATATGATCTCTTACTCCCTCTAATATGGTTCTCCTCACTTTGGCCAAATCTTTCTTCCATTGAGCAAGACTTTGGTCATCAGATGTTTGGGGTTTTGCTACATATGTCTTGATGTATTCTAGCAGACCATTTTCATCCAATACTACCTCCATGAGGATATTCTGCCACAAAATTTGTGGTTCCTTACAAAGCATAATTGAGCCTGATTCCTTTTAAATCCATCTTCTCATTCTTGGAGAACACTTGTAACATTGATCTTCAAATTCCAACCTCCTACAATGACAACTTCAAAATCTCTTCTCTACCATGAATCTAGCTCTGATACAGTGTAGAAATTAATGTGTAGATTCTAAACTACTCATGAAATTTACTAAATTACAAGACTAGAAGATACTTTACTGATATGAGGAAGAAAATTCACGATCAAGAACACAAATTATTAATGTGCATCAATATTCAACACACATACACAGATATTTATCTAGGGGGAAGAAATTGTTTAAAACCCCTTACTATCTATATTGCATTAATCAAAGAATACAGATGAATACAATATGCTTCCTCTTGAGAACAACCTACACTTGTATATTCTATCCTCTGCTTGACTGACTGAACCTGACCAATATTTAGCCAAATTTGTAAGCCTCCAAGCTCCTATTTACTTGCATTGTTCATTAAGGAATTAGCCCTTGTTTTTTTAGGGAAATTCCTCAATTGGATTGCACAATTCTTGTAGGCCCATTCTTTGATTGCATGCACCACCTATACAAATTAGATTAGTTTACAATTTATAGTACATATCCCTTGAAATCCAATATCAACTGGGTAACTCAAATTCTCTTCATGCATCAGATATTTTGGGTTAATTAATCAGTTAACTAGATGACCATTGAATGTGACTAAAGTTACACTGCACAACTTGACCCTCCACTAGTTTCTCCAGCAGTTGGATCTAGTTTAACTGCTAATAACTCATTTTAACTTAAATAGATTGTTATAAATTGGAAATAAATCATACTGAACTGAACTCAAGTGTATCCAACTAAAATTAATTGAGCTAACTAAGTGAAAAAAATCCATGTAACCTTAGTTAACTACCTCTTAGTATTCTGTTGAAATTCAAATTCAAATTTTATACTAGTTTAACCAAGGCAAATTCAAAACTAGATTTTATTGATGCATTTTCAACAAACATCTCCCCCAAACTTAACTATTTGCATGTCCTCATGCAAACCCTTGTAAGTGGTTCCTAATTTGTTGAGAGTTAAATTTTGAAAAATTGTAGAGTCTTATAGTGTCCTCTTTATCTTCTATGTAGCCTCGGGAAAGTGCTAGTTCCATTTCCCATAATTTATCAATAATTATGATATGGATGTTGATATTGATAGGTAGGGAGCTGAAAAAGACAAAATTTGAACCTAAGTCCAAGCCAACCAATCCCACATCTCCTAACGCACTCCACATATTGAAAAGCCCTAGAGAGTGTATGGATAAAATTCAAAAAATAATAAGAGTCCCCATATCTTAACTCCTTCTTAGAACCATCCCACCTAAGTATGATCCCATCCAATGAATCTTATATCTTCTCTCTAATGCTTCTAAGAAAACATTCCCAAACCTTGTTTCTGAAATCCATTAGCATCTTCTTGGTGTCTAGATACTACAATATCTTGTTATACAGCCTCAAGACACTTTCAACAGACATTAGTTCATTTCGAATAAGAAATTTCACCCTTTATTCATTAGTTGTTACAATATCATGGGAAACCTTCCAACTAACATGATTTTTCACAAAATACATGCAGAATCTCAACTAAACATCTCCAACTTATGGTGTCAAGTTAAGAGATCTTTCACTAAAACAAACATAGTCATGCAAATATAGTTTAGACAGTAGATGTTGTTCTGGAAAAGTAGCCTTCTGGAGAATTTATAGAAATTCTTCATCCTCCCTTGCCTCATATGGTAATTTTCTCTTGAGGGTTGTCAATCGAAAAAGGAAGCAATTTTCTTGCAAAAACAAGGGATAGGACGGAAAATGAGGTATGCAGCTTAATATATTGTGAATAAGTTCAACATGGATTCATTTTCCTGTTGTAAAAGTTGTAATTCCTTTTGCACTTCTTCCACTTACAATAATTCCTGCTTCATTTTTTTCTTAATCCTCACCAAGTCTTGAACATTCATTTTTTTGGCCCAAGCCTTCTTGATTATCAAAAAATTCCTTATGTTGTTTCAGAGCAATAACTTCATCTTGCAGCAAGATTTATAATTTCCTCTGCTTCTCCAATTCCTCAATCAAAAATGTTGAATTCAATGGATCCTCAAGTTTTAACTAAGTTGTTTATGTTACTATTACAATGACAGTTTCAATAGTTTCTTGAAGAATCTCTTCATTCCCTTTCTCCACTAGCTACACCATCTTAATTTTTGGTTCTTGTATGACAACAACATCATTGATAGGTTCTTGACGAGCAGTGGAAAATTTTATTTAATTTTGCTCTATTTTAACTACTGGTTCTTGTGTAACAGTAGCATTATAAAAATGTTCCTATGGAATAGCACATTATTTTTTCTCCATCCATCTTTGCTTCAACTTTTTTTTCTTGTGTAACAATAGCATCTTTAGCGGGTTCTTGTGGAACAATGGTTTGCAATTCTTCATATTTCTCTCCAAATTAAATTCCAACAGAAATAGTGGTTGGTCTTTCACAATCTACTTCCTCTAACACTTTCTTACATCCATCACATAATCTAAGTGACATTAATTCTTCCACTTCTACCGAGGCTTCTAATCCATTTTATTTCTAGACTGAAGCTGCTCTTCAACCATGGTAAGTTGTTTCCTTAAGTTCTCATTTTCCTCTTTCAATTTATTAATTTGTTGAATAAGGAGGTCAGTTTCATACTTACCTGATAAAGAGGCATATTCTTGTTCCTTTTTGAGCTCCTCCTATTTTTTTTGTTCCTCAAGTTCCTTTGATTTGGGTGGATCAACATGAACTTCAGGTATCGAGGTATGTTCTTTTACAAATTCTTGCTCTTTCTCTTCATTCTATTGTCCCTCTGATTCCTTTGGTTTTGTTGTATCGGTACATTCTTTAGATATTGGGTATACGATAGTGTAATAGTTACCCGCACTTTCTTCTATGAATTCTTTCCACCCAATGGCTTCTTTAATTTCCTCCTTTTCACCGCAGTTTGTACATAGTTACTGATCAAACGAGAAAATTACTAGGTACCCGTTTTTTTGAGGTAGCAAAAAAAACACCCAATTTTGAAAAGTGGTGATGCAAAATCACCATTTTTTTTGCAGCACAATTTTGGCACTTTAAATTTTCTTATGAAATTTTTTTTTAATGTCATGATTTTCATGTCGATTTTGAGAAGTGAAAGTGCAGAAGTTTCCTCAGACACACAAATTTATTGATCAAGAAAAAAGATTACAGGGCAAATTGCAGGAGTTTACACACGTAAACTCACTCTCACATTCTCTCGTTACACATTACAATGAAAATAGGAAACTAACCTATTTATAAGCTCTTTGCTCTAACTTAATATAGTTGTGGATCACTTGGAAAATAAACAAGTGTCCATTTACAATAAATGAGATTCTAACCAAACCACTAACTTTTCTCCTAACTTAGAGCCTAGGAAATTACTCTTTTCTAGAGTCCTAATTTTTATTAACAAATTTCTAATTCTAAATATCTCACAAATATATTAAATATTCTAGAATAATAATTATTAATTTAATATCTTAAATTAATAATTATTTTATTCAAATACTATAACCTATGATAAAATTATTTTTGGATCATCTAACATTCCCCCCTATGATCCAAAGATACATTACAACAGATACCAAGTTCATCCCTGGACTTAGTAAACTTTATTCTACCAAGAGGTTTTGTGAAAATGTCGGAGGTCTGATCTTCTGAAGGGAAAAACACTGGCTTGATGACGTCCTTTGCAATGAGAGATTTGATATGATGATACTTGGTGTCCACATGCTTTGTCTTTGAATGGAAAACTGGATTCTTGGCAAGCTTGATTGCTAATTGATTGTCGATGAATAATGAAGTAGCTTCTGCTGGAGGAATCCCCAAGTCCTGTAAAACTTGACGTAACCAAACAATCTCACATGCTGCTTCCCATGCTGAAATGTACTCTGCTTCTGTTGAAGAAGTGGCCACTATAATTTTCTTCTTGCAACTCCAGGAAACTGCAGCTGACCCCATGTTCATTAAGTAACCTGAGGTTGATGCCCTATCATCAATAATGCCAGAAAAGTCGGCATCTGAAAATCCACCAAGTACAAAAATTTTAGTCTTTTTGTAAAGAAGACCAAAATATTTTGTTCCTTGGATATATCAAAGAACTCTTTTGGCTGCATTCCAGTGGCTGTCTAATGGTTCCTGCATAAAACGTGAAAGAACATTGACTGCATAAGATAGATCAGGACGAGTGGTTGTCAAATAAATCAAGCTACCAATCAACTGTCTGTAAGTCGTGCTGTCCACTTTCGCGCCCCCCCCCCCCCTTCAAATTTTGAAAGTTTTAAGTTTTGTTCCATAGGGGTAAGGATAGGCTTACAATCCTGCATTCCAAATTGCTGAAGAATTTCTGCTGCATATTTACTCTGGGAAATGAATATCTGATGTGGACGTTGGAATACTTCAACCCCAAGATAGTAGTGAAGTAGTCCCAAGTCTGTCATCTTAAAACCTGCATGCAACTCCTTTTTCACCTGTTCAATGTGATCATCATTTTTTCCTGTAATGATCAAATCATAAACATACATAATGAGAATGACCAGATATTTTCCCTGTTGGTGCACATACAAAGTATCATCAGATTCACTGCGATGAAAACCAACTTTGCGAAGGTATTCATCCATTTTGGCATACCAGGCGCGGGGAGCTTGTTTTAATCCATATAAAGCCTTGATTAATTTGCAAACTTTATGTTCTTTCCCTTTGACTTCAAACCCTAGTGGTTGTGTCATGTATACATCTTCCTGTAAGTCCCCGTTGAGAAAAGTGCTTTTTACATCCATTTGATGAACTTTCCACCCTTTCTGAGCTGCTAAGGCAAGTGTAAGGCGGATGGTGTTCCATTTGGCTGTGGGAGCAAAGGTCTCCTCATAATCGATCCCTTCCTGCTGCGCAAATCCTATAGCAACAAGGCGTGCTTTATACTTGTCAATATCACCATTTTGCTTGTAATTAATTCAATAAACCCATTTGCATCCAATAGGTTTAACATGCTGAGGCCAATCAAAAAGTTGCCAAGTGTTGTTGTCTTGAACTGCCTGATATTCATCAACCATTGCTTGTTGCCATGCTTTATGTTTTACTGCCTCTTGAAAAGAAGAAGGTTTAGTAAAATCATTTGCTATCAAAGCAAAATTGCCTTCATTTGGTTTTGATGCCCTTGTCCCTGTTTTGTTTTGTTCATTAGGCCTTACATCTTTCAAGAGTTGAACTGCCCATTTTGGAAGTTGTTGCTCATTTGTTTGAGGTTCTGAGAATTCTCCATAATTGTAGAGAGGATTAATGTAAACTGATGTTCGTCATTCAGGAGGTGAATCTGGAGAATCACTGTCAGAAGAACTGCTACTGATTAGAGACGGTGATGAACTGCTAGAAGACCCAGATGATTTTGTTGAAGTAGATGGCCTGGATGACTCATCTTTAGAGGAAGGAAAATCAAGTTCATACCAATTTGGTGAAGTTGGTTGACTTTGCATATTTCCTTTCCTTTTACTGCCTTTAGTTTCTAATTTGTGAAGAAGACTTTTGATTTCTTCAGCACTCTTACTCTTTGTTTCATCAAAAATGACATCCCTGCTCACAATAAATTTTCCATTTGTCAAAAGACGATACCCTTTCTTTTCATCTGAATAGCCAATCATGGTGCATTTTAAACTTCTTGAATCAAGCTTAGTTCTCTTTTCTTTGGGAACTAAGGCATAACAGATGGATCCAAAAACTTGAAGATTTTTGACTTTAGGTTTGAAACCAAACCAAGCTTCATAAGGGGTGATTCCTTCTAAAGAAGCAGTTGGAGATATGTTTCTTAGATAGACAGCTGTATGGATTGCTTCTGCCCAATATGTTGGACTTAACCCTTTGAAAGTTAACATGGATCTCGCCATGCCTAACAATGTGCGATGCATCCTTTCTACGACTCCATTTTGCTGTGGAGTGTAAACATTTGTAAGATGCCTTCTGATGCCATTTTCACTGAAATAAGTTTTGAATTCATTCCTGTAGTAACTTCCCCTGCAAAATCAAAATTCCTTGGAATAACTGTCCCTTTCATCCTTAACAGTTTTCCGTCTTCATATCCTGTCATCATTATTTGAAAGTTCTGTTTGACTGAATTAATCTTAACTAAGCCATCTTCCATAATTATTTGATGTCCAACTTGTCGAATCATGACCAAAGACAGCAAATTTTTCTTAAAGGTGGCAACATACCACACATTGGAAATCAATTTTTCTCCAGTGTCAGGGAGAAAAACTTTGATTTCACCTTTTCCATAAGGCATATGTTTTGTATCATCTGCTAGAAAGATGGAGTTAAGATGGCACTCTTGAAAATTCCAAAATAAATCTCGTTTACAGGTCATGTGCTGAGTTGCTCCTGAATACAAAATCCAAGCATCTTCATAATCACTCTTAACATAAGAGGAAAGTTGGATTGCTGGTGAAGAAGTGAAGACATATTCTGAGTCATTATCATCTTGATCTTGATCATTTGCAAACTGTGTTGAAGGCTATTTAAACTTAGAAATTTTATTGATAGATGTGCGACAATCTGAAGCATAGTGACCAACTCTGTTACATCGCCTGCAAACAATTTAACTTAAATCAGTGCCTCTTACTTGAGACTGTCCTCTGCCTTGAGACTGTCCTCGACCTCTGCTTTGTCCTCTATTCTGAGATTGTCCTCTTCCTAGATTCTGTCCTGTGCCTTATTGAGATCCTCTGTTTTGATTGTTGCCTCTGCCTTGAGAATTGTTTCTGCCTGAATTGGAGCCTCTGTTGGAGTTGTTTCCTCTGTGTTGATTGCGACCATGACCTTGCGCTGCTTGATTTTGATTAAAATTACCTTTGCCTTTGTTTTTGGAATTGTCAGCTGGGGAGTTGCTAGTACTGGCTCCTGTGAGAAAAACATCTTCACCAACTTTCTTTTTCTTCCCAAAATTTTTATCATGTTGAGTCAACATTTCGCAGAGTTCATCAAACTTTAGTTTTTCTAACTTTCCAATGAGCTGTAGAGTTTCTAAGAAATGTGTGTAGGAAGAAGGAAGCCCAGCAATTAAAATTGTGACCATAAAACTATCATCAACTGCTTGAAAACCAGCATTAACAATTTCCTGCTTAATATTCTTAAGTCTGGAGATGTATTCAAGAATATATCCTTCTTCAGTCAATTTTTGATGCAACAATTTTAATTGTAGATCAACTCTTTTTGATTGAGGCTGAGTATCAAACAACTCTTTAAAAGTTCTCAAAGCAGACCAAGCATCTTTAGCATTTTCGATATGGACATACATTTCATCATTGACAGACGATTTAATGAGAGCTAATGCTTTGGCATTTTTAACTTCCCATTTTGCTAGCGCAGCTGCATCTGTAGGTTTATTTGGCTTTACATATCCATCACAAATATCATGCCATAGTTCATTATAAACAAGAGTGCTTTCGATGAGGCGTTGCCATGTTTTGTAAGATTTTGAGCCTTCAAGTTTGTCGGAATCAGAAAAGAAATTAATCAACTTAGACATTGTAGTGTTAAGACTTCACACCACAAATCAAGCTCCAAAAAAAATCAAGATGCACAACACAACAAAAACACACGATGCAAAAAACAAACTATCGGGGCTTGGCCTTGACCCTCGAATAGTCGTCGAAACAGGAGAAAATTGATTGAGCTTTGCACTTGGCTCTAGTCAAGTTCTCAAATGTTTACAAGGAAACTTTCAAAATTTGACATTTACAATGGTGCTTTTGCACAATATGGTAAAAAAAAATTACCCCCCCTCAAAGTAAAAATACTTTGAGTCACACTTTCACTCCATAAACAAATTACAAAGCACAAATCTCCTTGTTACTCCAAAAAAATTACAACACCCTTATTACTCCAATTACAATGCTCCAAAAAATATTTCTACTTATTCAACTTATTCCTCCAAATAAAATATGATTTTAATTGCAAATCACAATTACAAATTTAAAAAAACACTCCAATTACAAAAGAAAATACTTTAATAACTCCTTTGCAATTAAAATCATATTAAACGCAGAAGTCAATGCTGTTGATGCCAATTAAACGCTGAAAGAGCATGAAAGAGCGTTGTTTAGAATCAAATGAACCAAATTAATGCTGTTTAGAATTCTAAACGCTGCTTTCAAATTAACGCTGAGGACGCTGGTTCTTATTGCTGGAGGACGCTGGTTAAAATGTTGATTCAACGCAGAAAGCGATGTCACAAATCACTGAATCGATGCTAGACCACAAATTAACGCTGGTTTTTCTCCACAAATTAACGTTGAATCAAACGCTGAATCGATGCCAGACCACAAAGCGTTGAATCACAAGCAAATTAAACGCTGTTGACAATGCCAATTAAACGCTAAAAGTGCAGAACGTTGGTTCTATTCATAAAAATGTTGTTTCAAACGATGTCAAACGCAGAAAATGGGCTGAACGCTGGTTATTAATCAATGCAGAAATCAATGCTGGTTATTGCTGGAGTTGAAACGCTGACTGAACGTAAAATGTTTGAAGCATTGTTTGAACTCTGGTTTGAATGTTTGAAGCGTTGTTTGAACGTTGGTTGAACGCTTCAAAATATTTTAAAATGCTGCTTGATTCTATTACAGATGACCCCACATGAAAGGACTTTTAAAAAATTAAAATATACAGCGCTTTCCTCTAAATTGATTTGCAGAATCAATGTTTTTATGAAAGGAATTTAAAAAATTAAAATATACAGCACTGTATACAAAATTCTTATAAACTAATTCAATCTGAAAAAAATAAACCTTGTGAGGAAATGGCAAGAGCGCTCTCCTTTTTTTTTGTTCACTCAAACAATTAAAAAAATCACACAGATTTGCAGTGGCTCCTTTAAAAAATGATTTTAGAATTTGCAGATCTAAAATCAATAATTTTTTTTGCAAATTTCATACCAATCTTTTGTTGATCACTTCAACGGAGTTGAGTTTTCCACGACCTGATAGAGCTGGAATCTCCTCCTCACAGTGTTACCGTGGCTCTGATACCACATGAAAGTGCAGAAGTGTCCTTAGACGCACAACTTTATTGATCAAGCAAAAAGATTACAGGGCAAATTACAGGAGTTTACACACGTAAACTCACTCTCACATTCTCTCATTACACATTACAATGAAAATTAGGAAACTAACCTATTTATAAGCTCTATGCTCTAACTTAATCTAGTTATGGATCACTTGGAAAATAAACAAGTGTCCATTTACAATAAATGAGATTCTAACCACTCTGCTAACTTCACTCCTAACTTAGAGCCTAGGAAACGACTCTTTTCTAGAGTCCTAATTTTTAATAGCAAATTTCTAATTCTAAATATCTCACAAATATATTAAATATTCTAGAATAATAATTATTAATTTAATATCTTAAATTAATAATTATTTTATTCAAATACTATAACCTATGATAAAATTATTTTTGGATCATCTAACAAAAAGTGTTGATGTAGAATCACCTACTTTTTTTTAGAGGGTTGTTTTTGACACTATAAATTTTTTAATGTCTTATTCTTCCCTGAGATGTTTATTTCTAAGTGTATTAATGTACACCTTTGTTTTTTTTTTTTAATAAAATCTTTATTTTTTTCACATAGTTAAAAAAAATAAAAATAAAAAGAGTCAATATTTTAAAGCTAGGATTTTCTATATGTTTATGTATTGTTAATTAATATTTCAATACACATCAAATAATTGTCACTAAAAAACCAAAATTTTTAAACATGTGACAAAACAATACACATTTTCAATATAAATACAATGAAAACAATACATATTTTGAGACTTTTTGTTAAAAAAAAAACATGTTAAATAAACGATTTTTTTGGGAAAATATTAACAAAAAAACTTTAAAAAATAGCATTTTTTATTAATTTTATGTAAAAAAATAATAGTAATCGCAATTTTTTTACAAAAAATAAGGATTCTTCTCATAAAATATCAAAGTCTAAACATTACAAGTAAAATTGATTAATAGCTCTCAAATTTGAGCTTTATTTGCAAGAATAACTTAAAGCTAATACATAATATCAACTAATCCATGTTCAACATCTTCTAGAACATCATTAATGTCTTCTTCTGCAACATTTTTTGCTTCATTTTGGTCATTTTCATCTTCTAATATATCTTTCATGTCTGCAAATCTTCCAAAATTTCATTTTCCAATCATTCCATATAACGGTGGTTGAGGTTCCTTTTCCTTTTTTGCCACACATGATTCATTAAAATCCCCTTTCCTCAAACCAAATTCTTGCATTGCATCTGGAATAAATTGAAGAGCATTAATTCTTTGTTGAATAAATTTGCATTGCATTGGGCCTCTCAATGGAAATGCAATTTCATCCTTTTGTTTAGGCAACATGCTAGTGTTGTACTTAATCATCAAGCGCAAAAGAAATAATTAAGAAAATTAGTATAAACACATAAAAACTAAAAAAAATAAAATAATTAATCTCAATTTTATATAATAAAACTTACCTGAACGTGAGAATAAATTCAAATCCCAATCTCCTTCATTTGCACATAGATCTATAAGATAGTTAATCAATGTTTGTGTTTTTTTATAAATGTTAACTCTATCTCCTTTTGAACCTTTTTCCTCATATGCTAGCTTTCTTACAACAACATCATGAACAAGTACTTGACTATGACTCTTCCCATCTACTTGATTCATAAGAATAGGCCTATAGATATCCTCTTTTGTCTAACATTCAACATGGATGAACTCACAATAATTTATAATAGGCTAATCTTCGGAACAAACAAGATTTGAATTCTTCCTGTAACATAACATTGTAAAAGTTCAATTAAATTATACATAAATAAAAAATTATAACATTAATCGAACATACAATTTCAATGTCTTACCATGTAACTTGCATCATTGAGTTTGTTTTTCCCTTGAAGCTTGTTAATAACATTGCAAATTGTGTGTCTGAATGAAATTTCACAAATCTCGAAAGTGGTGATGTTGTGACTTCTCGAAAGCCCGTAACCACTTTACTAAAAGTTTAATAAGTATATGGTTCACTAGCATATTCAATGTTTGGGAAATTGAAACCATGAGGAATATCTGCAATAACTAGGCCATATTCCCTTTTAGGTATGAGTTTTGCAATGTCTTCACAATCACCTGGTATTATTTGATATTGGATACTGTCAAGCCCATTCCAAATGAAATGATTAAGAGTAGGACCAAGTTCAAAATTCTTAAGACGTTGCTTTCTCAGCTTTTCCAACTTAATTTTTTCAACAAATATTTTGAAAGTATCTGGTACTCCATTTGCATCCTTCTTCGACATGTTTAATGACATAAAAATCATATATGTATAAGTAATAAAATAAAAATAGTTTACATATGAATAAAATGAATGTATAAATCAACATACCTTATTGAATGTAATATAAAAATATTTAAGTGTTGTTGTAGAACTTGATTCAAGGTAGTTTCACACAACATCATCCCAACTATCTTCATTCAACATTTCAACCATATGTTCTTGTATTTTCATATAAATCTTCTGACTAGATAAATAAAGTTAAAATTGTTGGTATGGTGAGATGTATAACAAATTCTACCAACAACAATATGTTTTATTTAAAAGAAAATTATAATCAAAAGAAAAGTACAAATAATTCAACAAACTTACTTTTGAAATTCTGTGCACATTTCCTCCATTGATAATTCACCCAACTTCACAAGGGATAGTATTGATTTGACTAGTTTATCATCCTTCACTCCTTGCATTGTTCTCCAAGGTGTAATATTAATATCCTCTAGAAGTTGCTTCATTTAAGGGCAAGTCTTACTCTTGGTACATATTATGGTATACACTTTTTAACCTTCTGATTTTTTATGGAAATATTCTCCCACCGCTCAAAAATATCATCAATCCTTGTTTATAGTTTTGGTTGACATAATCCTGTGTGCGTTCCTGAGGTTGTTGCGCACAGCAGACCAACGTGCACCCTAGTTTCTCATCCTTCTCACTGCTATGGCCACTGGAGGGGGACCTGAACCCCTCCCTCTTCCTCCGTAGGTGAGTGCCTTTAAGACCCTAGTGGCCTCTTGCAGAAAACGACCTCCTTCATCAATGCAACATAAATTTGTAAAAAAAATGGACAGTATCCCCTCGATAGCTCTCTCGAAAGAAGAAACATGAAGATCTACCCTGAATCTCATAGAAAGAGGCCTCATAGGGCAGTTCATAGGCCTCTGGACATCACCCAAAGCACTGGAAGATTGGTTTCAAAGGAACTAGACCCCCTTAATCAAAGAAGGAATCAAAAGTTATTTTGTCGGCAAAGGCTTCTTTGTGTTTGTTTTTGAAAGTGCAGAGGATAGAAGTCTCATTTTTAGGAATGTTCCATACTTCATGGGGCCCCAAGGCCTATACCTAAACAAGTGGTCATCTGACTTTGACCCCTCCCAAGACGTGCCCTCTACAGTTCCAGTATGGGTGTGTCTCCCTCATCTCCCACTACACTGCTAGAACCAGAATTCCCTTCAGATTATTAGAAATACCCTAGGAAAATAAATTGACCAAGCTGTTAGAAAATACCAGTACTCTTGTGCCTGCATCTGCGTTGAGGTAGATCTGGAAGAAGGGCTGTCGGAAGCAATCAAAACAATAGTTGTTGGTTGGTCCCATGTTCAAGAGCTGTACTATGAACAACTCCCCTTCAAATGAAAAAATTGTCACGGTTATGGACACTTCGCAAGACATTGTAAGAAAAAGGCTGAGGAGAAGACTAAGAAAACTAAGGGTGAGCAATGGACCCTAGTCTAGAAAGCAGCCCAGTAAAAAGTAAGTGGGAAAGGAATCACAAAGTGAAACACCACTACAGTTCAGATCAACGAAGATAGGAGCTTCATCCCCATCTCGAATGAGGCCTAAATCCCCTATGACAAGGAAATACCCCCTGTAGACCCTCCAGAATCAGTCTCGGACAGCATGGAACAGAATGTGCCTCCCACCTCTAATAAAGATGGAGAAGAAACAGTCCATCTTGGACTATCTCAAGACAGCCCTTCCAACCCTTCATATGCATAAATCACAAAGAAAAAGCTGGTAGACAACTCCTGCTCCTCATAGGATGAGACCTTTGAGAGACCTTAGAAAAGAGACGGAAGAAAATATCACAAAGGATTCAAGGAAGAGGAGGCAGAAAGGCTAAAAACGAAAGGAATCCAACCCACAATAGATATTTCTATTGGGATAAATACCAGAGCAAGGCCTCCCAAGGGAGGATTCATTAACCCCTCCCACGGTAAATAATGCATCCAGTATCCTAGAATTACAAAGGCTTGGAGAATCCATCGAAAATCGAAGCCGTCAAAGACCTCTTGAAAATATACCCCCCAAACATTCTCATGATCCAAGAGACTAAAATCGAAGGGTTTTCCCTTCTCGACATTAGCAAGTCAAAGTGGAAGAAAAATGAAGGCAAACCAGTAAGCTCAAGGGGCTCCTCAGGTGGATTGGCTACTCTATGGTCTGATGAACTCTTCCATTTGAACAACTCCTATGAGACCCAGCATTGGATCTTCACTGAGCTAAAGCATCACACAAGTAAGTTGACCTTTTCCTTATTCAATATTTATGTTCATGTACTTTATGCTAAGAAAAGAGAGTGTTGGAACTCTCTCTCTGCCTTTCTAGAGCAACACTCCCCCAGTAATATCATTCTGGACGAAGATCTAAACATAGTCCTAAAACCAAGAGAAAAGAGGGGAGGTAACAGCAACAAAGTTCAAATTCTTCCCTTGGTGGAATATCTTATATAGCAGTGGGATATCCTTGACTTTAGCCCTCTGAGAGGCCTTTACAGCTGGACCAACAACAGAATCAGGGAGGTTCACATTTCAACCCGCTTGGACAGATTCTTAGTACAAGGCACATCGTTGATGGAAAAAAGATAATCTCAAAAAAAATCCTCGCTAAACTTACCTCGGACCACAAGCCCATTCAACTACTTTTGGAAGATGAAGAATACATGGGTCTAATCCCCTTCCGGTTCAGCCCTCTCTGGATGGAAAGAGAAGGATTCTTCAAAACTGTCTAAGTAGCCTAGGCCAAACCAATCACCAAGTCTCCAAGCTATGTGTGGGAGTAAAAAATTAAGGCTGCAAAGCATGCCCTAAAAGAGTGGATACGAAAACCCATCAAAACACCAACTAGTCAGAGAATAGAAGCAGTTCAGTCATTGGAGACCCTACAAATGGAAATGGAAAGAAAAAATATCACTTCTGAGGTGCTAGACAAAGAGGTGAAAGCCCAAATCTCCTCCTATCTATCCTTCCGCATCAAAGAAGAATATTGGAGAATCAAATCTCACAGCCTGTGGCTGAAGGCAGGGGATCAGAACACCTCCTTCTTCCACTGCCAATAAAAAGCTCGTCTCTCCCATAATCACATCATGGAAATCACAACAGTTGAGAACAGATTTGCAAAGGGTTTGACCAAATCAAATAAGCAGTAGAAATTCACTTCAAAAACCTCTATGGCCCTGGTACAGATGGCAGCGAAGAGGACACAGCAAACCTTCTATCAAACATCCCCCATCTTGTCATCCTAGAAGACAACCTCGCCCTCACTAAACCCTTCTCAGAACAAGAAATTATTAAAGCCATCTAGTCTATGGAACCTGACAAGCCCCCTGGCCCTGATGGATTCACGATCCATTTCTACAAAACTTGTTGGGATATAATCAAATCTGATTTGCTGAAAATGATAAATGGATTCCTGAGCAAAGAAAAGGTAGGGGGGAGGCACCAACTCAACCTTCATGTCCTTAATCCTGAAAGAATTCAATCCAGAAACCTTCGGCAGATTCAGACCCATCTCCCTCTGCAACGCCTCCTATAAAATTCTTGCCAAACTCCTAGCAAAAAGAATCAAACCTTTGCTTGGGAGAATAATCTCCAGCTCCCAAGGGGATTTTTTCAAAGGAAGGGACATCCTAGACAGTGTAATCCAAGTGCAAGAAGCCATCCATTCCAGCAAGCAGCAAAAAGAGAAATTGATGTTGATCAAACTAGATGTGGCTAATGCATTTGACAAGGTCAATCTCTCTTTCCTTCACAAAGTCCTCCTCTCCTTTGGATTCTCCCCTCGTTTTTTCAACCTTTTAAAATCTTGCATATAAAAGCCATGGATAGCACCGCTGGTCAACGGGCACCCTGCATCATAATTTCAAGCTCAGAGAGGATTGAGACAAGGCTGTCATCTTTCCCCTTTCCTGTACATTCTGATGGCGGACACCCTCAACAGAAATCTCATTGCGAAGAGGAACGTTGGGGCTCTCCCTAGCATAAGAATATCGAATGGCTTGGAACCCATAAACCACACCCTCTTTGCTGATGATTCTCTTCTTCTCGGAGGTGCCTCTACTAGAATTGCAAAAGCCTTCAACTCTATTCTCAAAAGATACTATAGAGTCACCGAAGCACTAATTAATGAAAGAAAAAGCGCAGTGTATGGATGGAATGTTGAGCAACATGAACTCACCTGCATTACGTAGCACCTTGGCTTCGTTGGATTTTCCCAATGGGATAAAATTAAGTTTCTAGGATTGCCTTTAACAAATTGGGTCAACAAAATATCTTTGTGGGAAAAAATTATTAGCAAAATCAAGTCAAAAATTGCTTCCTAGGGAGGACATTGGCTTACCAAAGGGGGGAAACTGATCCTCATAACAATTGTATTTTTTTCACTCCCCATCTACCAAGCTTCCTTCCTCTTGGCTCCAAAAATCATCATGGATCATATCTCCAATATCTTGCACAAATTCCTTTGGCAAGGAGGAAAAGGAAATCAGCGAAAATTTCATCTGGCAAATTGGGAGCTCGTGAAATGACCAACTGAGGACGGAGGCTTTTAGATCCATGATCCTTCCCTTGCTAATCTCGCCTTGGGATGAAAAATCCTATATAAAATGCACACCGATTCAAAACACCTTGTGAGCAAACTTCTCAGAATTAAGTATGAGCATGGAGCCCTCTCAGATCACTGTTGGCAGAAAACACAGTGACCGGCACACATGTTTGGAATCTCTGTCGTAAAAGCTTAAATTTCTTCAAAAGGAATATATACCGCATCCCAGGCAATGGAAGGAGAAAGAAACTATGGGAAGACCGCATAATGGGTCATGACCCTATCTGCATTAACGAATAAATAAAATAGTTGCATGAGTGGTTGATCCATGCAGGCATCACCGGTTTACACGATATCTCCTCCTGGGATAGACATGGGAATTGACAAGGCTGGGATCTCCCCAGAGTGCCAGATCAGTTGCACGATCAGTAAATAATCCTCACAAATCAGTTGACTGATTTCACTCCCGTGCACAAGGATATGGCAGATTGTTGGGGATGGGGTCAATCCGGCATCTACACCACAGCTACAGGATATTGCGCTCTTCAACCACGAAAAGATCAAAATCAGCCTCCTAATTTTTGGAAGTAGGTTTGGGATCCTTTCAGACTCCCCAAAGTGAATTTCTTCTTTTGGACTCTAATGCATAACAAAGTGCTGACAGGGGATAATATGGCCAAAAGGAACAGCGTTGGCCCTCACAGGTGCGTGCTATGCAAAAATTATTGTGAAACTTCGACCCACCTCTTCATTAACTACTTATTTGCAAAAGATGTATGGGGCATCATCCTTAATGATCTACAGGTTTCCACTCCACATCACAACTCAGTGGTGGAGCTCTTTTCTTCCTAGAACCAGTGTTATTCTCACAACATCCCCAGCAAATATTTGTGACAAAGAGTTTGGCTCTCCATCCCCAAATATGTATGTTGGCAAATATGGCTAGCCCGAAATGAGCATATCTTAAATGAAACTTCTTGTCCTCCAACAAAGGTTGCAGCAAAATCCAAATCTCTCCTCCTCAAATCAGTGCAACAACAACCTCACAAAGCAGATACTTCACTACTCCCCGAAGAAAAGAAATGGATGGAAGCCCTCATCCCTCACTCCAGGAAGCAATCATTGGTCTCTCCCTTCATAAACCCTGAATGGCGAAGAAGAGAACCTAATGATATTTTTCAAAAGTGGTGGAGGAAGTAAAGAAAAACCACGATCTTTTTTTATGGTGCATCCAAGGGAAACCCTGGGACATCAAGCGTAGGTGAAGTTATCTATTCCCTGGATGGAACAAGAAGAGATAGTTTCTGTTGTGGACTTGGGCAGCATACCAATAACCAGGCAGAGATCTTAGGCCTCCTAAAATCCTACCACATTTCATGCGACAGAGATATCAAATAATTCCAAGCCTTCGGAGACTCAAAAATCCTCATCAAAAATCTCAACATAGAGGAACAATTTAACAACGCATCCCTCAACAAGGCATTGCGAAGATTAAAGATAATGCTGCTCGACTTCACCTCCTATAAATTCTATCACATCCTCAGGAAATTGAACAGCAAAGCGGATTCCATGGCAAATAAAGGATGATTTCTCTCAAAACAAGATCTCAGTATAAATGAGGAAAGACATCTCCAAACTTGCATACCATGAAAGTAGATAAAAAAAAATTATAAGAAAGCTGGCTAGCCGCAATGTAACATTGGTTGTCTTAGCCTCGACCTAACCAAATCTTTCCAAATAAATAAAACATACCTGTCTCAGTTTAAAAAATAAAAATCCCATCAATCAATTCCCATATCTCCCCAGTTTTAAATGCCAACTGGAAAATGTTATCCATGCCTTTGAATACATTTGAATGCATTTTTCCATCTCTTGATTTCATTTTTTCATCAATTTGATAACCTATTTCCATTAACATTCCTTCCGAAAGGTTCGACTAACTGTTGCGTTATCCCCACCACATTTTTCTATGAATTCATTATGAATAAATATGACCCTTTGGATGAAATTCATTTTCATTATATACTCATTATCTTCATTATGATCCAATGTCAATAACTTTTATTTTGTTTCTGTTAAATCAGCATAAATGATGCATTTCACTGTTTGGAAAAGATAGTTATTGGGATGTTCCTCAATCAACTGTCTTTTAGCCTCTATTAAATGGTTCCCTCCAATTACATAATATTTATAATCAAACATTGTGTCTTTTCAAATGCCTATTTGTTGGGAACCTGGCATGGATCAACAAGAACCACATAATCCACCACATGCGCATATGGATTGAACCTGACCAATGTTTTTAGATTATGTAAATGTAGGTGATGTGCCTTTCTAATTTGATATTGAGATTGTCCTTCATCTAGCCTTTAGAATTGGCTGACATTAAGCTCAAATGCTTGGCCACCATAAATTAATTTATTCTTCCTTAACTCAGATCGAATGGTATTTTGTTTTGTTTAAGTAATGCCATCCTCTAACTCGGCACCTAGTGTTATGATTTCTCTGCTTCCTTTAGAGCTTTCAATTTTTTCTTCATTCTTGCTCATGACTTTTACAGGTTGACCAACATTTGATTTCTTCTTCTTACTGGTTAACATATCATTTTTAATTATAAACAAGCTCTTCATCATCAGCTAGAAGAGAGACATCTTTGGCCATTTTTATTTTTGGTATTTGATTTGTTTTCTCCTTTTGCACAACAGTTCTAATCTCCTCCTCACTAATGTTAACATAATTTTTAGATTCATCTTCCACATCTTCAAAAGCAACATGTTTAGATTTACTAGATTGACCCACCTTAGTGAGTCTTTGTTGATACCCTCTTTGAACTACTGAAGTGTCATGAGCTATTGGTCTTTGCCTCATTCTCATTTCTTCTTCTGTCTCTGAGTGGAAAGTCTTGATCACAGTAATAACATTTGGCTCCATATAATAAATACCCTCAATCAAGTTCGAAATAGGCTCAATAAAATACTATGAAACAAAATAAAATGTCAATGATCAATAATTTATACAAAATTGAATGATCCTTACAATAATGCATAACACAAATATAAATAAACATACTTACAATGTTATTTGCAATGTTGATTGTGATTTCTGCACACAACTTTGTAGGTGTTTCATCTGTGTCATACTTGACCTTTGATAGACGATATCTAAGTTTTTCACGTTTATTAGTCATTCTTGCAAGAACATAAATAGTGTTTGTATTTGGAACCAAACATATGTCTCGTACTCTACCCATCACCTCATATGCTTCACCTAAGTGAATCATACCACAAAACAGATTGATATGTATACCATCATCGGTTTCATTGTCTTCAAGATACCATGAAAAATCTGTTTTATTTATTTCCTCTACGTTCTTCCATTCTAAAAAAAGCTTGATTGAACTTGATGGGCCAGTTGCTTAGCTTTTATTATGTTTTTCAATTTTTTTGTGTTCAGCATTTTTCATAGTGTGCCCATCAATATTTTAAGTGCGTCCAACAGTATCCATAGTGCGTCCAACCGCAAATTTAGATTTGGCAATTGCAACCCTTGGTCCAAAAACATTCACAAAAATCTTCTTTGATGCCATTTTCCAGATAAAAACAAATATATATATATATATATATATATATATGAAAAAAAACAGATCTCCTAATTAATATATATATTTTTTCAAGTTTGCCAATATAAATTTAAAATTATTCAAAAAATAATTTCTATGAAATAAATTTAAATAAAATTCAATTTATTAGTAAAACCATTTAAATTTAAAAATAAAAATAAAAACAAAAAACAAAAAACAAAAACCATATAACTAACTTTTCTTAATATTTTTAAAATTATAAAAACATATTTTTTTCATTTAAAATAAAAAATTCTAAATCTTATACATATATTTAAAAAAAAAACAAATTAATAACTTTATTAAAAAAAATTAAAAAGAAATTAAAAAGAAAGAAGAAGAAAGATTTCAATATTAACATTTTTTTTAAGCAATTTAAAATATATATATATGTTTGTCTTTTTTTCTTTTTTTTTTGGTTTGTGTGGTTAATTATAAAAATAAAATTAAAAACAATTTCTTAAAACATATTAAAATTAAAAACCATTTATTAAAATTAAACATATTTATTAAAACAATTAAAAAAATTAATTTTAAAATTATTAATATATTAATTTTTTTTAAATAATTAAAAAAATATATTGTTTTAAAATTTTTAATTTTTTTAAACGAATTTAAAAAAAAAATGTTTTCAACACCCTATCGATGGCTAGAGGCCAGCAGAGCGACACTGTGAATGTGGCCTCGTCAGCCTCCAACCCCGGCTGGGCGAAGGGCGATTCACCCTCGAGCCCTCAGCAGGGCAAAGAAAAATTAAATTTAATATTAATTAAAAAAATAATAATAATAAAAATAAACTATATTACAATTGAAATTTGATTTTTTTTAACTATTGAAAAAACAAAATAATATATATATATATATATATATATAACTTTAAAAAAAAAATGCTATTACATTATATATATATATATATAATGCAATTATAAAAAATTTGCAATTTTAAGATAAATAAATATAATTGTTTTATGTTATGTGCAAGGTTGTCTTTTCATTTTTTGTTTCATGGAGGAACCCAGCAAGCCTAAAAAGGAATTTTTTTCTAATTTTCTGTCCAAAAAACCCTACAAATTTTAGGTTTGTTTTTTCTTTTCTTTTTTTCTTTTTTCTTTTTTTTTCACTATAAATATGTAAAAAAATAGAGTTTTGGAACATAAAAACCATTAAAAAAAAAATTAGTTTTGGAACATAAAAGCCATTAAAAAATCAAATTCTCCCCATATTCATCTTTAAATGGTCAAAATAGAAGGAAAAATAACATTTCTAATGCGAAAAACTCTCGTTTAATGTGTTACCAATGCCAACGCAACGGCTCCACAAACTTCTCCAACAAAACCCAGTGCCTCCACAAATTGCCTCCAACAAAACCCAGCACCTCCACAAATTCCTCTAACAAAACCCAACGCCTCCACAAATTGCTCCAAAAAAACCGAGAAGAGTTTATGTGATGTGAGGAATAGAAATAATGATTGTTATTAGCAAAGATTGTGCGATTTCATGTGAGTTTAAAATTAAAATTAAGAAAAGTAATATGAAGTTAATTTATAGGTTTATATTAACTTTTATTCAATGTTGGCAAAAAAAAACACAAATTTTAAAAATTAATTTCGATACATAGTCAACGTTAAATAATTTAAATAAAACAATTATTTTAATTTGGAAGGAATGCATGAAAGGGTTTTTTTTATGGATATTTTGAATAGAAAGTAAGGTGAAATATTTCAAGACCAACAGGTTAGTAAAATGTTTTGAAATACATTTTAAATGAATATTTTGGAGGGAAATATTTCAAGTGAAAATTTTGGAGGGAAATTTTCTCACCAAAAATTTTGGTGGGAAACTTCAGAGGGAAAATTTTTAGCTATAATTTTGGGGGGGGGGGGATTTTAGAGGGAAATTTTCAGTCTTTAAGCTGTATATTGTCATTAGGAGAGAGTACATTTGTATCATTTAACATATTCTTGTTGAAAGTCATGGGTTCTTCTAATGCTGAACTTTCTCTTTCTGCAACATCAACATCTTCGTCACGCAACAACTCTATTCAGATTGATGAATATAGCAGAATTTTGTTTACCATGAATAGAGAGTCAAATTTTTTACTTGTTCGCAATCCTAAGGATGATGAGAACAGAATTGATTAAGGGAAGTAAAAATTATTTTTTTTAAATCGAGATTCAGTTATTCCACTTCATCTTAATGCTAAGGATTATAAGAGTACCAATAATGAAGGACATGATGAAGAATTTCCATAGTCAAAATATCCAATTTTTCCTAATCCTAAGGATTAAGTTAGCACCACTGATGAAGGAGGGAATGAAAAATTTCTAGAGTTAAAATATCCAATTCGTCCTAATCATAAGGATTATGCGAGCACCACAAAGGAAGATGGGAATGAAGAATTTGCAGAGTCAAAATATCCACTTCGTCCTAATCTTAAGGATTATGAAAGCACCACTAATGAAGAGGCGCATGAAGAATTTCCAGATTCAAAATATCCACTTCATCCTAATCCTAAGTATTATGCAATAACCATTGATGAAGAGGTGAATGAATAATTTCCATAGACAAAAGATCCACTTCGTCCTAATCCTAAGGATTATGCGAGCACCACAGATGAAGAGGGGGATGAATTTCCAGAGTCAAAATTTCCACTTCATCCTAATGCTAAGGATTATAAGATAACCACATATGAGGGGGGAGTGAAGAATTTCTAAATTCAAATTCTCCAATTTATCTTAATCCTAAGGATTATGAGAGCACCACTGATGAAGGGGGGTGTGAAAAATTTCCAATAAATAGAGATTCAAAGCATCCACTTATTCCTAATCCTAATGATTATGAGAGCACCATCAAGGAAGGGGGGGGGCGGGATGAAGAATTTCTAGTGAATAGATATTCAAAGCTTCCAATTAGGCCCAATCCTAAGTATTATGAGAGCACCACTGAGGAATGGGAGGATGAAGAGTATCTTGAAAATGATAATTTTAGAGGCACAAATCTGAATAATGCATTTTCTCTAAGTGAGTGTTTCAAAGGCACTCATGGTGATGTAGAATTTAATCCTCCAAGTGAAGGTTTCGAAAGCATGGATGAAGATGGTGAAGAATTTCATCTAAGTTGGGGTTTCAAAAGCGCAAATTATTCTTGTGAAAATTTGTCTTCAAGTGAGCATGGTAATGAATATTTTCCAAGCAATGATTCCGATGAAATTCTTAACTATGTTCAGAATGATGAAAGTGGGGATAATCTTGAGAGTGATGAAACTGCTTCTGCAAAGGATAATGGAATGATGAAGCTATTGCAAGCAAATATTGCAACTAGGAATAGAAGTAGACCTTTTCATATCAAGCCAAAATATTTCAGTTATACAAGGGTTAGGATAACATATCTCACAAGCAGAAGTTTTGTCGTACATCTTATTTCAAGTGACTGTTGTCGAAAGGATTTCTTGAAACATATGGATTTCATCTATGCTTTGGAGAAAAGGAAAATATATTTGTCAATGAATAAAAGCATGAAAAATTCATATATAGTGGGTTGCATGCAATCCACACTAGCATGTTATGATTATCATATTGGGAATGTATTGCTCTACAGAAAGGCTTTCAAAATGTTGCATTCAATTGGTAATTTTCGTTTGTCAAGAATCCAAGATAGACTGGAAAACGATCTCACATATTATTCAGAAGTATGTTATAAACGAGAGGCTAGGTCGTTAGCAAATAATTCCATGTCATGGATGAAAGACATATTTTCAAAGCATGGAGAGTGTATTCCAAATAAAGACACAATACATATTCCAGATAATTTCTCGAGACAAGAAATCTATAACTTATACAAATAATATGCAGAAGGTGTTGAAGGAGTAGGTAATTTTATTACATATTCATATTTTACAAAGGTATGGAAGAATGAATTCAACAATGTCTGTATTCCTAAGAAGACAAGAATGGGGATTTGAAGTACATGTGCTTCTCCTAAAACAAAAAGAGATGAATTTCAAGGGGAAGAAAGAGGTATGCATTCATTACAATTTTTAAAATTTGGATAGTTATCAACTATGAAAATATATTTATTCATATGTTTCTTTTATTTTATGTGTAGTTTTCGTTGTCAAAGAACTTCAAGAGCATCGCAATCAGCATGCAAGTTAAAGATAAAAATTGTATAAACATCGAAAGAAGTGTTATGATAATCCAAATAAATATTTTTGTTTGATAATTGATGGTATGGACCAAAAGAAAACACTTCTGCCACATTTTTTCCATACATGGCAAAAAAAATACAGGAGGAAAAATTCATTCAGTTTCACTTGGTTGGTTGTTTGGTCATTAATGAGAAGATGTTGCCAAGGGTTTACTTCACAACTCCAAATATTCATAATGATGCAAATATGACCATAAATATAATCCATAATGTGGTTACTCATTGGTCTGGTATTCTTCCTGAAGTTATGTATGTACAATTAGACAACACAAGCTGTGAAAACAAAAATCAAGTTCTTTTTAGGTATCTAAACATGCTCATTGAATTGGGAATTTTTAAAAAGATAAAGGTTGGTTTGCTTCTTTTTGTGCATACTCATGACCATATTGATCAAAATTTCAGTCGTTTTTCAGTAGCATTGAGGAGGAAAGGTGTTGGGAGCCTGCCATCATTAATTTAATGTATTAAGAAATCATACATTCTAGAGCAATTTTTCATGTGTTGGAAGAAACTATTGACATGCGAAGGTTTATTCTAGGATCGCATGGTAAGGAGAAACACATTGAACAACTTGATGACATTAGATTCCAGCATCAATTTCGTATCAAAAAAATTGATGGGATAACACTTATATGGGCAAGAAGTATCCAACTGCTGCAGAATGGGGGCCATCATCAGGTTTAGCATTTTTGAAGTTCATCCTAGACCGTCCAGTATTAGCATCAAAGGTATTGTTATTACAGTCAGTTTTTGAACTCCATAATGCACGAAGGCATAAGAGAGATATAAATTATTCCGAATGTCTATACGAAATTAAAATATGTATAGAGATATATATGACTACTTTGATGTTGTTGATTCAGTTTGGTGGGAGTATTTTTTCAATAATCAAAGTGATATGATTTCAAGATCAATAAATGAGGATATGCTTTTGAAGACTCCATTTTTTTTCCACAAAATATGTCAAATGAGCATGAGGAAACACACAATGTTGAACAATAACAGGCTCAAGGTATTATTAATCCTCCACAGGTAGAGGAAAGAGAAATATATATTGGTTCTAGAATATCATGTGTACAACGTGAAGCCATGGAATACCTTTACAGGGGTTCTGTGTAGGAAGTTAAGGAGGGTTGCATGATAGTGGTGTTAGCATATGAAGATCCACTTGGTTATCCATTATAGGTTGCCAATGTTATAAAGATAATTAAAAAAATGAAGATATTACAGTTGTTGAATTACATTGGTATGCCACAAGTACCCACCCATTCAATGGTGTGTACAAGCCAGAGATGGTATTTGAAAAAAAATGGCAGAAAGATAAAAAGAAAGGGCACAAATATAAATCATCGCCGCACAGGTGTTTTGAAATTGGAGGATGTTGACATACTTGTGTATGAATTCAATTTGACAAAGAAAGGAACTCTTCGCTTGAAGACTATAAATATTTTGAAGAAATTACTACTAGAAAAAATGGTGTTGACATGAGACATGTTGAATGTAGTCGTAGATCTAGAAGACTTCTAAAATCTGAAATTGTGGGCATGCATGCTGACTCAGATGGAGCATAGTTGATGAAAGAGAAGAATATGGATCATATTCATCTGCATCCAGTAATTCATCTGAAGATGTAGGTTTTGATGGTGTGTCAGAACCTATGACTGATTTTG
This sequence comes from Pinus albicaulis, assembly GCA_034641835.2. Taxonomy (NCBI): domain Eukaryota; kingdom Viridiplantae; phylum Streptophyta; class Pinopsida; order Pinales; family Pinaceae; genus Pinus; species Pinus albicaulis. The sequence continues at coordinate 541,103,465 of CM076572.1, forward strand.
AATAATTTTCTAAGACATTTCTATGTAATTTATGTTTGCATGGTGACTTGAAATAAATATTTTGACTTCCATATGATATTACATGAAGTTATGATGCATTTCTGTGTTTGTTGGATTATATGTTTTAATTATGAAGAATTCATCTCTTTAGAATATCCACAGTGCAACAATGAATTACAAAAATAATTTATGTTATATTTGATATACCAAAGTTGATAAAAATAATAATAATAATAATAATAACAATGTTGAATTTTTAGATTATGCAGTGATATTGCCATGATATTATTTATTGTTAACATTTGGTATAAGATACTTTTAAAAATTCTAAAAAGTCTACGCCTCATTGAAAGGGGACACTTTGTTTTGATGGTTGATTTTTAGGTTTTGGTTGAAATTAGATAAGTTGTCTTCAGTTAATATTTGAAAAGAGATATATTTTTATCCTTTAAAATAAAAATTACTCTTGGAATAATAAATATTTTATTTTTTTGTTCATTTTTAAAAATTGCTGAAGTCATATAATTTATCCATAATTTCCTGGTGCAAGTATGTTAAAAAGTGAATATTTAAAAACTTAAGATTTAAAACTTGTCAAAATATTAAGTTTTTTATGCACTGTGATATTTTATCTTTAATGTTATGGTTGAAAACAATTACAATTTTAGAGTTTTTTAGAGTCAAGATATTTTATCTTTAATAAGATATAAGGCTTTCGGATATAAGGATTCAAAATTGTTGGCAATTATAAGGCTGTTAGACATGATATCTGTATCTTTAACATCATGTATCAAAATTGTTCGAATTTTACAATTTTTCAATGTCCTAATATTTGATCTTTAATTCCATTGTAAAAAAGTGTCAAAATTGTGACACGATTTTTTTTTGGTTATTCCACCATCAACACTTTCTGTTTTGTGGGTGTTTTTTCAATCCTTTTTTCAAGAAAAAAATTGGCTTTTAACATAATTTAAAAAAATGTTGAAATTTGACCCTAAAAAAAAGTGCTTTCTGGAAGACATACTTTTCGTTTTTGGGTTGTTTTTTCATTTTTTTGAGTTTTTTTGGGCTAGATTTCTCGTCTTGAGGTAATATTTCATGTTTGATCGGTAAGTCACTATAAGAAAAAAGCACATTGGTGAGGGTCATGCTTGTGACGGACCTTTAAGGTCCGTCACCAATGTCACATATGGTGACTGTCCTTAAAAAACCGTCACTGTAAGTGTATATAGTGATGGTCCTTTATGGTCCATCACCAAAGACATTTTCAATGACACTTTTGGTGTGGGTTGTTAAAGGCCCATCACTATTTCTCTCTTTGGTGACACTTCTAGTGATGAGCTTTTAATGACCCTCACCAATGCTCTTTTGTTACTTTTGGTGACGGTCAAAAAATGTCCGTCATCATTGATCATTAAAAAACCATCACTGTAAGTGTATATAGTGATGGTCCTTTATGGTCCATCACCAAAGACATTTTCAATGACACTTTTGGTGAGGGTCGTTAAAGGCCCATCACTAATTCTCTCTTTGGTGACACTTCTAGTGACGAACTTTTAATGACCCTCACCAATGCTCTTTTTGCTACTTTTGGTGACGGTCAAAAAATGCTCATCATCATTGATCATTCCAATGAGTTTTTGATGACGCTATGTGCCTGTTAATATATTTTTTGTCAAAATTTAACGATTTAATACCATTATTGTGGAGTATTTTTTATAATATGTCCAAGGCCATAGTGGTTAGGGTCAGTTAATTTTTTAGAAGTAATTAGTGTGTATCATTTCCCTCAAGTAATGACTAGTCTAATAGAGATTTCCTATGAGTCAACACATGATTCATATATATTAATTTTATTATCTAAAATATTCCCTTTAGATAAAGTTCCACTATTGTGTGTAGGAAATATATTATTTAATACATAATCAAGCTTTGACAATTATGTTAATGAGAAAGACCTAACGATCCTCACTAATCTGGGCACACCTTAAATTAATGCTTTGGCACACACTAACATTTCTTATCACCCCACATGTATTGGAACATCTAATTTGTACCTATAACATCTCGTGATGACACTAACGCCCAAGCACATGGTGGCATGCGCTAGCAAAACATTGAACTCTCCTAGCATGTGTTGGCATGCTGCATATAGTCCTTAGCATGCCCTGGAACACCTTGGTTGAATGCATTGACATACATTACCACTTGGCACACAATGCCACTTGGCATGTATTGGGACCTATTATTAGTGTGCCTAGCATGCCCCTTTTCAAAAAGACAAAGTCCTGACTTATTAACCCTCTTATTGGTTCTTCCTTTTGTTGCCTTGATACATATTGTTAGCAATATGTCTCTTAAATCCTATCATATTGAATTGATTGTCCTTGATGGAAACTATCGCATCAGTCAAGGAGCAGAGGAAGCAATGTATTGTAGCAAAGGCACAGACGCAGTAAAGAGAGGTAGCAAGGCAGCATAGAAGGAATTGCATCGAGAAGCAGAGGCAGAGGCTAAGGCGTTATTCCGAGGTTTACTACCCCAGCTGGTTGATACACTAAATAAGTACATTCCGGGAATCGTAACCCAGGCCAGAGACCCTTATCGCATCGGAGCATATAAGGCCAGCAGAACAAGTTAACAAAAGGATGCGAGTGTGATTGAAGCCCGGACCCGATGGGCGTATAAACCAAGATTAATAAGTGTTTGAGTTCCAGTTTTAATCGCATCGGAGAAAAAAACTGTGCAGCGGAATGTTTATTAAAAGACTTGCGATTGCGAGGAAAATCCGGACCCGATGGATCAATGAACTATATTTTAAATATGGTTGAATTCCGATAGAACAATGTTCTGAAACCGCGAGCGAGTTTACAAAGCTGAATTTCCCATATCGCACCGCCTTTCGGAGATAAGTGGTTTCTTCGAGTTGGGGAGCGATTCCATAGAATGGGCGACACGCGTCCCTGTACGACTCCACAAAACCGCTTGTCACTGCGCGCCATCGCGCGTTATTGTTCGACTCAGGATGTGTTATTGTTGAGCATCATTGATCTGGGAAGGAGTCATCAGACGGTGATCACTTGATGAAGATGTGCGAAGATTAACCAAAGTACGGAGCGGAAATTTGATTGGGTCGCTGATCATATATGTGGGCCCAGTTTAGATTATATTAATTGGGCCTTTTCAAATTAATATTTGTGGGTTTAACCAAGGTTGTTTAAATAAAATATAAATTATGACGAAAATCAATTGGGCCATCATTTTTACTCCAAAGTTGGTGGAACGTATAAACCTGGGGGTCAACATATGAAGGTCTACGAAATATGCTGAGGGTTTTTCATTACTAAAGGATAAATTTGGATTAATATCTCAATCTCAGATTGAGATATTAAAAAGCCTTAGATTAATTATCTAATTTCAAAAACCAAGGAAATAAAACAATGAGAAATTGTTTGGGGGCTTGGGTAGACCCCGCTGGATTATCTAATTGATCCCGTCCAGGAATACCATCATCGGTTGGGTGGTATTGACTCATGGTATTAATAAAGGCAAAACTATATAAGGAGAAGTGAATTATGGTTCATGGTGTGCATGCATAAGGGTTGTTAATGAATAAATCTCTTTAAGAGATATCTGCATGATTGAACTCTGTTTTCTGAAAAATCTGAATCTATGATGCACCTATGGATTTGATGAAGGTTCAAGACCTCTAAATCGAGAAAATGATGAATCTCTAGGAAGATCTGCAAAGAAATAATGAAGACCTGACACAAGTCTGATGAAGAAATTGAAGAAATGTGGTGGATCTGAGGATTGAAGTGGAAGCTTTCTACCAGTATAAGCTGGTGTTAAAATCAGGGGGTTGGAGCTCCCTTCCAGCAGTGACTGGAGAACAAGAGAAGGTTGTAGCCTTCTGCAGGTGGGTGCCTGCGTGTTGGTATAAGTCTGCGCCAACACTAAAATTGTAAGAAGTTTTCTTTATGATAAATATTGAAGACAGAGACGATAGCAGCAATGGTTTTCTCCCAAATTGGGTTTCCACCTTAAATACTGGTGTTCATGTGTGTTGCTTATGTGTGATGGTTCATTCTGTTATTACTGCACATGCTTACGGCCTACTAATCTTCTAATGAATGAATGATGCAATAATTTATGTAAAGAATTAAATGCATAAAAATATTTCTGATAAAAAGTTTTCAGTCAGCTCTAAATACTGATTCACCCCCCTCTCAGTATTTTTCCTAACACATATTGACATACCCTGGCATCCTGCACCACATCCTTAGCACTTAGCATGTATTGGCATATCTTGGCACTATTAATTGGCACATGATATAATTAGCACACCCTGGAACTCCCAAGAACACTTTGGGAATTATTGACATGCCTTGATATTCCTTAGCATGCCTTACCAATGCTTAGCATACCTTGTCAGTCCCTCCTTGGCATGACAACTAACACTCATTAACACTAGTCTCTGGCACACGTTCCTCATATTCATTAACTTCCATGAATTTTTACCTAGTGCTCCCTTAATGTTTTTTCCTGGTAATCCTTAGCACTCATCAACATGCATTATCACTCTCTAGCACACCTTAGCACTCTTCAACATTCCTTTCCACTTCATAACATGCATAACACTAGTCCTTGACACATATTGGTGCTTGGCACGTGTTGGTGCTTGGAAAGTCTTAGCATGTATGGAATACGTTGAGATGCCTTGGTATGATTTGGAATGGTTTAATACTAAATTTATTTGTGATTATCAATTGTTGGAAAGTATATGAGAAGCAACAAAGGAATACTTGGCACTTAGAATGCACTAAGACTTTGCACTTGGCACCTATTGTTGCCTAGTGTTGGTGTGCCTAGCATGCCTCTCTTGGAAAAGGTAAATTGATGACTTATTAACCCTCTTATGTGTTCATTTTTTTGTAGTTTAACTTTTCTCTCCCTTTTGTTGTCTTGACAGTCCCTGACACGCATTGACACACCCTTTGCACATCTTGGCATGCCTTATCACTTGGCACATCTTATCATGTTTGACATGTATTCCCACTATCTGGCACATCAAGGGGGTGAAGAGAGATGTAGTCCTAAAGTAGGTCAAGTACGAGGGTGAGTAAGGGTTGCTAAAGGGAGGTCATGATCATCCTCCAAGAGCAAGATCATCATGTGAGGGTTCAAAAGAATGTTGCATACCTTAAGAGTCGGTTTGCGCTAGGAAGTAGGATGGCATATTGTTGGTTCTCTTCTAGCAGATCGAGCTTAAGAGAGTTTTATCATGAGAATCTGGGCATGTGATTTCAATGGTGTCTTTGTGTGAAGGCCGCATCAAATTCTGAAATGTTGAAATTTGCAACAAGAAACCCTAAGATTGGAAACTAGAAAGGACAAAAAAAAAAAATCACCCACAGTAGTGAGGAATTTTGATGCACCAGGAATTGGGAATGTGGGGCGTCTAATTTATTTTTCCCGTAAATAAATTGGACAATAAATTGTAATTTCATCTCATAACAACTTGTGTCAGTTAATTAAATCATGATGACCGAGTTAGCTCAAGAAATTCAAGTACTTGAGGGTCTAAGATGAGGCATCTAGAGGGATTCTAATATTTTTGGGGTCCAGTTGAAGTTGATGCATTAGTGGGGTGCAAGTGTAATTAACTCAATTAAATGTGTTAAAATCAGTTTAATTGGTTCTAACTGAGTGATGAGCTAGTGAGAGGTCCAGTGAATTAAATTATATTTAATTCACAATGAGTGATCAATCATATAACTGATAATTCACCATTAATATTTTCATTCATGTCAGTTTCGAGGAATACCCAGTTAAGACAGAGGTTAAAGGGAACATAACTATCAGTTGTATTCAGAGAAAATTTCCCATGTGAAATTATAAATTCATTGGGATTCCATGATGGATTGTGCAATCAAGGAAGACTGATTTTCCTAATTAATAAGGATTTAATTCCCTAGGAATTGCATGAGCAAAGTAGGCTGAAGTAAGGATGAGAATTGGCTAAGTACTAGACCGAGTTTTCCTAGATCAACGGAAGACAATTGACAGAGTGCTGGAGAATCTCATGAGGGATTAAGCATTAATGTATTGTTTCATGATTCCTTGACTTAATACACAATAGAGATAGAGGGGTTTTGAGCAGTTTCTTTCCCCAAATACATCATTTTGTAGTGTGATTGATAATTTATTTCTCTTACTTATATGTGATTGCGCGATCGTGTTTTTTTTTTCCGCAAATTGTAGGAAGGATTCAATATCTTGTTTTAGTAGATTACAAGATTAGATTGAATCTCGTTGGTTAGATTTTCTACATGGTATCGGAGTAGGAATTTTTTGGACGACGAGTTTGCAGAGAATATTTGAATATTTGGTGTAAAATTAAAAATATATATATATATATTTGGATTCCTTGCGAAAATCTACCCAAATGGGAAAAAAAATCGGTCGAATCAGAGCTCAGATGAGGGAGATATCATCGATTTAAAATCAACTCTTTTTTAGAAACTTTTTGTAACGTTGGGACAATTACACTGTGCGTGAGTCAAGAACCTATATGTAATTGAGGTACCAAACGCATGCAAAGCTTTGAGGATAAAGGTAGAAGTTAGAGACTTCGTTGTTTAAAGGGAGCATAAATTACCTCTCAACATGCATCCTCGTGAGAAGCAGTCTCAGAAGGTTGTGGAGTAGCTGCCACAATTGGAGAAGCAGAGAGGAGACTGAGTGGAAGCGTCCACTCAAGCAGAGACCTCCATGAGAAGGAAATTTCGAGCCAGATGGGACGAGGGAGCAGCCATACCTCGAGGTGTAAGGTGGCGTGATGTGTAGACATAATCCCAAGATAATAAATTTGGGCAAGGTCCATTGAGATGGCATGTCTCATGGATCAAACCTGGCTACGAGGAGCCCACAGTACAATAGCAGTAGGAAGGATCAGTTATATTGATGTAGTCAGATGTCAACAAGATAGAAATCAGAGTGACAGATGTCAAATACTAGATCACAAATCAGAGTTAGAAATAGTTCAAAGGACACGGATGCAGATGTCAGCAGCAGCGCAGAGAATCCAGTACTAGAAAGGTGCAGTAGTTAGCAGCAGTTAGAAGACTCTGATGACAGATGCATTATACTGAGTAAGTTGTTCGGAGGCTATTCAATTTCAGGATTTGCAGGTGCAAACAACACTAGAGAAGTGTAGCATGCAGAACATTCCAAAGGCACCGGATGGGGATAGATTGAATTCCTTTCTTGTTGAGAGGGAGTGTTGAAATTTGCAACAAGAAACAGTGAAATTGGAAACTAGAAAGGACAAAAAAAAAATGCACCCACACTGGTGAGGAATTTTGATGTACCAGGAGTGAGGAATGTGAGTCATCTAATTTATTTTCCCCTTAAATAAATTGGACAATAAATTGTAATTTCGTCTCATAACAAATTGTGTCAGTTAACTAAGTCATGATGATTGAGTTAGCTCAAGAAATTCGATTTAAGGTGATCGACGTGGATATTGGTGACCACCCGCCTATTCCACTTGGGCCCTCGCCATTGTCTCTTTCAGTTTTTCAGTTTCCTTAATTATAGCACAATTTACTATTTTTGTCAGTTTTTCAGGTCCTGAACTTCCAGAGCTATTTTGAGGCCCCAAACGACGTTTTTTGGGCATGAAAGGTTTAGCGATTTCGTAGAAATTTCATTAGCAGTTGTAGTCCTCGAAGAGATATTTCTAACAAGGTATCATGTGCGTCAAACGAAGATCATATGACCAAGTTACGACCCTGGAAAGTTGGCTGCCCAACTAACCCCAACGACGCCCATTAACTCTTGGTGTTACATCTCCTCGGGTTAGGGTTTTGATTTTTTATGGTTTTATCTTATTTTTAAATAATAAAAAAGACCCTTCATCCTTATTGTAACACAGTTCAGAGGAACATAACTATCAGTTGTTTTTATAGAAAATTTCCCATGTACAATTATAGATTCATTGGGATGCCATGATGGATTGCACAATCAAGGAAGGTTGATTTTCCTAATTAATATGGAGATAATTCCATAGGAATTGCATGAGCAAGGCAGGCTGAGAATTGGCTAAGTATTAGACCGATTTTTCCTATATCGGCAGGAGACAATTGGCAGAGTGCTGGAGAATCTCAAGAGAGAATAAGCATTGTATTGTTTCATGATTCCTTGACATAATACAAAATAGAGATAGAGGGTTTTGAGCAGTTGCTTCCCCAGATACATCTTGTGTTGTGCGATTGATAACTTGTTTCTCTTACTTATATGTGATTGTGCGATCGTGTGTTTTTTCCACAAATTGTAGGAAGGATTCAGTATCTTGTTTTAGTACATTAAAAGATCAGATTGAATCTCGTTGGTTAGATTCTTTACATGAAATAGAAGAGAGGGTTGATACCATCTTGCCTTGTGGTGGTTAGTATGCCGCAAGGTCTATGATAAAGACCAACATAAATGGAGGAGGGCTTGCACTATAATTTAGAGCCATAACAGAAGTCAACGCAGGTGTAATATTGACTGATTTAACCCTAGTTTGAGGGTTGACATTGAGATCTGAAGTTCATGTCAAGATTTAGTTAAATAAATGCCCAGAATCTATGGATCCATATGAGCTAGGTCGAGTCTCTTATGGAGGCAAGAGTCATGTTTTTTCTATGTGTGGATAGGGTTTGTTCTACAACAATTAGAAGTACATAAGTATAATTCCCTAGTTAGGATAGTTTCCTATCATGTTTAGTTCATAAGGTATGCCCTTAAGACTGTGACAAATTTGCATAGAAGAAGACGGGTTGTGACCCTTAGAGCGAGGTTTATTTCTGCAATAAAGACCACAGATCCAGAAGATGGTTTTCAGATTCAGTATGTGTGGAGAAAATAGATCCAGAGGAGGGTGGAACCTGAGCAGAAGATTGAGCATGCAGAATAAATGTGCCATATGAAGAATGGATTGACATACAGAGGAGTTGATTTTGGTGGACTTTCAATAGATTTTTAGACAAATATCTGAAGAAACCTATAAAAAATTAGTAAATGGACTGTTAGTGGCTGATTTGTGACCCTAGTTCAGTCATCTACAGATTGTTAGAAGTATGATAAGAGGAGTAGTTCATATTTGTTCATAGATTGGACAACAAAGATCAAATTGTTGATACACACAAACAGTGATCTTGAGAGGACTCAAACCCTTGTTAGGTGGCAGATTTGAAGAGCCCTAGATGAAGACAATATTGTGGGCCCTAGATCAGTAAAAAGAATTGACTGTGGTTGGGCAGATTGATGGTAGTCCAAGTACAGTTGGAGGGTTGTTAGGTTACTGTCAAAGAAGAGCCCTGAATCTTGTTCTAGTGAAGGACAACAAAATTGGTAGAAGGGCAGGTGTATAGGGCCTAAGGATGTGCAGACTTTGAAGGACTAAAGTAACAGTCAAGTGGGCCAAGCAACTAGCCCTAGTTCACTATATTGTAGAGGATTGATTTGTAGGAGAAGAAGGGCAACTTCCATAGCCCTGAATTCTCATCTTGGAGTCAATATGGAAAGTGGGAATACCTAAAGAGTTGTGCGTTGAGATTGCAACAAGATGACGAGCTTAGTGAAAAGAGTCGCCTTCACTAAGTGGGCCCGCAGGCTATTTTTGGCGCAAAGTCTATTTTTAGACATGTCGATCATATTCTATGAGTTGCAGGATGCTATTTGTGGATGTTTGGTCAAGTTGGAAAAATAGATGGACTTCTATTTTTAGACATATTGGGCGGAATCTATTTTTAGATTGCCAGTCTAAAAATAGATATGCCGAATATTATTAGCTCTTAATAATATTTGGACTATAAACATTATCTTATTCTCTTGGAGCACTTCAGTTAAGTGCACAGATGTGGCACAAGAGCTGACAGAAGGAATTATGTTATCCCTGAGGGTTAAGTGGAGCTATTGCATGGATACTTCAGTTAGAACTCATGTGACAGAGTTTGGTGGAGTTATTGAGGTAGTTGATGGATTTGTGTTCATTTTAACTGAGTTAAACATAGTTGAGCTAGTTGTATCTAGTCTAACTGATTGATACACTAGTGAGAGTGGTGTTAATTAATTATTAATTAATTCACTAATTATTAACTCATTAATCAACTAAATAATACATTAGTTAACTAAAGTGCATGGACAATTTAAGTGGAGACCAGTGAAGAGGTAGGTGAAAGAGCAGTGTGACTATCAGTGGTGACTATATTGTTGCATGATTTGCAACAACCAGTGATTGGAGATGCCAATGAGGATTGCGTGAGCAAGGCTGGACCAATTCGAGTTCATTCAGAGCCATTCTTCAGCAGTGATTGCGCAGTAGAGGCAGGCTATCAGGTGGCAGAGATTGGAGCATGTGATTTTCTATATCGGGTTTGATTAGTGTGTAGCAATTGGAGATTGTACTGAGAGCTTTGTGAGGAGCTTTGTCTAATTATTTCTACATGATCTCTATGACATATAATATACAGATAGTTGGGGGTTTTCAGCTTTAAGCTTTCCCATAAAATACTATGTTCATATGTGTGATTGTTTATGGTTTTAATGTGCGCATGCGATTGTTTTTATTTCCGCAATTAATGATCAATGGTAGAAGAGATTTTGTAGTGTGAATGAAGTTAAAATAGTGTGTGATCAGGAGAACTTCGGTGAATAATATATCATTATTCAAATTTTCACATGGTATAGCAATGTTATCGATCCTTGGAGCAAGAGGATGCAAAACATTGAAGCTTTTTGCTTTGGAAGCTTTTTGCTTGAGTTTTGAGTCGGTGGAATTCAAATTTGTATGCGTTCATTCTCGGTGTCTAAGTTGAGATGTATTTCAACGAATTGCGCATTGGAGTATGCCCTTGAGGGCACGCGAATTATATTGGGTATGGAAGGACAGATGACGTGGTGGCCGGATGACAATGGTTGAAGGAGTCTATGATGCGTAAATTCCAAAACCTCGTTCAACAGCGTAAAGAACTTACTTTATCGCATGGAAAAAGAAGACAACAAAGTGTCAAAAATTTCGTTGGAAGGTTTAAAGATCACATAGTCTGCCCTTCATGGTAAGGCTTCTCCATTCTTGATGTGGAAAGCGTTGACAGACTTATTCTAAAGCAAGAGCGACCAAAGGAAGTTGGTGCTCAAGGATAAACTCAGAACATAAAAATGGAGAAGGCGACCGTATGCCCAAGTACTCTCACGAAGTTCATCCACGTGTGGATGAGCTAGGAAGTGTGGGGGTGACCGTAGATGATGAGGAATTGGTGAGCTTGGCCTTTGGGCTTCGAAGATTTCTGCACCCTATCAGGACTCTGTCAATGGTCAGGAGAAATTGCCAGGATGGGAGCGACTTTGGTCGGATCTTGTGCAAGAGGAGATAAGGCAAAGTACCAGGGACGGATCTTCATCAAAGAACTCAGATGAATAAAATTTCACTTTGGCTGCCAAAGCAAGGAAGGGGAAGAGAAAGAAGAATGCTTCTCAATCCGGTGCGAAAGGCAAGAAGCAAGACATGTCCAAGGTGAAGTGCTTTCACTGTCACCAACATGGACATTACGCCACTAATTTTCCACAGAAGAAGAAAAATAAGCAGGCTGTTGGATCTGCAGCTGGAGAGGCCTTAGCCTCGCAGTTTGAGCTAGACAGTGGTGCATCTTTTCATATGACCGGAGACAAAGATTTTTTTATTGATCTCGATGAGAAAGATATTGGAGTGCACATCGAGATGGGCGATGATGGTAGATACAGTGTGACCAGTATCGGTACCATTTCCTTTGAGAGGGAGTCTGGTAAACCCTTCATATTGAAGGAATTGATGCATGTTCTAGGATTGAAGAAGAATCTTATCTCTGTGGCCATGTTATAAGACAAGGGATATGATGTTGTCTTTAGCGAGGGAAAGGCTTTCCTACACAGTAAGGCAACTGGTGAAACCCGGAGGATAGGGGTTCGAGTTAAGAACCTTTATCAATTGCGGGGTGTAGAGATGGTCGCACAAAGAATGGCGGTGCAAGGCGGGTATGAGTGGTGAGCCGGATGAAGGAGCCGTGGCACAAGAGATTGGGCCACCTTCACCACGGAGCTTTGAAGATATCACAAAAGAGATTTTCACCGGGCTTCCCAGGTACCTTTTGCGCGCCGCATCGTTGCATGATGTACCTTGGGAAAATTTGTGAAAGCCACCTTTCACGAGAAGGATATTCGCGCCACGACGATCCTTGAGAGAATTCACACAGACGTGTGTGGACCTTTCTTAGTAGCTTCGACAACAAAGCACAGGTACTATGTGATATTTGTTGATGATTTTTCTTAGAAGTGCTGGATCTTCTTCATGAAAAAGAAGAGTGAGACATACTCAAAGTTCTATGAGTTCAAGGAAATGGTTGAGAAAGAATCGGGGAAGCATGTGAAGGCTCTTAGGATCGACAATGGTGGTGAATTCATATCTGGCGAATTCAAGGACTTTTGCAGCGTAGAAGGAATTTGAAGAGAGCTCATAGTGCCTCATAACCCACAGCAGAATGGGGTTGCTGAGCGAAAGAACAATACGATCATGGGTGCTGCACGGGCGATGTTGCATGATCAGGGCCTTCCCATACACTTGTGGGCTAAGGCATGCAATACTGCGGTTTATGTGAAAAACCGTTGTCCTCACAAGATACTTGGCATGAGTACACCCGAGGAGGCGTTTTCTGGTAAGAGGCCTGATATTTCCCATTTGAGGATTTTTGGTTCACCTGTTTACATTCATGTGACTAAGGATACCAGGAATAAGCTGGAGTCGACTGCAGAGGTTGGGATATTTGTGGGGTACAATGATATGCCCCACAACTATGGTGTGTATTTGCCAGACAGTCGCAAGACTGTTGTGCGATGGGATATCAAATTTCATGAGGAGAAATCCATGAAGTGTTCACTTGAGAGGGAGCCACACTTGCATGCAGATGAGGAGTTATTAGTTCCTAAGGATGAGCCTCAGGATGTGGATCAGCCACAAGAGGAGGTTCATGGAGTGGAAGAGACCACTCATGCAACGCCAACCACTAAGGCACCTATGAAAAATCTGGGAGAGGATTTTTTTCTTCAGCCCGTGCTGAATAAAAAATTCTCTCTTTTTGTCAAAATTCATTCCCATCTGCCCAGAATCTCCCTCGAAAACAGACTGGTAAAACTGCCTAAAAAATGGTTTTTCATTTGGGGAAAACGGTTTTGCAGGAGAAAAGTGGTATTTCGGACCCTTATGAAGTGGTAAGTGGTAATATAAAGGGGGGGGGCGCGAATTCATGAGATATTGAGACATAAGGGGGTCCCTTTCTTGAAAACCATTTGTTCCGGACCCCCCCCTTCAAGGATAAAGTAAGGATTGTAAAGGGGGGTCGAAATGAAACGTAGGTTGTTGGATTTAAAGATGACGATGGAGCGATGAGGTGGAAAGCTGCCTTTGCTTATTGCCGAGTATTTTGGCCTATTTATTCATGAAATGAGCTATAAACCTCATAGTCCCTAATTGACCTTATACACACCAAACATAGTGACAACTCGTTCACCCAGACCTGAAATTATGTAAAATTTAGTTATGAAGTGGCATTGCATCCGCACACTTCGCAACCTTTACAGTTAATTAGTTTATAAAGAATACGATCAACGATGCGATGCAATGGGGTGGTGACACAGAGGGTAAATGACGTGGAGGGTAAGTGGGATGGGACCGCAGTGCACATCACAATTCGTAGTGTTTAGTTATAAGCGTGGAATATGTAAACTCTAAAATCTGCGAAGTGTGATGTACGGGGGAGGAGATGAGTGACGTGTCAGGGAAGAAGTAGGACCAAATTGCAGGCATACATCGCAATTCTTAATTTTTATTTATAAGTTGCGGGGTTAACTCCTTAAATTTGCGAAGTGCGGGGAAGAGGGGCCCACTGGCATTTGGCGGAGTGTTATGAATCAGCGGAAGGTTTTTAAGCGGTCAGTGTTATGAAGTTTTATATGATATAACTATGTATTGCAATGGCTATGTAATGGGGCGGAGCTGCTGAGGTGCGGCCGACTTACCGCATCGCAAACTAAATAAAATAGATTGTAGGAGCTCACAAGGTAAAACAATGCGATGTGATATCGCAAATCAGCGATCACATTATTTAAAGTTTAGTTCAAATGCCAAATACATAAATTCTATGAAATGCGATGAGGGTTGACCATGCTTTCAAACCCTCCAAACAACTTAAAAACAGGCTGTTGTAGTGGCTTTCTTCCTGCGGTCTATAGCAGAGATAAACCTCACAAAAACGCACAGAAAAATCAACTAAAGATATGTTGCCTTGCACAGAATTCCTATCCTCCAACTATGGCTCTTATCCAGCACAAAATCTGCACCCAAAATAGAGATACACTACGTAGACAGACCTTCCATCCTCCATGCATTATGTCACAGACCTGGAGAGATGGTAAAATTGCATCAAGGTAATATTGCAGAAATGAGAAACAATATGTCCACAGATATGACTTTGAGCATTTGTATTTATTCAAGACATTATTGACCAACCTTAGATTCTAGAATTGGCCATGAGGAATAAGCTCCAGATACTTGGATCAACCAGCCAAAAAAAAAAATTACTACTAAGATAATGAATAAATAAAGTGTCCAAAAATTGAGTCACATCCTACTGGATTATGACTCTAAGAGTGATAATCATTTTAGGTATCTCCACAGGTCAGATATTTTAAACCATATATATATTCTTAGAACTGAGATGCTATGGTACTACATGAGTCTACAAATACATAAGTCTACAAAGCATATTTTAAAACAAAATGACTGCTTTTGTACCTTTGTTTGACTTGATCAAGGATATGCCTGAAGTAGGAACCTCGACTTCTTTTCTTGGATGCATAAGCATTAAGGCATGCCTTTGAAAGATACAAATGCCATGAGTTTGAGAGGGACTCAACTCCTTTTGTAACTTCACTATGAGGCACCCAACAAGGCCTTAGGAGGGCTTTCAATCAATTTGAATTATTTATCAGAAGGGCAACATAATACCGGTCACCCACAGATGTATACGATGCTTGGATCCCATAGGTGGTACATAATTCAAATTGCTTGAAAACTCCTTAAATTTATCCTACTTTCATTTCAGTGACTTTAATTGAACGCAAATGTTGTTGTGAAGTGGTTCCGTAACCATGATTTTTTTTACCCTTCTTGTTTTGCAAGTTCTAATTGCTCTCTTGATGCTAATTGAGGAAATATTATTGTAATCATGTACCAAGTATTATTCTATTGCTCTCTTGATGCCTTGTGCACTAAATTACCAAGTATTAGTGGAGAGCATGGATTTCCAGCTTGCACATATTGGCCTGTATGCGAGTCGAGATGTATGTGGTTTCTTTTGGAGTTAGTTTTTTTTTTTGGTGTATGCATGAAATCTGCTTAAGAAAGCGACATTCTATTTTAACTTGTTACCTTTAGGATTTTTCAGCTGACTGTGATGGGATTTCTAATTTCTTTAGCTTGAGAAACTGATGTTTTGTTTTCCCCTTTCTTTAGTCCTTTGTTTTCAGTTGTTCAAGATAGTACTGGTGTCAGAGTAGAAACTGCTTGCATTTACATTAAATCATATCCAGGTTCCCTACTAGGGTAAATTTGTGGTTGAAATTCCGAATTCTTCTGCTTTGGATTGCCATATGTTTTATGATGTCAAGGTTCCCTACAAAAGTTAAATTTTTCTTTCAGGTCTCAACATGTTAATTTGTTCAGGTCATGGGTTCCATATAACCAAGCAGTTTTGGTTTATTGAGGTTAGTCACAGGTTTGAGATCCACAGAGGCATTTGATGTATGTTCTGGATAGCATACAATGTCTATGCCATATGGGTGTCTAGATGTGTATAGATATCATGCAATGTCTATGGGTATCTAGATGTGTATAGCAAATAAGGTTTCAATACTTGTATGGAATGTGTAGAGTCTCTCCTTAAGAAAGCAACATTCTGTTTTTACCTTTTTTCAGTGCTCTGTTTTGGGTTGTCATTGATAGTTATGACACTAATATAACATGCACATCCATTTCCATATCAAATTTTTCTTCCACGGCAGATCTG
Source organism: Pinus albicaulis (assembly GCA_034641835.2). Lineage (NCBI taxonomy): Eukaryota > Viridiplantae > Streptophyta > Pinopsida > Pinales > Pinaceae > Pinus > Pinus albicaulis. The sequence goes on from CM076572.1 coordinate 541,119,610, forward strand.
TGTAAATTTTTCTGTTGAACTGCTTTTTTGTCATACGATGCCAATCCTTCCAGAGCTAAATCTATGTTGTCACAGTTCTAGAGACTTTTCCTTGCTCCGAGTGATGTGGCTAAATAGTTAAGGAGTTTTGGTTCATCTAACCTCAGTGTTATGATTGATGGAAACATTTGATGCATGCACTAATAAGTAATAACATGCAATATATGTGGGTTTGTATATCTGTGATTTTGTTTAGATAGAGGGCTTCAGTGATCTTTTTCAGTTCACACCTTGGTTTACCTTTTATCCCTCTTTAAAATTCGTCTTCCAGGCTTTGATCCTTCTTCCATCCATGCTTGAAAGTAGCCATGCTGACATGATAACATGTATATGTTAGTCTGCAAATACTTAGTGTTGGCTGCATTACATATGATATATGGGTAAGTCTGCCTGCATGTACTTAATGTAGGATAGGGAGTTTTCGTTCATTTGTCTAAATTTCCCCTATATATTCAGAACAATTACGGAAGCTAATTTTCATCATTATAGTCAAGGCTTGATCAACCATATTCCCACATTACGTGAAAAGATCATGTGGCACTATTTTGTTAAGTATGATAAATACTTGTACTATTCAATTTCCTGTCCAGTTTTAAAGTTTCATTTAAAAAAAAAAAAAATTGAACCAACACACAAGAATTTCTAATGTATATCCACTTTTTATCCTATTTCCATTTCAGTGACTTTAATTGAATGCAAATGTTGTTTTGAAGTGGTTCCGTAATCATGATTTTTTTTACCCTTCTCGTTTTGCAAGTTCTAATTGCTCTCTTGATGCTAATTGAGGAAATATTATTGTAATCATGTACCAAGTATTAGTCTATTTCTCTCTTGATGCCTTGTGCACTAAATTACCAAGTATTAGTGGAGAGCATGGATTTCCAACTTGCACATATTGGTTTGTATGTGAGTCCAGTTTTAAAGTTTCATTTAAAAAATAAAAAAAATTAAATTTCGTCGGCCTTGCGATGTTTTATTTTTTATTATTTAAATTTTTGAATGTCCGTCGGTATTGCGACACTTCTTCCTGGCGTCGATATTGCGACACTTCTGCGAAGCGTCGGTATTGCGACACTTTTGCAAAGCGTCGGTATTGCGACACTTTTGAAACATGTCGGTATTGCGACACTTTAAATGCGTCGGTATTGCGACACTTTAAAAGCGTTGGTATTACGACACTTCAATAAAGCGTCAGAACAAGTGTCTCTCTTTCGACGCTTTATTGAAGTGTCAGAATTGCGACTCGATGGCTAACCATGCTTTGTCCGACCTCAAACTATCGCTCTTGCGACGACTATGTGTCGGAATAACGACACTTTGGTCGTCGGAAATTGGGCCAAATTTACTAGTGTTAGGTGAGTTTAGTTTAATTTTATCGACTATATTTTAGTAGCAGTTATATGTTGCATATTTCTTAAATTGTGGAGTTGTTCCTTTCCTGTTGCATGTTTTTTTATATTGTTATGTTGTGATTCAAATTTTTAGTTGTGTTGTCCAGTTATTCTCCTACATAGTACATGATTTGATAGATTACATCAAAATTCTTACCAATACAATAACATTGATTGTTGTATGTGGACATTTTTGTTCAAGATGGTCCATTACATAATCAAGATGAGGAGTTGGAGAATGCAATTGCACTTTCTCTTTCTGAAGAACTAACCAAACCAGATGGTATATGATGGAAATTTCATTTTTTTACAGTTATTTTTAGTTTAATTATATCATTTAGCTCGATGCTTTTCATATATTCAACTAAAATTTTGTTTCTTAACAAGACTTTGTCATTTCCATGTTTTAGTGAAACTGTTTATGGTTTGATACTCTCATACAACCTTTATCAAGTTACATGCACCCTCATTAGAAAAAACAAGAGAATTTTGCTTGCCATAACTATCTTTCTTTTTCATTGTTGTCTTAAGAAAGTCTTTTAGCTAAGAAAATAGTTTCAAGGTTATGGCATAACTTGTCATATAAATTGAACAGAATTTATATCCAAAATGTTAACTTGTAAACTACTTCGCTGGTTTTAGGCTTTCCATTTAAAATCTACTTCAGTTTGAACTTTGAACGAGTTGTTCCATAGACTTGAATATTAAGAGATTTTGGTGTAAGGATTAAAAATTAGCTCATAAGGCCTCTCAGTTATTCATTTATTTTATCTGAATATAAAATTTACTATTAAATTAGAACCACTCGGCACAAATACATCATAGATCAAGATCATACTTTGTAGAGTGTCGTAGAATAAAAATAGGAACAAGGACACCAAATTCTTTCAGTTTTTCTTGGTTCTTATTCCTTTGTGTATCTTTGCACCTTTAGGGGAAATTGCTAGTTTAAAGTCTAATTCTTTAAAGGGTGCTAGATCAATGGAAGAGCACCTACTTTACAAGCAGGAGGTTGGTGGTTCGATTCCATCATGCCCTGATATTCATATATAGGGAATGATGAAGATCAATTTTTGGTGACGGATGCTCTTTTGACCATCACCAATGAGCTTATGGTGACATTTTTCGACCCTCACCAAAATATGAAATGGTGATGGTCAACGAACGCCACCATATATACGCACCAATAGTGACGACTATTAAAGGTCTATCATTGTAAATCATTATTGTTGATATGAAATGGTAAGGGTCACTATTTGTCATTATAGTCATTATTCGTGACGGACCTTGATGTCACCAATGAGTTTATGGTGACAGTCAATGAACGTCGCCATAGATATGCACCAATAGTGACGGCCATGAAAGTTCCATCAAAAAAAATCGTTGATATTCATATGAAATGGTGACGGTCATTATCCATCATTATAGTCAATATTCGTGACAGACTTTGAATGTCACCACAACACATACTTTCGGCGACGCCACCTTTGGTGACGTTTAGCTTTTTGGTGACGGAGGCTATTGTTCATCACCATTTCTCATATGAAATGGTGATGGTCACTATCCGTCACTATAAATCATTATTGGTGACGAACCTTGAATGTCACCACAACACCTATACTTTCGGCGACGCCACCTTTGGTGACGTTCATTTTTTTGGCGACAGAGGCTATTGTCCGTCACCATTGCTCATATGAAATGGTGACGGTCACTATTCGTCACTATAAATCATTATTGGTGACAAACCTTGAATGTCACCACAACACCTATACTTTCGGCGATGCCACCTTTGGTGACGTTCAGTTTTTGGTGACGAAGGCTCTTTTGACCCTCACCAATGAGCTTATGGTGACCCTTTTCGCCCCTCACCAATGTGCATTTTTCTTGTAGTGAGTGTATTTTTCATATACTTCCTTAGATTCCTTGAGCCTTTCTATTTCAAGAAACCATGCTTTAGCTAACACTATTCCAGATGCCCCTGATTCAACAGTCTCTGCCTCAGGCCCTTCTCCCTCAATAGGGCATCCATAATAACTATCCTTAGATTTTCCACTAGATATATCCATAGGTTCTTTAGTGCACACTCTTTTATTTAGCAAATATACCAGTAGACATTCTCATGGAACTCCATCTCTTATGGTTTCTGGAATGAAGTCTAAGAGGTGTTACCACTATTCTTTTTCTAGGAAGTGTGGTTGCTCTACCTTTTCTGGGAGGTGTAACTACTCTATCTTATGGTGTTGTTTTAGCACTTACCTCTTGTTCTTCATTTTCACTTTCCTATATTTCAGTGGCTAGTGCATGTGAATTTTCCAATAAATCATTCCATGTGCTTCCCATTTGTTGTAGTGAATAAATTATGATTAACTTGATGAGTGCATAGTTGGTTAAGCAGGTCTTTGAATGTTTTTCAATATGCACCACATATTCCATATGTTGTAAATATTTTAGTAAATAATATGTAAAATTTATCATCTATCCATTATGAAGATGTGTCAATAACTGGAAATGATAATTTAATATTATCCCAAAACATCCCTCACAAGTAATGAACTTATGAATAAATAAATCCACATCATCCTAAGGGTGAAGAAGGGATGTTCTAACAATACCTCTCCCCTTGCTCCTTATTTCCTCTTTGATGTAAAAATTTTGCCCTAGTTATTAGAATTTTTATTTTCCTAGAAAACCTTTGAGCCCTTGTTTGAGGTAAAACTGTCACCCTGGAAATTATGTCCTTTGTAACAATAATTATGAATCCTCTAACCTCTAAATGTTTCTCCTGCAGAGCCTGTGTGAATTCCATAGAAATATGTTCATTGAAACCTTGCAACTTCTCAAAGTAGACTAACCACCCTGCATTCCTAAATACCGTTGGCATTATTTTCATTGATGGAAAATGAGTAGCAAGGTCTGTTGTAGTCATGTTTGAAAACTAGGTATATGTTTGTTATATCTTTATGTTTTTTATAGCTATGGTTATGTGAGATGCATCACATAGTAGAGATCATAGTTGAAGAAGTACAAGGAAAAATAATAATAGCAAGGCATGTATATTATGTTTTATGGATTGGATATGGTTGTTGATGTATGCTCTGTTGATGAGTGGTGCCTCCACGCAGGAAAGAGCTATGATGTTTTGAAGGAGTTGTGATGATTTTTAATGAATTTCTTTCATATTCGTATGTTGTTGTTAAACCGTTATACTTGATGGCAATGCATGTCGAGTTCATTTCACAGTTAATGTATGCACAAATGAACAGTTATTGTTATGCCTAAGAGGTGACTAGTATTTTTTCAGATGTTGTCATTACACGTTGATCATGTTTCATATATTGTTATGGTGAAGGAGAAGTAAGGTATGATACATATGGTTGAGTTCATGGCTTGGTTTTTGTGGTTGCAAATAATATTGGTATGCTTGGTATGCTTGTTGTATTTGGGTGCAAGGTATGATAGATATGCTAAACAAAGGAGTAGAAAAGTATCATGGCATATTGGGTGTATGCACATTTGTGTAAATATGCGCATTTAGTTATGCTTGTGTTGATGCACTAGTTATGGAAATGTAGTTGAATATTTTGAGTTGGTTTGTTATCAAGTAATGTTATGATGCAAGGCAAAGGAAAATTTATAAGGGAAAAAAAAAACAAAAACAAAGGGAAAGGCATGAAGAATGTTGTTATGATTTTGGTGTTATATTTGTGATGTATTGCTAAAGTATGTTACAAGAGCTATGATTTTTATGCTTGCTAATTTAATCATTGAATGTGACTAAAAATATTATTTGGTTCATGATGAACTATCATTCCTCCCATGGTTGTTTCAAATATTGTTACAACTCAGAACTACTCAGAGATTGTTACAGAGACACACTTGGTACATACAAACACTTGCTACAGTAGAGAATATTAGTCGAATGAAATTTGGAAAGGGGTAGGGAATAATTAAGTTTACCCTTTCATTCAATTTGATATTTTCATCATAAATGACAACTATCAAGAATGATTTCCAAGTAGTCACATTGATTTTCAGAAATGACAGCAGGCGTAATGGTATAAGTGGGTGATTACTGAATTAGGATAAGTGTATTGTACGTCATCCAAATGGTAATTATCGAATTGGGGTACAATCATAATGTATCATATGATAGATACGGTGACTCCTCCCCCCAAATTAATTACAAAATTCATCCTCAGCATGTGTAACAGAAAAATTCATATCATCCCTTAAATCCAAATCCTAAAATTAAATGAAAATTAAATGTACCTTCCTTGGCTTACCGTTATGATGAAATAGGGTTGTACAAAGAAAGTGATTGGATCAATGATGTACAATATTTCATGTGTCACTAAAAAGTAATCTAAAGTGGACAAAAAAAGCAATGCCATAACAAGGATCAAAATAGGACATTGAATGGGAAGCTAAAACGGAAGCTAAAGTGGACACTAAAAACAATGTCGTAATGAGGAGAAATATATGGCATTACATAGGAAGCTAAAACGAAATATAAAAAAGGGGGAGGTTGGAGCGGGAGGAATGCTCTTTTTCCCCGATGGAAAAGTTTGGAAAAAAAATTCCTAGGGATTGGGAAGAAACAAACAACCACGTTGAAGCTTGTGGAATATGGAAAGGGTTGAGATTGGCTTCAGTTGATGGAATAACCCAACTATATTTATTTTGAGACTCCCTCATCACAATTAAGAAGTGCATAGAAAGTACCAAAAGCAAGGATCAAGACCAAAACTCAATTTTGCAAAGAATATTTATTTTGTTGGACAAGTTTGAATTTATAGAATTTTACCACATAAGAAGAGGAAATAACAAGCCCGCGGATGATCAAGCTAATAGGTTCGTCATCTTATAACAAGGAAATATAAGGGTGGATGATAGTGCACTATCTAAATGTCACACCCCTTGAAAGAACTAAACTGGAGATTCTCGATCGTCATGATGAGCCTAGAGAAGTGAAAACTATCTAACTGTATGACTAAATGTACAATGAATATACAAGTACATTTGTTCTACATAGGAAGGGTCGGGGATATGTTGGATCCATCATTCTCCAGATGGATATTAATTGACAAGTATGGCCGGAACAAGGACAGTTGGAAGTTCGTCGGCAGAGTTTTAATGTAGAGAGGTTGTGAAGGAAGGGTTCCTTATGAGATCGTGAAGGATCATAGTATTTTGTTCATGTGATCCAGGTGAATATTGGTGGCCACCCACCTATTCCACATATACCTCTAGCTAGTTTCATCAGTTTCCTTGTTTATAGCATCATTTACTATTTTTAGTAGTTTTTCGAGTCCTGAATTTCCGAAACAGTTTTGACCCCTAAACGATGTTTTTTGATACCTGCCACTATAAAAACATGCATGTGGAAAATATTGCAGTACTCATAAAGATATTTCCAACGAGGTATCGTACGCGCCAAATGGAGATAATATGACCAAGTTACGACCCCTGAGGGTTTTCCCTTGTTATTCAATAAAAAAAAAGGCCCTTGAGCCTCATTTTAACACAGTTCAAAAGCATGTATCTGTCATATCTCTTCTCAGAGATAAGCTACCATCGCCCAAGATATTTTATTTCCATTCTATATGTAAGCACATTTTAGTTCTTTGATATTAATGAAATGAAGTTTTGTTTTTGCTTCATATTTTTGTTTATATTTTTATTTTTATTCTATTGTGTTCCTGCATAAGTCCAGATCAGCAGTATTAGAGTGTTCTACTCTTTCTCTGTTTTTATTTGCATGTCCCCAATGAAATTAGGGTATAAGGAGTTAGGGCTTGATTCGCTTAAACCTTTACAATATCATCCTCACGGACCCTGAAAACCTCCCATGGTAGAAGAAAATAAAGACGATGGAGCAGGAGATCCTTTCAAAATATTGCTCAAGGAGGCCCTCAAGAAACAGAGGAATGCGATGATGGATAACTTTTCCCAAATCCTTCGATGGCTACCCACAAGTGATGCATCTGCATCTAGCAGCCACTTTGGAGGCGCCACTCCTTTTAAGGTACAATTTAATTTTGACATTCCCATCTTTGAATTTCATACAAATGTAGACGCCATAGATAAATGGTTAAATATGTTGGAAGGATATTTGTTGGTTCATGACTTTTCCAATCAGGAAAATATTACTTTTGCACTCCTCAAAGTTGCCCACCATGTTAAGGAGAGGTGGGAAAACTATTGTGAGAAAAAGGAGGAGAGGGAATCCTCATTGTTTTCAGCCGCACCCACTTGGAATTATTTCCAAGACGTTATCAAGCAACAATATCACCCTATCAGGAACTATGATGATAAATAAATAAAGTGGACCATTCTGCGGCAGGGAAGGGACCAAGATGTGGGGGAGTTCACAAATGGTTTTCATGCCCTTCGCACGAAGATGTGTATCAAGAATTCTGAGCAAAATTTGGTACTCAAGTATTGCGGTTGTTTACATAAGTACATCTAGGATGAAATGGAGTTCTTATACATCTCCTCTCTCAGTGTTGCCTATCGATATGTTGTTAATATTGAGTAGAAGTTTAAAGAGATGAAGCGAGACTTTGGATACGTGAATCTGAAGAAAGGGAAAGGCACCTCCAAACTGCAAAACAAAGTACAAAGCCAAGGCGGGGTGACCCAAGACAACCCGACAAAGCTGCAAGTGCATAACAAAACCACAAAGGTAAAGGACATTGAAAAGTTGTGAGAGTTCCATAAGAGCCCCACTCACAACACGAGTGAGTATCGAGCCAAGAAGTCACTAGTGGTTGAGCTGAAGGCTTCTGAATCAAATGTTGACTCTAAGTTATAAATTTACAAGGGTAATTACATAGGGAAGCATATTATTGAAGCAGATCATATAGCCATCATTTCCTGCACCAAGATCCATAAGGATGAGCCCGAAGATCCAGAGGAGCGGGAGCACCTCTTCCACTCGTAGATGTGGGTGAAGGGTTCTCCGCTACAATTCATTGTTGCCAGTGGGAGCCAAAAGAACCTCATTTCAGTAGATTTCGTGAAGTGGTTGAGCCTACCAACCATAACACACTAGCATTCATACACCATTGGGTGGATTCACCAAGGACAAGATCTCTACGTCAGCCATCAGTGGCGCCTCTCTTGCATCATCAAGCCCTTCACAGATGAGGCATTGTGTGATGTTGCTCCTCTTGAAGTTTGTGATGTATTATTAGGCCAGACTCATTTGTGGAAGCGGCATGATGTGTATGAATCTATGCCTCACACAATTATTACTACTTTCGGTAATAAGTTGTATAGGATACCGTAGGTAGCACCGCCTATTGCCATTTATTTGATCACTGTAAAGAAATGCAGTAACATCATTTCCTAGACCATGAAAATTATTTTCCTTATGATTCGCCCTCAGGGAAACAAGAATATTGTGGCCACAACCTCCAAACAAGGCTCCTCCACACGGAAAAAACAGATGGACAATGTCGTGGAAGAGTACAGAGACATCTTCACCTCACCCGTAGAGGTACCTCTGCACTGTCAGGTAGAGCACTGATCCAGGTGGATATTGGTGGCCACCCGCATATTCCACTTGGATCCCCACCATTTTTTCTTTTAGTTTTTCAAGTTCATTAATAATAGCACAGTTTACTATTTTTAGCAATTTTTTGGGTCTTGAACTTCCGGAGCCGTTTTGAGGCGCTAAACGACGTTTTTTTTAGCATCGCTTCTCCGAAAAATATGATTCTATTCTAGAATTGATATTCATGATTAGCAGTTGTATTCCTCAGATATATCTTTCTAACGATGTATCATGTGCGTCAAACATATATAGTATGCCAAAGTTACAACCCCAGGAAATTGATGTACCAATTTACACCGATGGGGCCCATATTCTGGTGTTTCATCTCCTAAGATTAGGTTTTTGGATGTTTAGGGTTTTACATTGTTTCTCAATAATATATAGGCCTTCGAGCCTCATTGTAACACAAATTTCATAGGCATGTAGCCGCTACATCTCTTCTCAGAGATAAGCTACTAGTGCCCTTGCTAGTTTATTTCCATTATGTCTGTAAGCATATTTTTGTTATCTGATATTAATGAAATGAAGTATTATTTCCATTGCATCTCTATGTTTATGTATATTTCTATATTTTATTGTGTTCCTGCATAAATCCGGATCAGTGGTATCAGAGTGGTCTACTCTTTCTCTGTTTTTCTTTGCATGTCCCCAACAAGGTCAGGGTATAAGGAGTTAGGGCTCTATTTGGTTGAACCCTTGCAAGATCAGTCTCGCAAACCCTGACGACCTCCCATGGTGGAAGAAAAGAAAGACAAGGGAGCATGGGATCCTATCAAAATATTGCTCGAGGAGGCCCTCGAGAAAAAAAGAAACGCAATGATGGATAACTTTGCTCAAATCCTTTAACGGCTGCCCACCTACAGCGCATCTGCATCCAACAACCACTCTGGAGGCACCACTCCCTTGAAGGTACAGGTAAAATTTGACATTCCTATATTTGAAGGCCAGATACATGCAGACGTCGTAGATAAATGGTTGAATTTTCTATAAGGGTATTTTTGGGTCCATGATTTCTCTTACTGAGAAAAGATTATTTTTTCACTCCTCAAAGTCGCCCCCCATGTCAAAGACTGGTGGAAAACCTACTACAATAAAAAGGATGAGGGGGAACCCTCTCTGTTCTCGATTGTACCCACTTGGTATTCATTCTGAGATGGCATCAAGGAACAATATTACCCCGTGGGGAACTATGAGGACAAGTACAACCAATGGACCACGTTGTGGCAGCAAAGGGATCAAGATGTGCAAGAACTGACGAATTTGTTCCATACCCTACACACAAATTTGGGTATTAAATATTCAGAGATACATTTAGTTCTCAAGTACCGCAGTTGTCTGCACAGACACATTCAGGAGAAAATGGATTTCCTTGACATTACCTCACTTGGCACAGCATATCTTTGTGCCACCAAAATCGAGCAGAAATTTAAACAGAAGAAGTGAGACTTTGAATCTATGAAATGGAAGCGCAGAAAAGGCACCCCCGAACTACATAACATGGGGCAGAGCCAAAACAGGGTGACTCAGAACACCACCACAAATCCAAAGAAGGACATTGGGAAGTGTTGTGAATTTCATAATAGCCCCACTCACAGCACAAACGATTCTTGGGCCAAACAATCGTTGGTTTATGAACTAAAGACACCTGAATTGGATGGATGTTTTGATCCTGAGCCAGAACTAGACAAGGGAGATGACAAAGGGAAGCAGATCATTGATGCAGACCCCAGTGCCATTGTTTCCACCACCAAGCTCCAGAGGGAGGACCCCGAGGATCAAGAGGAGGGGGAGCGCCTCTTCCATTTGCAGATGTGGGTGAAGGGTTCTCCACTACAATTTCTTGTCGATAGTGGAAGCCAAAAGAACCTCATTTCAGCAGAGGTCATGAAGCGGCTCAGCCTACCGACCATAGCACACCCACAGTCATAAACCATCAAGTGGCTTCACTTAGGGAGATATCTCCATGTCCGCCTACAATTCCTCCTTCCGTAAAGCATCAAGCCATTCACAGATGAGGTATTGTGTGATGTTGCTACTCTTGATGTAGCTGATGTATTATTGGGCCAACCATACTTGTGGAGGTGACATGTTGTGTATGAGTCTAGACCTTGTTCTGTTGTTATTACTTTAGTAAATAAATTGTACGAGATACCGGAGGAGTACCGCCTCCTGCCATCTCGTTGAATATTGCAAAAAAACGTAGTAATATTGTTTCCAAACCAGGAAATTTATTTTCCTTACAGCTCGCTCACAGGGAAAGAACAATATTGTGGCCACAGCCTCGAAACATGGCACCCCTGTACAGCTGCAGTAGGTGGAAAAATTCACGGAGGAATATGAGGAAATTTTCTCCTCACCCATAGAGGTTCCTCTACATTGTTAGGACAAGCACTCCATCAATCTGACCCTCGGTGCATCATCGCCTGATATTGTCGTACCTCATGCGATTACACAAACAGAATCCACACAAGTACTATCTGAGGAAACCAAACTTATTGGACACATCCAGCACATCCATCAGCACGTCCACGACATCCTGGACAAATCCAATACCAAGTTCAGCAGAATATGCCTCTCATTGAGGAACATAACGCAATGATCTAGGTGGATATTGGTTTCCACCCTAGAGTACATTTGATCCTGCACTACTTGCTCCATTTCCAAACCCACCATCAAGAAGTTGTTGATCAGCGGTTGTCATTGATGTCAACCTAAGCAGCACCAGGGGCTAACCCAATATTGAATGAGAAGTTTGACCTACCAAATTAATATATTCTGGTTCAATAATGCTTTTGATAGTTTCTACTTGTGGAGATGTTTCCGTTGATATATGGCACGCCATGTAATTCTTCACGGTTTGAGAGATATTCATGTTTGAAGTTTGTACCCAAATTAGTGGGCTAACACCCCATGGGGTTGGGGCATGGGTCATTGAAAAGTCATAATTAATATTTTCTAAGCTCCTTAAATCCCTCCCACGTTCACTTGTTGAAGCCCCTCTCAACTTAAGCATTCATATATATTGTGATCTTCATTTCCTCCTTAGGTAAGGGATTCGGCCATCTAAAACAGGTCATCGTGGAATTTTCACTCTAACTTTGTTTCTACGAAGGCTCAGAAGCTGAAATTTTTATGAGATGAAGAAGAAATCCTGAGGAAGCTTCAGTAAAAATTTTAGATCAAGTTACGCAATATTTTTGGAGATATGATCTGTGGAAGTAAGGGTTTTTGAAGGCTCTTGAAATTCATCTCAATGAAGTGACCTTGGTAAATTCGTCATAAATATCTCTCTAAGTATCGGATTGGAATTCTGTCAAAACTGATAGATAGTGCACAGTCTATACTTTGCGCTCTATCAATTTTAGAGACAAATGAAGAAATAGTGACACTTGGCATGCCATACAAGTGCGGTCTGCTGAAACAGTCCATAATTAGGTCAGTGTGAGAAATTGGGTATAACTCTCTCTTGAAGAATACAAATTGGGTCAGACCTGTGGAATTGGAAAGAAGACTCAGAGGAATACTACAGGACAAAAAATCAGACATTGAGGATTTGAAATAACAGAGATACACCAGATTCAATATCAAGCTCCTAGAAGGCAAGAAAAAGCTAGATCATGTGTTGTCAAGGGTTGCAAAGGACCAGACTTTCTATGGCAGAAAAGAAAAGCAAGGTGCAGCAGAGGGTAGCATGACAAGAGAAACAACCAAGGTGCATAACAGTAGCAAGAAGTTCATCATATGAATTCTTCAAGTGGGCAGCACTGCATACAATCATTGTAAAGGTATCATTGTACTTAGTCATTGTAAATACATTATTGTACAAATTGTACTAGTGTCTATCTGCCAAGGGTTGAAGAGGCAGTGTTGGGAGGTCTAGGATCATCATTAGGTGGTTGTTTCAAGTTGGGGTTATGGTCTAGTATATCTTCTTCTTCTACATCATTCTATATCATTGTAAAGTGGACCATTTTCTCTGGTACAAGAGTCCATTCTTCTTTTATTCTTCTATAGGGTGGTAGGGTGGTGCTAGGGTGAGTTGTAGCTCATTGGGTGTTGGTGCATCCGTTTAGTAACTACTGAATAATCTCGGGTGTTGGAGCGTCCATCCAGTGGGAGCTGGAGAAGAATGCTTTTCTAGATTCTAGGAAGTTGGAGCTTTATTTTCAATTGGAGTTTAAAAGAATTATTAGAAAAGCATTAGGTGGTTTTTGTCCCGGAGTGGGTTTCCACCTTAAAAATTGAGTGCATTTTTGTTCCTCTTATTTTCTGCTATCATTGTACAAACACTGATAATAATTGAAGATTAACTAATGCTCTAATTGATATAAATACTGATTCACCCCCCCGCCCTCTCAGTATTTCCAACAATTGGTATCAGAGCTTGGTTCCTTCAATAGCAGTTTAACAGCTGGAAAGAGGTCATGGAGCATACCAAGAATGGTGTACCTCTATTCAATGAAAATAATTATGCACTTTGGAAAGGAATAATGGAGGTCTATCTCTTGGCGCAAGGTTATGAAGTATGGGACACTATTCGAAATGGATTTACATCAACCGCAGATGAACAAGGTAAGAAGAATTTGATAAATGATGCAAAAGAAAAGAATATTATTATCAGTGGACTTATTGAATCTGCTTATCATAAGATGTTGGGTTGCAAAACTGCCAAAAATGTATGGGACAAGCTTGAGAATATATATGCAGGTGACTCAAATGTCAAAGAAGCAAAGCTTCAAATCTATAGAGCAAAATTTGAGCAACTCAAAATGAAAGAAGATTGCAACATTTCTGTATACTTTCAATACGTTGATGAAATAACCAATGCTCTGGAAGGATTTGGAGAGCCAGTTGATGAGAAGACTATTATACGGAAGATTCTTAGAACGATACCAGGGATATTCAACCCAAAGGTATCGGTCTTAGAATATAGTGAAAATCTGGACAAACTCAGCAAAGAGGAATTACATGGAGTTCTCATAGCATATGAAATGAGACTTGATGAAGAAGAGGGTACTTCACATCTAGAAACTGCGTTCATTGCATCTAAGAAAACCAATAAGGATAAACAACCTTCAATTGAAAAGACATGCACCTGCAAGTGTGAAGAAAAGGGAGATGATGAAGAAGGTCTTTCAGATGAAGAATATGCTTACTTCACGAGAAAACTACAAATTGGTAAGGGAAAATTCAAAGGTAAACTTCCATTGATATGTTTCAGCTGTAATGAGGTTGGTCATTTTGCAGCAAAATGTCCAAACAAAAGTAATGGCAACTCAAAAAGAAAGAAAGTCTTTAAGAAATCCAACAAGCAAGGATCCAAAAGGAACTTTCTCTCTAAATAAGATAGCTCATCATCTGATGAAGACAATGATAGTGAAGAAGAAGCCAATGAGAGAGTATTTTTTATGGCCAAGCACAATAAACCCAAGCACAATAAGCAAGAGGTATCAAACAACGAAGAAGAAGGATGGACCATAGACGAATTTTATGAGGAAGCAATCAAGCTTATAAAAGATCTCAAGGCGGAGAAGATTCGTTCCAAAACTCTTGAAGAACAAGTTCAAGGTCTCAAAATTGAAGTTGAAGAACACAAATGCATTGAAGAGTCACTTCAAAAGAAGTTGGAAGAAAGCAACCAAGAAAGGGAAGAATTAGAAGCCGAAGTAGTCTCGCTGCATGAGGAAGTGAAGAAAGGAAAAACTATCCAAAACTATGCCAACAACTCAAGGGCATTGGAAGAACTCATAAAAAATCAACGATCTTACAATGACAAAACTGGCATCGATTACAAAGAAGAAGAAGCAGGACCTTCTACAACAAAATACAATGAACCTATGAGATCTAACGTGCATGTAGACTTCATTGGACAAGATTCGCAAGAACAGCCTTGGAAGACAATTCCTCGACGAAAATTTCCATCCAGGTACCAACATATTTTTTATGGCTATTGTTATTCATGTGGAAAATTTGGTCATAAAGCTGTAGAATGTCGCACGTACCCTAGGAACGAATACAATTCCAGGAGTTCTGTCAAATATGAACCTCCCAGGGCTCAGTGAAAAATCAATAGATTTGAACATTTAAGAAATAATATTGAATGTTACAAATGTCGAAACTTTGGACACATAGCCAAAGATTGTAGACTTGAAAATCCTCCAAAAGAATCTTCGAAGCCACAGCATGAACGAACATGGAAGAAGAAGAATAATGATAATTGTGCTCTCGCTCTCAATGCTCAAAAGAACAAAGATGTGTGGTATGTTGATAGCGGTTGCTCAACGCATATGACTGGAGATAGAAATAAATTTTTATCTCTGAAAGTGAAGAAGGATGGAACCGTGTCCTTTGGAAATGATGGATCTTCAAATGTTATAGGATCAGGTACTGTCACTCTCGGAAGAAAAGATTCTCTAGCCAATAATGTTCTACTGGTTGAAAACATGAATCACAATCTACTCAGTGTTGGGCAAATGTGTGATCAAGGACACACAATACTATTCAACTCCACGAAATGTGAAATTAGGAAAGCGGTGTATGGTGAAATTGTGGCTACAGCAAGTCGAGCTCCAAACGACATATATGTTCTGGATGAAGCAACTAAAGCATATCTAATAGCTAAAGAGGATGATACAATAATTGGTAGCAATGATGATCGACTAAGTAAGAAATTTTCTACAAAGGTGCAAAGTGATTTCGAGATGTCTTTACTTGGTTGCAAATTGAGCATAGACGACTCATCTAAGGATGTGGATCAAAGGTTGTACAGATCTATGATTAGTATTCTTCTATATGTAACAGCCTCCTGACCAGATGCTATGCAAGTAGTTGGACAAGTAGCAAGATTCCAAGCAGCACCAAAAGAATCACATATCAAATATTCGCCAGCATTGGAATATCTTCGCCAGACGCTTGGGATTCTCCCAAGTTCTCATTAGATTTTCCTTTTACAGAATATAAAGGGGGAGTGGAAGTGTGTACAGGTCTGCAGGACGGTTGTGTGTCAGCGTGAGTGGAAGTGTGTATAGGTCCGCAGGATGGTTGTGTTTCAGGGGGATTTACCCTTTGCCATTGATGTCAAAGGGGGAGAGAATGTTGTAGGAAGAGGTGTTATGATCGCAGGGGGAGTACTTGTGTTGCCATCAATGCCAAAGGGGGAGATTTTTGATCAGCGGTTGTCATTGATGTCAACCCAAGCAGCACCAGGGGCTAACCCAATATTGAATGAGAAGTTTGACCTACCAAATTAATATATTCTGGGTCAATAATTCTTTTGATGGTTTCTACTTGTCGAGATGTTTCCGTTGATATATGGCACGCCATGTAATTCTTCACGGTTTGAGAGATATTCATGTTTGAAGTTTGCACCCCAGTTAGTGGGCTAAAACCCCATGGGGTTGGGGCATGGGTCATTGAAAAGTCATAATTAATATTTTCTAAGCTCCTAAAATCCCTCCCACGTTCACTTGTTGAAGCCCCTCTCAACTTAAGCATTCATATATATTGTGATCTTCATTTCCTCCTTAGGTAAGGGATTCGGCCATCTGAAATAGGTCATCGTGGAATTTTTTCTCTAACTTTTTTTCTACAAAGGCTTAGAAGCTGAAATTTTTATGAGGTGAAGCTGAAATACCGAGGAAGCTGCAGTAATAATTTTAGATCAAGTTGCACAATATTTGTGGAGATATGATCTGTGGAAGTAAGGGTTTTTGCAGGCTCCTGAAATTCATCTCAAAGAAGTGACCTTGGTAAGTTCGCCATAACTCTCTCTCCCAATATCAGATTGGAATGGCATAAAAATTGATGGATAGTGCATAGTCTGTAATTTGTGCTCTATAAATTTTAGAGACAAATGAAGAAACGGTGACACGTGGAACGCCGTACAAGTGCGCTCTGCTGAAATATTCCATAATTAGGGAAGTGTGAGAAATTGAGTATAACTCTCTCTTGAAGAGTCCAAATTGGGTCAGACCTGTGGAATTGGAAAGAAGACTCAGAGGAATACTACAGGACTGAAAATCAGATATTTCAAATCTTAAATAACAGAGATACACTAGATTCAATATCGAGCTCCTAGAAGGCAAGAAAAAGCTAGATCATGTGTTGTCAAGGGTTGCAAAGGACCAAAATTTCTACGGTAGAAAAGAAAAGAAAGGTGCAGCAGAGGGTAGCATGACAAGAGTAGCAACCAAGGTGCATAACAACAACAAGAAGTTCATCATATGAAGTCTTCAAGTGGGCAGCACTGCATACAATCATTGTAAAGGTATCATTGTACTTAGTCATTGTAAATACATTATTGTACAAATTGTACTAGTGTCTATCTGCCAAGGGTTGAAGAGGCAGTGTTGGGAGGTCTAAGATCATCATTAGGTGGTTGTGTCAAGTTGGGGTTATGGTCTATTATATCTTATTCTTCTACATCATTCTATATCATTGTAAAGTGGACCATTTTCTCTGGTACGAGAGTCCATTCTTCTTTTATTCTTCTATAGGGTGGTAGGGTGGTGCTAGGGTGAGTTGTAGCTCATTGGGTGTTGGTGCATCCGTTCAGTAACTACTGAAGAATCTTGGGTGTTGGAGCATCCATCCAGTGGGAGCTGGAGAAGAATGCTTTTCTAGATTCTAGGAAGTTGGAGCTTTATTTTCAATTGGAGTTGAAAAGAATTATTAGAAAAGCATTAGGTGGTTTTTGTCCCGGAGTGGGTTTCCACCTTAAAAATTGTGTGCATTTGTGTTCCTATTATTTTCTGCTATCATTGTACAAACACTGATAATAATTGAATATTAACTAATGCTCTAATTGAAATAAATACTGATTCACCCCCCCTCTTAGTATTTCCAATAGAAGCAAAGCCTCTATACTCTGCTACCTACCCCTAGTTGACCTTGGGAATCCATCTCCATCGATTACATGTCGGGACTTCCTTCTACTAAGCATGGAAATGACTATGTTTTCGTGGTCGTCGACAGATTCTCGAATATGGCCATTATGTCTGCCTCTAAGAAGAATATCACAGCAGAAGCCACTACTAAACTCTTCTTTGAACGAGTGTGGGTGCACTTTGGGATCCCACAGTATATCATCTCAGATCAGGATGGCAGGTTTCTCAGCACATTTTGGTCCAACGTCTGGTCAATGCTAGACACCAAGCTCACCAATTCCACAGCTTTCCATCCCCAAACTGATGGCCAGACAGAGATCTTCGACAGGATGATTGTACACATTTTGTGCATGTACAATTCAAAGCATCCATGCACATGGGATGAGAGCCTGAGCCTTCCCTATGTACAACATAGTTATGACCGGCCTCTCCACAGCTCAATCAGCCACAGCCCCTTTCAGGTGGGCCTGGGGTTCCAGCCACTATGTCCCATTTACGTAGCCATGCCATTTATGGCTACTTAGGCCAAATCGTCTCATGTCCAGTCTGAAGCTGACAAAGCGGAAAACTTCATTGATCACATTCATCACATCCGCCAGCAGGTTCATGACATATTGGACAGAGCCAATGCTAAGTACAAGCAACAACATGATCAACATCGGGTGCCACACAAATTCCAGGCGGGCAAAAAAGTGTGGCTACATTTGCAGAAGGAGCGCCTCACTGGACCCCACCGCAAGCTTCGCTCCCTTCGATATGGGCCATACACCATCACCAAGGTTGTAGGTAACAATGCATTTGAGCTCAATATTCCACCATTCCTTGGTTTTTCACCCAGTGTTCAATGTGGACCGCCTTCAACCCTATTTCCCACCTCTAATAGACACCTCTAACATTGCGGAACAACTCACACCATCAGAGTTCAACCTAGATTGCATGGAACATGCCACCAGAGATTGTATCATGGACATGCAAATCAAGGGCACTCGCCAGCAGAAGATCCAACTGTATTGGGTGGTAAAGCTGGCCAACTCCTGCACCAAGGCAAGTGGTTCACCAACGACCAAGTTAAGCAGAAGTTTCCTCATCTGATGGAGGAAGTCAACGCAATGGGGACCATTTCTTCCTATGCGAGGAGGAATGATCCAGGTAGATATTGGTGGCCACCCGCCTATTCCACTTGGGGCCCCACCATTATTTCATACAATTTTTCATTTTCCTTAATAATATCGCAATTTACTATTTTTAGTAGTTTTTTGGGTCCTGAACTTCTAGAGCCGTTTTGAGGCCCTAAACGAAGATTTATTTGGCATCGCTTATCTGTCGAATATGATTCCATTTCGGAATCAATATTTGTGGTCAACAATTGCATTCCTCAGATAGATCTTTCTAATGACATATCATGTGCGTCAAACGGAGATAGTATGCCAAAGTTACGACCCCAAGAAATTGATGTACCAATTTACCCCGACGGGGCCCATATTCTGGCGTTTCATCTCCTAGGGTTAAGTTTTTGGATGTTTAGGGTTTTCCATTGTTTCTCAATAATATATAGGCCTTTGAGCCTCATTGTAACACAGAGTTCAGAGGCATGTATTCGCCACATCTCTTCTCAGATATAAGCGACCAGTGCCCTAGCTAGTTTATTTCCATTATTTCTGTAAGCATATTTATGTTATTTGATATTAATGAAATGAAGTATTATTTCTACTGCATCTATGTGTTTATTTCCATTACTGTATTTTATTGTGTTCCTGCATAAATTCATATCAGTGGTATTAGAGCGGTCTACTCTTTCTTTGTTTTTCTTTTCATGTCCCCAACAAGGTCAGGGTATAAGGAGTTAGGGCTCTATTTGGTTGAGCCCTTGCAATATTAGTCTCGCAAACCCTGACGACCTCCCATGGTGGAAGAAAATAAAGACAAGGGAGCAGGAGATCCTATCAAAATATTGCTTGAGGAGGCCCTTGAGAAACAAAGGAACGTGATGATGGATAACTTTGCTCAGATCGTTCAACGGTTGCCCACCTACGATACATCTTCATCCAACAACCACTCTCGAGGCGCCACTCCCTTCAAGGTACAGGTAAACTTTGACATTCCTGTATTTGAAGGCGAGATAGATGCAGACAACATAGATAAATGGTTGAATTTTCCAGAAGGGTATATCTTGGTCCATGATTTCTCTGATTGATAAAATATTATTTTTGCACTCCTCAAAGTTTCCCCCCATGTCAAATACTGGTGGGAAACCTACTGTGAGCAAAAGGAAGAGGGGGAACCCTCTCTGTTCTCTGCCACACCCACTTGGAAATCGTTCTGAGATGACATGAAGGAACAATATTATCCCGTGGGGAGATATGAGGAAACGTACATCTAAGGGACCACGCTACGGAAACAAAGGGATCAAGATGTGCACGAGCTGACGAATTTGTTCCATACCCTGCGCAAAAAGTTGCTTATTAAATATTCATAGAGGAATTTGGTGCTCAAGTAATGCATTTGTCTTCACAGACACATTCAGGAGGAAATGGAGTTCCTCGATATTACCTCTCTTGGCACAACATATCTCTATTCTGCTAATATCGAGCGGAAATTTAAGCAGAAGAAGCGAGACTTTGGATCTATGAATCTGAAGCCAGGGAAAGGCACCCCTGAACCATATAACAGGGGGCAGATCCAAAGTGGGGCGACTCAGAACACCACCACAAATCTAAATAAGGACACGATAAAGTGGTGTGAATTTCATAACAGCCCCACTCATAGCATAATAGAGTGTCGGGCCAAATAGTCGTCGGTTGTCGAACTGAAGGCACCCGATTCAGATGCATTTTTTGATCCTGAGCCAGAACCAGACAAGGGAGATGACAAAGGGAAGCAGATCATAGATGTAGAGCCCACTGCCATTGTTTCCACCACCAAGCTCCAGAGGGATGACCTCAAGGATCTAGAGGAGGGGGAGCGCCTCTTTCATTCGCAGATGTGGGTGAAGGGTTCTCCACTGCAATGTCCTATCGATAGCGGAAGCCAAAAGAACCTCATTTTAGCAGAGGTCATGAAGCGGATCAACCTACTAACCATAGCACATCTGCAGCCGTATACCATCAGGAGGCTTTACCCAGGGAGATATCTTTGTGTCTACCAGCAGTGTCACCTTCTGTACAGCATCAAGCCATTCACGGATGAGGTATTATGTGATGTTTCTCCTCTTGATGTAGCTGATGTATTATTGGGACAACCATACCTGTGGAGGCGACATGTTGTGTATGATTCTATGCCTCATTCTGTTGTTATTACTTTGGGAAATAAATTTTATAGGATATCAGAGGTAGTACTGCCTCCTGCTATCTCAAAGCAGTAAAAATTTTTCGTAAACCAGGAAATTTATTTTCCTTACAACTCGCTCACAGGGAAAAAAGAATATTTTGGCCACAACCTCGAAACAGGGCTCCCCTGCACAGCTAAAACAAATGGAAAAATTTGTAGAGGAATACGAGGACATTTTCTCCTCACCCACAAAGGTTCCTCTACACTCTCAGGACAAGCACTCCATCGATCTGACCCCCGATGTGCCACCACCTGATATTTTCGTACCTCGTGCAATTACACAGACATAATCCACACAAGTATTGTCTGAGGAAACGAAATTTATTGGATGCATCCAGCACGACCACCATCAGGTCCACGAAATCTTGTGCAAATCCAATACCAAGTTTAGCAGAATTTTCCTCTCATGGAGGAACTTAACGCAATGGGGACCATTGCTTTCTAAGGAGGGATGAATGATCCAAGGGGATATTTTTTTCCACCCTGGAGTACATCAGATCCTGCATTGTTTGCTCCATTTTCAAACCCACCATCAAGAAGCAAGGCCTCTATACTCCACTACCTACCCCTAGTCGACCTTGGGAATCCATCTCCATGGATTACATGTCGGGCCTTCCTTCTAATAAGCATGGAAATGACTGTGTTTTCGTGGTCGTTGACAAATTCTCAAAGATGGCCATTATGTCGGCTTGCAAGAATAATATCACAGCAGAAGCCACTGCTAAACTCTTCTTTGAACAAGTGTGGGTGCACTTTGGGATCCCACAATCTATCATCTCATATCGAGACAACAAGTTCCTCAATGCTTTTTGGTCCAGCCTCTGGTCAATGTTGGACACCAAGCTCATCAAGTCCACTACTTTCCATCCCCAAACTGATGGCCAGAAATATTTCGTTAATAGGATGATTGTACACATTCTGCGCATGTACAATTCAAAGCATCCATGCACATGGGATGAGAGCCTTTCGTATGTACAATACAGTTATAACCAGAATCTCCACAACTCAATCGGCCACAGCCCCTTTCAGGTGGGCCTAGGGTCCCGCCACTATGTCCCATTGATGTATCCATGCCATTTGTGGCTACTCATGCCAATTTTCCTCATGTCTAATATGAATTTAACAAATTGAACAACTTCATTGAGCACATTCTAAGTACAAGCAATGACATGATCAACATTAGGTACCACACCACTTCCAGGTGGGCGACAAAGTATGGCTACCTTTGCAGAAGGAGCACCTCATTGGATCCCACCGCAAGCTTCCCTCGCTCTTATATGGGTCATACACCATCACCAAGACTGTAGGGAACAATGCCTTCGATCTCAGTATTCTACCATTCCTTGTTTTGCACCCAATATTCAATGTGGACCACCTTCGGCCGTATTTCTCACCTCTACTCGACACCTCTGACATTGCAGAAAAACTCACGCCATCAGAGTTAAACCCGAACTGCATGGAACATGCCACCATAGATTGTATCATGGACATGCAAATAAAGAACACTCACCAGCGGAAGATCCAACTGTATCGGGTGATCAAAGCTGGCCAACTCTTGCACCAAGGCAAGTCGTTCACCAGGGAACAAGTTCAGCAGAAGTTTCCTCATCTCATGGAGGAAATCAACGCAATGGGGACCATTGCTTCCTAAGGGGGGAGGAATGATCAAGGTCGATATTGGTGGCCACCTTCCTATTCCACTTGGGGCCCCACCATTGTTTATTTCATTTTTTATTTTCCTTAATAATAGCACATTTTACTATTTTTAGCAGTTTTTCAGGTCTTGAACTTCTGAAGCCGTTTTGAGGCCCTAAACGACGTTTTTTTGGGAATTTCTTTTCTAACGAATATGATTTCATTTTTAAATTTATATTCATGGTGAGTAGTTTTAGTCCTTATATAGATCTTTCTAACGATGTATCATGTGCGTCAAATGGATATAGTATGCCAAATTTACGACCCCAAGAAATTGTTGTACCAATTTACCCCGATGGGGCCCATATTTTAGAGTTTCATCTCCTAGGGTTAGGTTTTTAGATTTTTAGGGTTTTCCATTGTTTCTCAATAATATATAGGCCTTTGAGCCTCATTGTAACATAGATTTCAGAGGCCTGTAGCCACCACATCTCTTCTCAGAGATAAGCTACCAGCGCCCTAGCTAGTTTATTTCCATTATGTCTGTAAGCATATTTATGGTATTTGATATTAATGAAATGAAGTATTATTTCCACTGCATCTCTCTGCTTAAGTCTATTTCTGTATTTTTTCATGTTCTTGCATAAATCCAGATCATTGGTATCAAATCAGTCTGCTCTTTCTTTTTTTTTCTTTGCATGTCCCCAACAAGGTCAGGGTATAAGGAGTTAGGTCTCAATCTGGGTGAACCATTGCAAGATCAGCCTCGCAAACCCTGACAACCTCCCATCGCAGAAGAAAAGAAAGACGAGGGAGTAGGATATCCTATCAAAATATTTCTTTAGTAGGACCTCGAGAAACAAAGGAACGCAATGATGGATAACTTTGCTCAAATCCTTCAACGGCTGCCCACCTACGGCGAATCTTCATCCAACAACAACTCTGGAAGCACCACTCCCTTCAAGGTACATGTAAACTTTTACATTCTTGTATTTTAAGGCCAAATAGATGCAGACATCGTAGATAAATGGTTGAATTTTCTAGAAGGGTATTACTCGGTCCATTATTTCCCCGACAGAGAAAATATTAATTTTGCACTCCTTAAAGCCTCCCCCCATGTCAAAGACTAGTGGGAAACCTATTGTGATAAAAAGTACGAGGGGGAACCCTCTCTGTTCTCGGCCACACCCACTTGGAATTCATTCTAAGATGGCATCAAGGAACAATATTACCCCGTGGGGAGCTATGAGGACAAAGTACATCCAATGGACCATGTTGCGGCAGCAAAGGGATCAAGATGTGCACGAGCTGACGAATTTGTTCCATACCCTACGCACAAATTTGGGTATTAAATATTCATAGATACATTTGGTGATTAAGTACCGTAGTTATCTACACAGAAATTCAGGAGTAAATGGAGTTCCTCAACATTACCTCACTTGGCACAGCATATCGCTATGCAGCCAAGATCGAGCAGAAATTTAAGGAGAATAAGCAAGACTTTGGATCTGTGAATCCGAAGATAGGGAAAGGTGCCCTCGAACCACAGAACATGGGGTAGAGCCAAAGTGGGGTGACTCATAACAC
This sequence comes from Pinus albicaulis, assembly GCA_034641835.2. Lineage (NCBI taxonomy): Eukaryota > Viridiplantae > Streptophyta > Pinopsida > Pinales > Pinaceae > Pinus > Pinus albicaulis. The sequence continues at coordinate 541,144,032 of CM076572.1, forward strand.
CACCACAAATCCAAATAAGGACACGGGGAAATGGTTTGAATTTCATAACAACCCCACTCAAAGAATAAACGAGTGTCAGGCCAAACAGTCGTTGGTTGCCAAATTGAAGGCACCTGAATCAGATGCATGTTTTGATCCTGAGCCGGAACCAAACAAGGGAGATGACAAGGGAAGCATATCATTGATGCAGATCCTAGTGCCATTTTTGCCACCACCAAGCTCCAGAGGGAGGACCCCAAGGATCCAGAGGAGGGGGAGTGCCTCTTCCATTAGCAGATGTGGGTGAAGGGTTCTCCACTGCAATATCTTGTCGATAGTAGAAGCCAAAAGAACCTTATTTCAGCAAAGGTCATGAAGCGGCTTATCCTACTGATCATAGCACACCTGCAGTTATATAACATTGGGTGGCTTCACCTAGGGAGAGATCTTCGCGTCCGCCAATAGTTTCGCCTTCTGTATATCATCAAGACATTCACAGATGAGGTATTGTGTGGTGTTGCTCCTCTTGATGTAGATGATGTATTATTGGGCCCTCCATACTTGTGGAGGATACATGTTGTGTATGAGTGTAGGCCTCGTTCTGTTGTTATTACTTTGGGAAATAAATTGTATAGGATACTAGAGGTAGTACCGCCTCCTGCCATCTCCTTGACTATTGCAAAACAACGCAGTAACATTGTTTCCCAAAATAGGAAATTTATTTTCCTTACAACTCGCTCACATGGAAAGAAGAAGATTATGGCCAGAGCCTTGAAATAGGGCCCCCCTGCACGGTTGCAGCGATGGACAAATTCGTGGAGGAATACGAGGACATTTTCTCCTCACCCACAGAGGTTCCTCTACATTATCAGGACATGCACTCCATCAATCTGACCCCAGGTGCACCACCGCCTGATATTTACGTACCTCATGCAATTACATAGACATAATCCACATAGATATTGTCTAAGGAAACCAAATTTATTGGACACATCCATCACATATGTTGGCACGTCTGCCAACAATTCCACGACATCCTTCACAAATCCAATACCAAGTTCAGCATAAATTACCTCTCATGGAGGAACTTAACGCAATGGGGACCATTTCTTCCAAAGGAGGGAGGAATGATCCAGGTGGATATTGGTTGCCACCCTGGAGTACATCAAATTCTACACTTCTTGCTCCATTTCCAAACCCACCATCAAGAAGTAAGGCCTCTATACTCCGCTACCTACCCCAAGTCGACCTTGGGAATCCATCTCCATGGATTACATGTCAGGCCTTCCTTCTACTAAGCATGGAAATGAATTTTTTTTCGTGGTCATCGACAGATTCTTGAATATGGAAATTATGTTGGCCTCCAAGAATAATATCACAGCAGAAGCCACTACTAAACTCTTCTTTGTGTTAGAAAATTATATATTACAGAGAAATACAACACATATAATATGTGGAAAACACAAGCACACAAAACACATAAAACCAGAGAGACACAGATATACGTGGTTCACCCAGTTTGGGCTATGTCCACCCCGAACAACCAATCCTTCCTTTCTATTATCCAGCAAAATGAAGAGACACAACCTACAGCAGATCCACTGTAATATCCTCTTTTCTCTCTCACAGTCTCCTTATCTGTTTCTTGCTCTGAGAATACTCATACATTACACAGCCGCAATACAATACCCTCATACAAGCGATGGGTTTCCTTCTAGGGAAAAAAACTCTAAACTAAGCATAACTTCTACCATCAGATCATCCGCCTAATGAACGGCCCAGATTGACTAGAAATTACTATACTTTTACAAGGCAATTTTACATCTTCTTTTAGCTTCGGGGGCGCTGCCCCCGAACCCCCCCGCCGGGGGGGGGCTCCATAAAGTCGCAGTCACCCCCCTTGAACCCCCCAGGCAACATTTAATTATGGGCAGTGCTGCCACCCCATTGAGGTACAGGGGTTCAACGCTGTGATACAAGATAATCAGGCTCCACACCCAACAATCTCCCACTTGGAGACTGATTGTAGCAACTCCATCGTTGCTTCCTTTTTTGAACAATGACTCCTATTTGGACCTAGTTGTTTCTCATCTTCATCGTCATCCTTGAAGACCAATTGAAACTGAGCATAATCTCATTTTCTCCCTAGTTACAACTTTTGTTAGCATATCTACAGGATTCTGACTAGTGTGTATCTTTTCTAGCTTCAATTTTCCATCTTCTAATACTGACCGTATGAAATGGTACTTGAGCTGTATGTGTTTAGTCCTAGAATGAAATGCTGAGTTCTTTGCAAGATTAATGGCACTTTTTCTATCATTGTATAACGTGCCCATATCGTGCTTCTTACCCAATTCATCCATAAACCTTTGTAACCAAATCATTCCTTTACTAGCCTCTATAGTAGCAACATACTCTGCTTCTGTTGTTGAAAGTGCAACAACACTTTGGATTTTTGAAACCCAACTGACATTTGTTCCACCTACAGTAAATACATACCCTATAGTGCTCCTCCTGTTATCTCTGTCACATGCCATATCTGCATCAACATATCCCTATAGAGCAACATTTGAACCACCAAAGCATAATGCTTGATTTGTGGTACCTCTCAAATATCTGAGAATCCATTTTACTGCCATCCAATGTTCTTTTCCTGGATTTTTCATGTACCTTCTTACAACTCCCACTGCATGTGCAATATCAGGCCTTGTGCAGACCATTGCATACATTAAGCTTCCAACTTCTGATGCATATATAACTTTAGACATATAGTCCATTTCATCTTGGGTCTTGGGGCACATCTCCTTACTAAGTTTGAAATGGCTAGCAAAAGGTGTACTAACTAGTTTTTCATTCTGCATATTAAATCTTTTCAACACCTTTTGTATGTACTCATTTTGAGACAGTGTTAATTTGCGATTTTTCCTGTCTCTAGTTATTCTCATACCAAGGATTTGTTTTGCAACTCCCAAATCCTTCATTGCAAATGAATTTGCCAATTTTCTTTTGAGCACATTTATTTCCTGCATGTTAGACCCTACAACAAGTATGTCATCTACATATAATAACAATATAATATAGCTGCCATCATTTTTCTTTTTCATATAAACACAATGATCAGAGTGGCATCTAGTATAACCTTGTTCAGACATAAACCTGTCAAATTTTAGATACCACTGCCTTGGAGCCTATTTTAAGCCATACAAGCTCTTCTTTAACCTGCACACTAATTTTTCCTTCCCTTTGAGCTCATATCCTTCTGTTTGCTCCATATAGTTCTTTTCCTCCAAATCGCCATGGAGAAATGTTGTCTTTACATCTAACTGTTCAAGATGCAAATATTTCGCTGCTACAAGACTTAAAATAGTTCTAATTGAAGTCATCTTAACAACAGGATAAAATTTTTCATCAAAATCAATACCTTTCTTTTGTGCAAACCCCTTCACCACAAGTCTAGCTTTATACCTATGTTTTCCTCCATCTTCTTCCTTCAGCCTGTAACCCATTTATTCTGCAATTTAGTTTTCCCTGTAGCAAACCTGACTAAGTCCCAAGTCTGGTTATGCATTAAGGAGTCCATCTCTTCTTCCATGGCTAGCTCCCACTTCTTCCTGCCTTCAACCTACATTTCTTCTTCATAACATTCAGGTTCACCATAATCAGTCAACAATAAATAATATAATGAAGGAGAGTATCATTCAGGGGGTCTACTTATCCTGGTAGATCTTCTAACACCACTTTTAGGTGTTTGAGGTGCCTGTTGTTGTTGTGGTGGTTGTTGTTGTTGTGGCTGTTGATTATTATTATTTTCAGGCACCTTTACATTTTTTGTGATCTCATCAAGAACTGTGTATTCTTTGTTTTCTTTTTCCTGTTTCTTTTCTTGCAACTGATTCTTATACAGGACCTTTTCATTGAATATTACATCTCTGCTCCTAATGATTTTTTTATTTTCATAATCATATAAGCGATAACCAAAATCATTAACACCATATCCAATAAAGGTACATTTCTTTGATTTTGCCTCAAGCTTTGTTCTATTTTCTTTATTAATATGGACAAAGTCCTCACAGCCAAAAGGCTTTAAAAAGTGTAGTTTACCTTTTTACCTATCCATGCTTCCTTTGGAATACCGCCATCTAAGGAACTTGAAGGCCCTCTGTTTATGAGATAAACAGAAGTATCTACAGCATCTGCCCAAAATTGCAAAGGCAATCCTGCATGCAATCTCATGCACCTTGCACGCTCCATGATTGTTCTGTTCACCCTTTCTGACACACCATTTTCTTGTGGTGTTCTTGGAAAAGTATTCTCTCTGTGAATTCCATGCTCTAAACAATACCTATAAAACTCTTTGCTACAATATTCACCTCCATTGTCTAATCTGAGACACTTCAACTTCTTTCCTATCTCAATCTCAACCAAATATTTCCATTTCTTGAAAGTATCAAATACATCAGATTTATTCTAAATACAATAAATCCAAGTTTTTACAGTTGCATCATCAATAAAAGTAACATAATAATGAGATGCACAAGCTCTAATTTTTCACTCTTCTTTTCTTTCCCAACTCTGAGAAATATGACTCTCTTCTGTTTTCCATAAATGAAATTCTCACATAAATCCAAATTAACATTCTTCAAACCCGACAACAAATTTCTTGAGTGAAGAATCATCATCCCCTTCTCACTCATGTCTCTAAACCTATGATGCTATAATGTTGCATCTGCTCCTTTGGAAGTTAAAGCATTAACAGAGTTAGAAATACCATTGCATAAATACAATGTACCAACCTTTTCGCCTTTTGATATTACCAAGGCTCCTTTGGTGACCTTCCAAGTTTTATCTGTGAAATTTGTCACACAACCTTCACCGCCTAACTGCCCTGTTGAAATCATATTTTTCTTCAGATGTGGAACATGCCTTACCTCCTTTAACATCCATTGGTTTCCATTCTATTGTTTTACAATAACTTTACCCATTCCAACAATTTTACAGGGTTTATCATCACCCAGACGGACTTGTCCAAAATCTCCTTGAACATAGTCATGAAAATATTTCTTATTAGGTGTGGCATGGAATGAGGCCCCTAAATCTACTACCCAGGAATAAGTAACATTTTCGAAAGAAAGAATCAAAGCATCTTGTAACACATCACCTGTCACATTTTCTTCATGATTGTTTTCTTGTTGTGCGTCTCCTTCTTTTCCCTTCCGAAATCTACAGTCTTTCTTCAGGTGTCCTTTCTTTCCACATTTCAAGCACACTATCCCCAATCTGGACTTAGATCTGTCTTTCCTTGATTTACTGCGATATCCTGAGCTCTTTCCTCTTTCCATTTTTATTCCCCTAGACTCTACACTCAAAGTATTACCCGATGTCTCACCAAAGCTTTTCCGTCGCATTTCCTCGCTAAGGATAGCACCGACAACATCATCAAACTTTAAAGTACTAGATCCAGAGACAAAGTTACTAATGGCCATAACTTAACCATTCCACTTTTCTGGCAATGAGAAAAAAAATAACAGAGCTCTAACTTCATCATCAAAGTTTACCCCTACAGAACTTAACTGACTGGTAATTGTATTAAAATCATTTAAATGGTCTGCAACAGATCCACCTTCTGACATCTTCATATTAAATAAATGTTTCATAAGAAATACCTTGTTTGAGGTCGAGGGTTTTTCATATAGTTTCGCCAATGCCTTAATCAAACCCTCTGTTATTGTTTCCTTCGAAATATTGAAGGCTACTGACGCCACGAGGCACAACCATACTGTTTTGAGTGCCTTTCTATCAAGAATCTCCCATTCTGTGTCTGTCATAGCTGTCGGCTTCTTTTTTTTTCCGCTCAATGGTACGTACAGATCTTTCTGATACAAATGATCTTCCATCTACATCTTCCACGATGGGAATTTTTGGCCGTTAAATTTCTCGACCGTAAACTTACCATCTTCCGCCATTGCTCCCACTCGAACCAGGAACCCTTCTTTCCTGCGAGTTTATCAGCCAAATAGACCTTCGGCTCTGATACCAGTTGTTAGAAAATTATATATTACAAAGAAATACAACACATATAATATGCAGAAAACACAAGCACACAAAACACATAAAACCAAATAGAAACATATATACATGGTTCACCCAGTTTGGACTACGTTCACCTCGAACAGCCAGTCCTTCCTTTCTATTATCCAGAAAAATGAAGAGACACAACCTACAGTAGATCCATTGTAATATCCTATGTTCTCTCTCACAGTCTCCTTATTTGTTTCTCTCTCTAAGAATACTCATACATTACACATCCGCAATAAAATACCCTCATGCAAGAGAGGGGTTGCCTTCTAGGGAAAAAAACCCTAAACTAAACATAACTTCTATCGTCATATCACCCGCCTAATGAACGGCCCAGATTGACTAGAAATTACTATACTTTTACAAGGCAATTTTACATCTGTTTTTAGCTTCGGGGGCGCTGCCCCTGAAACCCCCCGCCAGGAGGGGGCTCCATAAAGTCACAGCCGCCCCCCCCCCCCCCTGGACCACCCAAGCAGCGTTCAATTACGGGCGGCGTTTCCACCCCATTGAGGTACAGGGTTCCAACGTTGTGATACAAGATAAACAAGATAATCAGGCTCCACACCCAACACTTTGAACGAGTGTGGGTGCACTTTGGGATCCCACAATATATCATCTCAGATCGGGACAGCAGTTTCCTCAGCACATTTTGGTCCAACCTCTGGTCAATGCTAGACACCAAGCTCACCAAGTCCATAGTTTTCCATCCCCAAATTGATGGCTAGATAAAGGTCGTCAACAGGATGATTGTACACATTCTGTGCATGTACAATTCAAAGCATCCATGCACATGGGATGAGAGCCTTCCCTATGCACAACACAGTTATAACCGCGCTCTCCACAGCTCAACCAGCCACATGTCCTTTCAAGTGGGCCTGGGGTTCCATCCACTATGTCCCATTGACGTAGCCATGCCATTTTTGGCTACTCAGGCCAATTCGGCTCATGTCCAGTCTGAAGCTGAAAAAGAGAACAACTTCATTGAGCACATTCAACACATCTGCCAGCAGGTTCATGATATATTGGACAGAGCCAATGATAATTACAAGCAACAACATGATCAATATTGGGTGCCACACCACTTCGAGGTGGGCGACAAAGTGTGGCTACATTTGCAGAAGGAGTTCCTCACTGGACCCCCTCAAGCTTCGCCCGCTCCGATATGGGCTATACACCATCACCAAGGTTGTAGGGAACAATTCCTTCGAGCTCAGTATTCCACCATTCCTTGGTTTGTACCTAGTATTCAATGTGGACCACCTTCGGCCCTATTTCCCACCTCTACTAGACACCTCTGACATTGAAGAACAACTCACATCATCAGAGTTAAACCTAGACTGCATGGAAAAAGCCACCACAAATTATATCATGGACATGCAAATCAAGAACACTCACCAACATAAGATCCAACTGTATCGGGTGGTCAAATCAAGCCAACTCCTGCACCAAGGCAATTGGTTCACTAGGGACCAAGTTCAGCAAAAATTTCCTCATCTCATGGAGGAACTCAATGCAATGGGGACCATTGCTTCCTAAAGGGGGAGGAATGATCTAGGTGGATATTGGTGGCCACCATCCTATTCCACTTGGGGCCCCACCATTACTTCTTTAAGTTTTTCAGTTCCCTTAATAATAGCACAACCTACTATTTTTAGCATTTTTTTGGGTCCTAAACTTCTGGAGCCGTTTTGAGGCCCTAAACGATGTTTTTTTAGGCATCTCTTCTCCAATAATTATGATTTTGTTACGGATTCTGTTCTAGAATCAATATTCATGGTTATCAGTTTTATTCCTTGGATAGATATTTATAACAATGTATCATGCGTGTCAAATGGAGATAGTATGCCAAAGTTAGGACCCCGGGAAATTGATGTACCAATTTACCCCGATGGGTCCCATATTCTGGTGTTTCATCTATTAGGGTTAGGTTTTTGGATGTTTATCATTTTCCATTGTTTCTCAATAATATATAGGCCTTCAAGCCTCATTGTAACATAGATTTCAGAGGCCTATAGCTGCCACATCTCTTCTCAGAGATAAGCTACCAATGCACTAGCTAGTTTATTTCCATTATGTCTGTAAGAATATTTATGTTATTTGATATTAATGAAATGAAGTATTATTTCCACTGCATATTTGTGTTTATATATATATTTTATTGTGTTTTTGCATAAATCCAGATCAGTGGTATTAGAGCGGTCTGCTCTTTCTTTGTTTTTCTTTGCATGTCCCCAACAAGGTCAGGGTATAAGGAGTTAGGGCTCGATCTGATTGAACCCTTGCAAGATCAGCCTCGCAAACCCCGACGACCTTCCATGGAGGAAGAAAAGAAAGATGAGGGAGTAGGATATCCTATCAAAATATTGCTCAAGGAGGCCCTTGAGAAACAAAGGAATGTGATGATGGATAAATTTTCTCAAATCCTCCAACGACTGCCCACCTACGGTGCATCTGCATCCAAAAACAACTTTGTAGGCGCCACTCCCTTCAAGGTACAGGTAAACTTTGACATTCATGTATTTTAAGATCAGATAGATGCAGACACTGTAGATGAATGGTTAAATTTTCTAGAATGGTATTTCTCGGTCCATGATTTCTCTAACCGAGAAAATATTATTTTTGCAATCCTCAAAGTCACCCCCCATGTCAATGACTGATGGGAAACCTATTGTGACCAAAAGGACGAGGGGGAACCCTCTATGTTCTAGGTCGCACCGACTTGGAATTTTTTCTAAGACAGCATCAAGGAACAATATTACCCCATGGGGAGCTATGAGGAAAAGTACATCCAACGGACTACGCTACGGCAGCAAAGGGATCAATATGTGCACGAACTGATGAATTTGTTCCATACCTTGTGCACAAAGTTGGGTATTAAATAATCAGAGAGACATTTGGTGCTCAAGTATCATATTTGTTTGCATAGACACATTTAGGAGGAAATGGAGTTCCTCAACATTACCTCGCTTGGCACAACATATCGCTATTCCACCAAGATCGAGTATAAATTTAAAGAAGAACCGAGACTTTGGATCCATGAATCTGAAGCTAGGGAAGGCACCCCCAAACCATAGAACATGGGGCAAAGCTGAAGCAGAACGACTTAGAACACCACCACAAATCCGAAGAAGGAAATGGGGAAGTCGTGTAAATTTCATAACATCCCTACTCATAGCACAAACGAGTGTCGAGCCAAATAGTCGTTGGTTTTAGAACTAAAGGCACCTGAATCAAATGCATGTTCTGATCCTGAGCCAGAACCAAACAAGGGAGATGAAAAAGGGAAGAATATCATTGATGCAGACCCTAGTTCCATTGTTGCCACCATAAATCTCCATAATGAGGACCCCAAGGATCCAGAGGAGGGGGAGCGCCTCTTCCATTCGCAAATGTGGGTGAAGGGTTCTCCACTACAATCTCTTATCGATAGCGGAAGCCAAAAGAACCTCATTTCAGCAGAGGTTGTGAAGTGGCTCTACCTACCAACCATAGAACAACCACAACCGTATACCATAGGGTTGCTACACCGAGGGAGAGATCTCTGCATCTGCCAACAGTGCCGCCTTTCGTACTCTATCAACCATTCACGGATGAGATATTGTGTGATTTTTCTCCTCTTGATGTAGTTGATGTATTATTGAGCCAACCATACTTGTGGAGGTGACATGTTGTGTATGAGTCTAGGCCTTGTTCTATTGTTATTAATTTTTGAAATAAATTGTTCAAGATACCAGAGGTAGTACCACCTCCTTCCATCTTCTTGACAATTGCAAAACAACGCAGTAAGATTGTTTCCCAAACCAGGAAATTTATTTTTCTTACAACTCGCTCACAGGGAAAGAAGAATATTGTGACCATATCCCTCGAAATAGGGCTCCCCTTCACATTTGCGCAGATGTAAAAAGTCGTGGAGGAATACAAGAGAATTTTCTCCTCACCCACAGAGGTTCCTCTACACTGTCAAGACAAGCACTCCATCGATCTAAACCCCAGTGCACTACCGCTTGATATTGTCGTACCTCATGCGATTACACAGACAAAATCCACATATGTATTTTCTAAGGAAACCAAATTTATTGGATTCATCCAGCACATCCGCTAGTAGGTCCACGACATCTTGGACAAATCCAATACCAAGTTAAGCATAATTTTCCTCTCATGGAGGAACTTAACGCAATGGGGACCATTACTTCCTAAGGAGGGAGGAATTATCTAGGTGGATATTGGTTTCCATCCTGGAGTACATTAGATCCTTCACTACTTGCTACATTTCTAAACCCATCATCAAGAAGCAAGGCCTCTATACTCTGTTACCTACCCCTAGTCAACCTTGGGAATTATAAATTTTCAAAGATGTTCTACACTTGATGCAACTTTACTTCTAACCCGATACCAAATAGCAATCACATAAACATGAAATTAAAATGTTGATATAACATACCAATAGATCGATGGAAGACAAGCCAAAAATACACTTAACTTGATAAGAAAAATATATGTGTTGTGATGCGTTATGATGGTCAACAAGATGCTTCAACCAACAAAATCTCCTCACGGTCAGCCAACCAGAAGTGTCACACAACCCTCAAGAAAGCTCCACAAAATTCAACCCAAAGTCAACGAAATTCAATTTTGTTCAGTCAATAGTCAACGTAGAACAACAGCAGCAAAAATTCAACGCAATAGGTCAAAGGTCAATAGCTAGCCTCGGTTTTGCACCAAAGAATGCAGACTTCAAAAATCAGAATTTTGGTCGAATTTGAGGTCAAATGGACCAAGCGTTGACAAAACTCAACAATGGTCAAACCTGCACTAAAACCCTAGACAAGTCTGGACATAAAACCCTAGTTGTTGTTCCACATGTGTGAGAAGAGAAGTCTCCAAATGATGATCGAACCAATCAGACACAAGAGAGAAGTGTGTGATGAGTGGATGATGAAATGAACTCCAAGATTGTCCAATATATATCCATTTGTGAGGGTGCGTCACACATCTGTTAGGGCTCCAAGCCTACATTACAATTCTCGCCGACCCTTCACATAAGTGGAATAAATTCAAAATAAATGTTCTGCTCATCCGATCAAGATGATATTTAGATCAATCTTACACCTCTCTGAAAGAGGAATCCAATAAAAATATTACCATCATCATCTAAGCATTACAACATGGAGTTTGGACCTAGTTGCCCAAAATTAACACTCCCTCTCAACTAGGGAGAAATCCATCCACCTGTGCCATCCAAAAATCGTGCATCATCCCGCCATAACTTTCTTTGCTGGCTTCTTTATTTCAAACGGTGAGTCACAAAGACAGCACTCCCGGTGGACCCGAAGTTAGCTCAGAGGTCTGAAACCTCTATAGGACTCAAAGGAGTCTTATACTAACTCGAATTTAGTTTAACTAACATGAAGTCAGTTGGAGGTCCAAAACGTCACTTGGACTCAAAATATTCATATACTAACCCGAAGTTATTTTAATTGACCTGAATTCAGTTTAACTAACCCGAAGTCAGTTGGAGGTATGAAACCTCACTAGACTTGATCCCAGATCAAGTGGTTAGACACGTGCCATCCTAGACATCGAGAGTACGAAAATCTCTGATGCGTCCATCGGTCTTACTATCAGTCTCTATCCACATTTCCCACCTCATTGTCCAAGAGGAGAGGTACTTCCCATGAGTCTGGTACACCATGGGTAGGATGCTTACGGGGCACAGATCAAAGAGAGGTAAACCAACTCAATATCATCATAGTAGGGTGGAATCACACCAACAAGGTTCGGAAATCATAGCCATGTGGTTGCTTATGGCTCTAAGAAGCTATCCCCAAAGCCCCCTAGAGCTCCCAAAGCTCATCGTCCAACAAGACCCTCAGCATAGGGTCGTTCCACGATTCCAAGATTCTCATGGAAGGTTAGGAACTTGACCTTCCCCAAGGGCTTTCTGAGAATATCCGCGACCTTCTCATCAGTTCCTATATGATCGAGCCTTATGGTGCCTCGCTATACCATATCCCAGATAAAATGGTACCATATATCAATATGCTTGGATCGATTGTGGAACACAGGATTCTCTGACAAACGAATCCCACTCTGGTTATCATAAAGGATAACGGTGGTATCTAACACATGTCTGAACAACTCACTGAAGAGATTTCACAACCAAATAGCTTCACAATAGGCCATACACACTGCAATGTATTTGGCCTCAGTGGTGCTCAAATCCACCGACTTCTACTTCTTGCTCGAAGCAGGACCAAGTGTGAAGTAGCATCAAGATGTGCTCATGTGATCCACCACACTGCTAGCCCAATCGGCATCAGTTATATCCCCAGAGTCTCAAAATCTTGGCAGTGTATCTCCACCCATGGTCTATCGTGCCCCAGAGATATGTCAAGATTTTCTTGGCACCAACCCAATGAATGGTATGAGGGTCAACCATGTGTTGTCTCAAAGTGTTCACTGCAAAACATACGTCCAGATGGGTGTTCACTAAGAACATTAGGGGCCCTATGAGTTGTCGATACTCAGTAGGATTTTCTAGCAGGGGCCCAGAAATGTTTCCACTCAACTTCTTAAAGTTCAGCTCCATTGGTGTCGACACGGACTTACAGTACACCATTCCAAATCTCTCCAATAGCTTCACAATGTATTTTCCTTGAGAGAGGAAAATCTCTCCAGGTCTATGCTAGACCTCCAAGCCTAGTGTTGGGCCTTAGTTTTGGTCTTATTTTGCTCAAAGAAACTTACTAATCCATCTATTTCCCATCCATTTTCCATTCATTTATTCCATTTTGATATATATTTGATATCTATTCAGGTATTTAATTTTAATTTTTCAATTTCTAAAGTTTTTATGAAAGTTTGGTTTTTAGTGCAAAATTGGCAGATTCAGAAATTCCCGTAATAGCTCTATGGTTGATGTGGTTGCAGGACACTTGGGCACGAATTGAATGCATGGATGGACAGCTTGGAAACTAGGATTAAGCCACCTATGCTTAGTTCGAACAGAACAAGCTTTATTAGGCCCATTTGGTGCTAGTCAATCATGACTAGTCATTCAGAAATCCCATAGAAATAGGGCAGTTTTGAGATTCTATGGGATTGGTCATATTTCTTGGGATAAGAATAATGAATTAGACTTATATAGGTGGATGAGAGTAGATGGGTTTGTTTGAGTGAAAATATATCAGTTTGTTTCATGAGACTTCTTATTTAAAGCCAAAGCTTTGATGGCTTATGTATTATTATTATTATTGACTTATTATACTTTTATATTGTGACAAACTTTGGATTGAGGAGTTAATTTGAAGACTTGTGTTGTTATTATTTTGCTGTCCAATGCTATGGATGTGTAACTGAAGTTAATCTTCTGAGATCATTTATCAAGTGTGCAAGGCAAGGGTGGAAGGGCCCCCATTCCAAGCTAAGTACACTTTCTTGTTAACTAGTTTTATTTCCTTGTAATTTGATGATTGTAGAACTGGTTTTTCAAAGCTTTATTTCAGATTGCTTAATGGTTCATGCATAATGATTGATTTCATTAGTTCATAGCTTATTCATCACTTTATGAAGTTGGAAAAACAAGTGTTCAAGTTGAACATCCCTTCTACTAAAATGATGAATTACAACTAGTTTCTTTGGTTTGCATGCAAGTAGTTTCTTATTGTGATTTTGAGTATTGAGATGAATAAATTATGATGAAATACTTTATGTGTCTCTTAAGTTAAGAGCTTCTTTCATTAACAATTTATCCATCTTAAGTTCTTGATTTTAATCTCTGATTCATTAAGTGATAGTTGAGGTAAAGGTGGACTTCTTGAGTCAAGAATCATCTCAATATTTTTCCTCTACTTTGAACAAGTTGAATTAGAGTTGTAGGATGTATTACTTTTGAATAAATTATCTTTCAAGGTTTGATTATATCCGATCTTCACATATAGTGAACTTGTCTCAAAGCATAAACAACCCGGATTGATAATAAATAATTGTGTTAGTTTAGGTACATAAATTAGCTCAACACCTAGGAAGTAATGCATTAGTCCTAGGTCTTTCATCTCGAACTTAGAAGTGAGCTCCCTCTTATACTGATGAATGAGAGGGTCAGCACCTGTCAGGAAGAGATCATCCACAAAGAGAACCAGAATGAGAGGCTTTTCTCTATCAACCTTGAAGTAAAGGTTTGGATTAGCATTACTTCAATTGAAGCCCAGCTTCATCAAGTAGTTATCTATCCTCTCATACCAAGCCTTGGGGGCTTGCTTCAAACCATAGAGGGATTTCTTCAACCTGCATACATGAGAGTCTCTATCCTGGACTTCGAACCCCAGAGGTTGCTCCACATACACCTCTTCCTTTATCGAACCATGCAAAAAAGAGGTCTTCACATCCATCTGATGGAGACTCCATACTTGCATAGTAGCAAGGGAAATAATAGATCGGATGGTGGTATAGTGGGCCACAGGTGCAAATATGTCATCATATTCTATGCCTTATTCTTGAGAGAAGCCTCGGGAAATGAATCTTGCCTTGAACTTTTTAGCACTATCATCAGATCCATGCTTAATCTTATAGAGCCATTTCGAGGTGACAATAGCTTTGTCCTCCGGTCTCGGGACCACATCCCAAACATCAATCTTCATAATGGACTCGTGCTCTTTATGCATAGCATCCTTCCAGACTTGATAATTTACATCTTATTCAAATGATCCAGGCTTTGATTGTATGATTGTAGTCATGGTTGCTAGATACACTTGGTATCTATTCAGCTTCTTGCTTTCACGGAATTTCCCCCTTGGGGCCATATGTCTCTCGACATCTTCGAGAGTATCCTAGAGCCATGAGGGTCTTCTCTTCATTGAAGGAGGTGGATCAATGGGGTCCATTGGTCCTTCACCATTATGCATCATCTCATCCTTCAGCTCTTCCTACTTCCTTGTTCTTTCATCATTATCTTCCTTGGAGCTAGGAAGATTTATCACTTTCCCGAGGGAAGCATCTTCATTGAAGGTGACATCGTGGCATATCTCCACCTCTCTTTCGGAAAAACCCTCACATATAACTTCATGATAATTTTTTAATTCGGCCATCCCTATCACCACCTTCCTTACTTTGGGAAGGGCTTTGTAATGAATGTGTCCAAACCTTCAGTGCCATAATTCAGTACGAAGAATTGTATCACATCTCATAGCCCCCAATGGACTTCCTCCAACCTGGTAGAGTGTATCAACTCTAAATAAATTAGTGAGAGCTTCATTGAAACTCTTCTTCCAGATGCGAACCTTTCCATCGATGAATGCCACCTTGAAACCTTTGTCTTCCATGGCCGAAATAGACACAAGGTTCTTCTTCAAATTAGGTACATACAATACATACATATTGCAAACAAAGGACTTGACCTTGAGATAAATTAAGGGTCACAGTCCTTGTCTTTTTCATGGGATAGGTGGAATTATCTCCAAGGATAATTTGCAGATTAGTATCCTTCTCAATCAAATAAGAGAGAGCTTTTTTAAAACCCAATGAGGTGCCTTGAAGCACCAGTATCAATCAACCTGACATCTAAGGTGTCAGGTGGAGATGCAGCAGAGAGGGAAGATACAAGAATGAATTATTTATTTTATTGTCAACAACATTAGATTCTTCATACCTAGAATTTCTTGACCTTTTCAAAAGTTTCCCATTTCCATTATGACCAGAGGGAGTCGTCCTCTTTCCTTTGAACATGTTGTTCCTTTGATTGTCATCCCCCTTATTGTTGTTGTCATCATCCCCTGGAGAATCCCTTCTATTAGGGAATTTTCTAGCATAGTGGCCAAACTTGTTACATGTCTAACATCTTCCTTTCTTTCCTTTGACCCCTGCTCTTCCATGGTTCCTCGGACCACCATTTTTCTTCTTCTTAGCACAAGCGGTGAAGGCAGCATTACCTTCATTTTAATATTCCATCATTCTTGTCTCCTCCTGAGTGCATCTCGATAATACTTCATCAAAATCATGAATCGCATTATTATTGAGAATGGTAGTAATGAATGCATGCCATTCAAAGGGGAGACCTCCAAGTACAATGAGAACCATTTCTCGATCAGCTATTGTTTCCCCAATGGCGATAAGGTTATTCCTGATTCCTGTCAACTTCAGAAAATAGGATTGAACGGATTCATCCTTGCCTTCCTTGAGATTATTCAATTGGTTCTTAAAGAAAAGAACTCGATTTGCATTGTTAGCCCTGAACATATTGACCAAATTATCATACATCTCCCTAGATGTGCCCATCTAAGAGATGTAAGCAACCAGAATTTTGTGGATGGAATCCCAGATAATCAACTTAGCTTTGATTTCCCCTTTTCTATACTGCGATTTTGTGGCAGCAAGTGCAGATGATGGAGGCTCTTGGATTGTTCCCTTCACATAGTCCATAACCTATTGATCTTCCAAGACCAAGACCAAGTCCAAAGACATCTTCCAAGCATGATAGTCAGACTTGATAGTCAACTTATCATCGACTTTTAAGCCATTATAATTTGAGGTATCCATGAGTCCCTGACAAATTCTACTTCTTCGGTGCTTGCTCTCAACACAAACTTGGGCTTGTTCTTCACCTTATCTCTAATTCCATGTAAATTTTCGAAGATGTTCTATGCTTGATGCAACTTTACTTCTAACCCGATACCAAATAAAAATCACATAAACATGAAAGTAAAATGATGATAGAACATACCAATAAATCGACGAAAGACAAGCGAAAAATACACTTAACTTGATCAGCAAAATATATGTATTGTGATGCATTACGACAGTCAACAGGATGCTTCAACCAGCGAAGTATCCTCACGGTCAGACAACCAGAAGTGTCACACAAACCTCAAGAAAGCTCCACAAAATTCAACCCAAAGTCAACGAAAGTAAATTTTTTTCATTCAATGGTCAATGTATAACAACAACAGAAAAAGTCAACGCAGCAAGTCAAAGGTCAACATCTAGCCTCGAGTTTTATGCCAAATAATGCAGACTTCAAAAATCGTAATTTTGGTCGAGTTTGATGCCAAAGGGACCAAACATTGACCAAAGTCAACAGTGGTCAAACATGCGCTGAAACCTTAGAAAAATCTAAACAGAAAACCCTAGTTTTTGTTCCACACATGTGAGAAGAGAAGCCTCCAAATGATGATCGAACCAATCAGACACAAGAGAGAAGTGTGTGATGAGTGGATGATGAAATGAACTCCAAGACTGTCCAATATATATCCATCTCTTAGGGTGTGTGACACATCTGTTGGGGCTCCAAGCCTACATTACAATAATGGTCGACCTTGCACATAAGTGGAATAAATTCAAAATAAATGTTCTACTCATCCAATCAAGATGATATTTAGATCGATCTTGCACCTCTTCGAAAGAGGAATCCAATAAAAATATTGGCATCATCATCTGAGTAGTACAACATGGAGTTTGGACCTAGTTGCCCAAAATTAACAGGAATCCATCTCCATGGATTACATGTCAGGCCTTCCTTCTACTAAGCATGGAAATGACTGTGTTTTCGTGGTCGTCGACAGATTCTCGAAGATGGCCATTATGTCGACCTGCAAGAAGAATATCACAGTATAATTCATTGTTAAACTCTTATTTGAACAAGTGTGGGTGAACTTTGGAATCCCACAGTCTATCATCTCAGATCGGAACAATAGGTTCCTTAGCACATTTTGGTCCAAGCTTTGGTCAATGCTGGACACCAAGCTCACCAAGTCCAACACTTTCTATCCCCAAACTGATGGCTAGAAAGAGGTCATCAACAGGATGATTGTACACATTTTGTGCATGTAAAATTCAAAGCATACATGCACATGGGATGAGAGCCTTCCCTATGTACAACACAATTATAACCGGGCTCTCTGCAGCTCAACCGGCCATATCCCCTTTCAGGTGGACCTGGGGTTCCAGGCACTATGTCCCATTGACGTAGCCATGCCATTTGTGGCTACTCAGGCCAATTCGGCTCATGTCCAGTCTGAAGATGACAAAGCGAAAAACTTCATTGAGAACATTCAGCACATCCGCTAGTAGTTTCATGACATATTGGACAGATCCAATGCTAAGTACAAGCAAAGACATGATCAACATCGTGTGCCACACCACTTCCAAGTGGGTGAAAAAATGTGGCTGCATTTGTAGAAGAAGCGCCTCACTGGACCCCACCGCTTCGCTCGCTCCGATATGGGCCATACACCATCACCAAGGTTGTAGGGAACAATGCCTTCGAGCTCAATATTCCACAATTCCTTGGTCTGCACCCAGTATTCAATTTGGATCGCCTTCGGCCCTATTTCCCACCTATACTAGACACCTCTAACATTGCAGAACAACTCACACCATCAGAGTTAAACCCAGACTACATGTAACAGGCCACCACAGATTGTATCATGGACATGCAAATCAAGAACACTTGCCAACAGAACATCCAACTATATCAGGTGGTCAAAGCTGGGCAAATCCTGCACCAAGGAAAGTGGTTTACCAGGGACCAAGTTAAGCAGAAGTTTCATCATCTCATGGAGGAACTCAACGCAATGGGGACCATTTCTTCCTAAGGGGGGGGGGGGGAATGATCCTGGTGGATATTGGTGACAACCCGCCTATTCCACTTGGGGCCTCACCATTGTTTCTTTCAGTTTTTCAGTTTCCTTAATAATAGCACAGTTTACTATTTTTAGCAGTTTTTTGGGTCCTGAACTTCTGGAGTCGTTTTGAGGCCCTGAACAACATTTTTTTGGGCATCGCTTCTCCTGCAATTTTTATTATGTTCTGGAATTGATATTCATGTTTAGCAATTGTATTCCTTAGATAAATTTTTCTAACGATGTATCATGTACGTCAAACGGAGATAGTATGCCAAATTTACGACCCCGGGAAATTGATGTACCAATTTACCCCGACGGGGCCCATATTTTGGAGTTTCATCTCCTAGGGTTAGTTTTTTGGATGTTTAGGGTTTTTCATTGTTTCTCAATAATATATAGGCCTTAGATCCTCATTGTAACACATATTTCAAAGGCATTTAGCCACCACATCTCTTCTCAAAGATAAGCTACCAGCGCCTTAGCAAGTTTATTTCCATTATGTCTGTAAGCATATTTCTGTTATTTGATATTAATGAAATGAAGTATTCTTTCCACTGCATCTCTATGTTTATGTCTATTTCTATATTTTATTGTGTTCCTGCATAAATCTGGATTATTGGTATCAGAGCAGTCTCCTATTTCTATGTTTTTCATTGCATGTCCCCAACAAGGTCAGGGTATAAGGAGTTAGGGCTCGATTTGGATGAACCCTTGCAAGATCAACCTTGCAAACCCCGAATACCTCCCATGGAGGAAGAAAAGAAAGACAAGGGAGTAGGATATCCTATCAAAATATTACTGGAGGAGGCCCTCAAGAAAAAAAGGAACGCATTGATGGATAAATTTTCTCAGATCCTTCAACGGTTGGCCACCTACAGCGCATCTGCATCCAACAACCACTCTGGAAGCACCACTCCCTTCAAGGTATAGGTAAACTTTGACATTCCTATATTTGAAGACCATATAGATGCATACATCGTAGGTAAATGTTTTAATTTTCTATAAGGGTATTTCTGGGTCCATGATTTCTTCGACCGAGAAAAGATTATTTTTTCACACCTCAAAGCTACCCCCCATGTCAAAGACTGGTGGGAAACCTACTATGAGAAAAAGGACGTGGGGGAACCCTCTATGTTATTGGCCGCACCCACTTGGAATTCATTCCGAGACGGTATCAAGGAACAATATTACCTCGTGGGGAGCTATGAGGACAAGTACATCCAATGGACCACGATGTAGCAGCAAAGGGATCAAGATGTGCACGAACTGTCGAATTAGTTCCATACCCTACACACAAAGTTGTGTATTAAATATTCAGAGAGATATTTGGTGCTCAAGTACCATAGCTGTCTGCAAAGACAAATTCAGGAAGAAATGGAGTTCCTCGACATTACCTCGCTTGGCACAGTATATCGCTATGCCGCCAAGATCGAGTAAAAATTTAGGGAGAAGAAGCGATACTTTGGATCCATGAATCCAAATCTAGGGAAAGGCACCCCCGAACCACAGAAAAAGTAGCAGAGCCAAAGTGGAGAGACTCAGAACACCACCACAAATCCAAATAAGGACATGGGGAAGTGGTGTGAATTTCATAACAACCCCACTCACATCACAAACAAGTGCCAGTCCAAACAGTCGTCGGTTGCCAAACTGAAGGCACCCGAATCAAATGTTCTAATCCTGATCGAGAACCAGACAAGGGAGATGAAAAAGGAAATAGATCATTGATGTGGACTCCAGTTCCATTGTTTCCACAAAAAATCTCCAGAGGGAGGACCCCGGGGATCCAGAGGAGGGGGAGCGCCTATTCCATTCGCAGATGTGGGTGAATGGTTCTCCAATACAATTTCTTGAATTAGCAGAATTCAAAAGAATCTCATTTTAGTATAGGTCGTGAAGTGGCTTGGCCTCCCGACCATAGCACACCCTCAGTCATATACCATCGGGTGGCTTCACCCAGGGAGAGATCTTCACATCTGCCAGCAATGTCGGCTTACATACAGCATCAAGTCATTCATGGATAAGGTATTGTGTGATGTTTCTCCTCTTGATGTAGCTGATGTATAATTGAGACAAACATACTTGTGGAGGTGACATTTTGTGCATGATTCTAGGCCTCGTTCTGTTTTTATTACTTTGGAAAATAAATTGTATAGGATGTCCGAGGTAGTACCGCCTCCTGCCATCTCCTTGACTATTGCAAAACAATGCAGTAAGATTGTTTCCCGAACTAGGAAATTTATTTTCCTTACAACTCGCTCATAGGGAAAGAAGAAGATTGTGGTGACAGCCTAAAAATAGGGCTCCTTTGCACGGTTGGAGCAGATGGACAAAGTTGTGGAGGAATACGAGGACATTTTCTCCTCACCCACAAAAGTTCCTCTACATTTTCAAGACAAGCACTCCATCGATCTGACACCCGGTGCACCGCCGCTTGATATTGTCATACCTCATGTGATTACACAGACAAAATCCACACAAGTACTATCTGAGGAAACCAAATTTATTGGATGCATCTAGCACGTCCACCAGCAAGTCCACGACATCTTGGACAAATCCAATACCAAGTTTAGCATAATTTTCCTCTCGTAGAGGAACTTAACGCAATGGGGACCATTGCTTCCTAAGGAGGGAGGAATGATCCAAGTGGATATTCGTTGCCACCTTTGAGTACATCATATCTTGCACTTCTTGCTCCATTTCCAAACCCACCATCAAGAAGCAAGGCCTCTATACTCTACTACCTACCCCTAGTCGACCTTGGGAATCCATCTCTATGGATTACATGTTGAGCCTTCCTTCTACTAAGCATGGAAATGATTGTGTTTTCGTGGTCGTCGACAGATTCTCGAAGATGGCCATTATGTCGGCCTGCAAGAATAATATCACAACAAAATCAACTGCTAAGCTCTTCTTTGAACGAGTGTGGGTGCACTTTGGGATCCCACAGTCTATCATCTCGGTTCAGGACATTTGGTTCCTCAGCGCATTTTGGTCCAGCCTCTAGTCAATGTTGTACACCAAGCTCACTAAGTCCATAGCTTTCCATCCCCAAACTGATGACCAGATAGAGGTCGTCAACAGGATGATTGTACACATTCTGCACATGTACAATTCAAATCTTCCATGCACATGGGATGAGAGCCTTCCCTATGTACAACACAGTTATAACTGGTCTCTCCACATCTCAACCGGCCAATGCCCCTTTCAAGTGGGCCTGGGATTCGAGCCACTATGTCCCATTGACGTATCCATGCCATTTGTGGCTACTCAGGCCGATTCGGCTCATGTCCAGTCTGAAGCTGACAAAGAGAACAACTTCATTGAGCACATTCAGCACATCTGCCAGCAGGTTCATGACATATTGGACAGAGCCAATGTTAAGTACAAGCAACGACAAGAACAACATCGGGTGCCACACCACTTCTAGGTGGGTGAAAAAGTGTGTCTACATTTGCAGAAGGAGTGCCTCACTAGAACCCACCGCAAGTTGCGCCCGCTCCGATATGGTCCATACACCATCACCAAGGTTGCAGGGAACAATGTCTTCAACGTTAGTATTCCAGCATTCCTTGGTCTGCACCTAGTATTCAATGTGGACCACCTCCGTCCCTATTTCCCACCTCCATTGGACACCTCTGACATTGCAAAACAACTCACACCATTAGAGTTAAACCAAGACTGCATGGAACAGTCCACCACAGATTGTATCATGGACATGCAAATAAAGAACACTCGCCGGCAGAATATCCAACTGTATTGGGTGGTCAAAGCTGGCCAACTCCTACACCAAGGCAAGTGGTTCACCAGGGACCAAGTTCAGCAGAAGTTTCCTCATCTCATGGAGGAACTCAACACAATGGGGAACATTGCTTCCTAAGGGGGGGGGGAATGATCCAAGTGGATATTGGTGGCCACCCGCCTATTCCACTTGGGGCCCCACCATTGTTTCTTTCAGTTTTTCAGTTTCCTTAATAATAGCACAGTTTACTATTTTTAGCAATTTTTTGGGTCATGAACTTCTGGAGCCATTTTGAGGCCCTAAACGACGTTTTTTTTGGCATCACTTCTCTGGAAAATATGGTTCCGATCTAGAATTCAATACCAAAATTTATATTCACGGTCATCAGTTGCAGTCCTCAGATAGATATTTCTAACGATGTATCATGTGCAACAAACGGAGATAATATGCCAAAAGTTACAACCCCGGGAAATCTATGTACCAATTTACCCCGATGAGGCCCATATTCTAGCATTTCATATCCTAGGGTTAAGTTTTTGAATGTTTAGGGTTTTCCATTGTTTCTCAATAATATATAGGCCTTCGAGCCTCATTTTCACACAGATTTCAGAGGCTTGTAGCCGCCAAATCCAAGGAGGTCCTTTTCAAATGGTCGGTCATACCTTTAGGGATGACGAATGCCTGACAAACTTCATGAGGTTGATGGAAAATATCTTGAGACCCTTCACCAACACATTCATAGTGGTGTATTTTCATGAAATCCTGATCTTCATCCATATTTAGGAAGAGCACCTCCACCACATTCGACAGGTCCTCCAAACACTACGGCAACACAAGTTATGTGCCAATTTGGAGAAATGCACTTTTGGAATAACCCAGGTTCAATATATGGGGTACATCATTGATGAGAAAGGTGTGAATGTGGACCCAAGAAATATATAGGTCATTCGAGATTGGTCGTCCCCAAACACTCTAACAAAGCTTCGCAGCTTTCTGGATCTTGCCAACTTCTACTGCAGGTTTATGTTTGGTTCTCTCATATCGCTTGGTCTTTGAGTCAAGTCACCAAGGGAGGAGTGAAAGAAAATATCTTTTGGTCTGAATCCTAAAATAAGGCATTTTTTGTGTTGAAGCATCACCTCTGCTCTACATAAGCGCTCACATTACCAGACCTGAAGCAACCATTTGAGATTGAGGCATATGCCTCTGAATATGTTATTGGTGCAGTTCTTACTCAGGGGGGGAATCCAGTGGCATATCACAATGAGACACTTTTAGACAGTATAAAATTATCACACCTATGACAAAGAGATTTATTCCACTTTGCAAGCATGCCGAAAATGGAAGCTCTACATTTGGGGGAAGGAAACTGTCATACACATAGACCACCAACCCCTGAAATTCATATAAAAACAAGGGAAGTTGCAGAATGATCACCATCAGAAATGGTCCACATACCTGCAAAACTACCATTTGAACACTAAGTATAAGAAGGGAAGCACCAACAATATTCCATACTGCCTCAGCCGACTGTCGATCGCAAAGTTGACCACTGTTCTCAACGCTTGTGTGCACGAGACTTCAGGGTGGCCGCATCTTTACAAGAGCGATCCAGAATTTGACAACACATACCATACGCTCCTGGAAGTCAAGCAAGTTCCAAATTTTCACCTCCAAGATGCATTGTTATGCCACCTAGGACACCTTTTCGTTTTTTCAAGTGAGTGTGCCAAGATGATTTGGGAAGTGTGCTACAGTTGGGACGTTAGACATTTCTGGGTATAGAAAATAGTTGTTGTGTTGCAGAAGTATTTCGATTGGCCAAACCTTCGACACAATTTTGGGAAGTACATCAGATCATGCACTACTTACGTCATTGCCAAACTAGCCATCAAGAATCAAGGCCTATATACTCCACTACCTACTCCTATTCAACCTTGGGATTCCATCTCCATGGATTACATGTCCAACCTTCCTTATACCAAGCATGGAAACAACTATTTTTTTGAGGTCATCAACAGATTCTCTAAGATGGCCATTCTGGCAACCTAAAAAAAGAGTGTCATAGCAGAAGCCAATGCTAAGCTCTTCTTTGAATGAGTATGGGTACACTTTGGGATCCCACGGTCCATTATCTCATATCGGGACAACAGGTTCCTAAGTAAATTTTAGTCAAGTCTCTAGTCGATGTTGAATACTAAGCTCACTAAGTCCATGGTTTTCAACCCCCAAACTGATGGTTAACCAGAGATCATCAATAAGATGATCGTACACATTTTGTGCATGTAAAAAATGAAAAATCCATGCACTTGGGATGAAATACTTCCCTATGTCCAACACAGATACAACTGAGCTCTCCATTTTTCAACTGGACATAGCCCCTTTGAGGTGGGGTTGTGATTCCAACCACTATGTTCCATTGATGTGGCCATACCATTTGTAGCTACTCAGGTAGATTCAGCTCATATCAAATCCGAACCTAACAGGGTGAATAGCTTCATTGCACAGATTCATCATGTCCTCCAATAGGTCCATGACATATTGGACAGAGTCAATGCTAAGTGCAAGGAGCAACATGATCAACATCAGGTGCTACACAAGTTCCAGGTGGGCGACAAAGTTTCACTACATTTGCTGAAGGAGCGCCTCACAAGTTCCCACTGCAAGCTTCACCCACTCTGATATGGATCATACACCATGACCAATACTGTAGGGGAAAATTCCTTCGATCTCAGCATTCCACCATTCCTTGGTTTGCACCCAGTGTTCAATGTGGACCACCTTCGGCCATAATTTCCACCAGTACTAAAGACATTAGACATTGCAAAACAACTCACACCAACAAAGTTAAACCCAGACTGCATGGAACGGGCCACAACTGATTGGATCATAGAAACATCGATCAATAAAACTCATCAACATAGGATCCATATATATTTATATGTCATAGCAGGCCAACTCCTTCACCAGGGTAAGCGGTTCACTAGGGACCAAGTTCAACAAAAATTTCTGCGCCTCATGGAGGCTCTAGACGCAATGGGGACCATTGCTTCCTAAGGAGGTAGGACTGATGCAGGTGGATATTGGTAGCCACCCACCTATTCCACCTAGATCTCCAGTCGGTTTCATCATTTTCCTTGTTTATAGCAACATGTACTATTTTTAGCAGTTTTTCACGTCATAAACTTTCGGAGCAGTTTTGACCCCGAAAATGACATTTTTTATGTCTGCAATAGGCCCATATATATAGGTAGGGGCCTATGGAAAATCCTATATTACTCATAGATATATTTCTAATGAGATAATATGACCAAGTTACAACCCTAGGAAGTTTTCTACCCAACTAACCCCAACGGGGCCCACAAACTCTCGACGTTCCATCTACTTGGGTTAGGGTTTTGGTAGTTTAGGGTTTTCCCTTGTTGTTCAATAATAAAAATTCCCTTGAGCCTAATTGTAACATAGTTCAGAGGTAGGTATCTTCCACATCTCTTCTCAGAGATAAGCTACCATCGCTCGAACTAGTTTATTTCCATTTTATATGTAAGCATATTTCAATTCTTTGATATTAATGAAATGAAGTTTTATTTTTGTTGAACCTCTATATTTATTTTTAATCCATATTATATTTCATTCCTACATAAGTCTGGATCATCGTGTGGAAATTTTTCTTGAAGCGAGAAGAAACAAAAACAGTCTACAGGAAGAGCATTTATGCCAAAAATCGATTCAAATGTGGCACTCTAACGTTGTCAATTTGGAACTACTCTTGCCTATAAGGTGGTGGATAGGGAGATCATATGCATTTTGGTTACCTTCTCACCCTCTCCGTTATAAGGCAATGGATTTTCCATTTTTGAAGGGAGTGGGTGACTCCTCAGATAGTTTTGGTGATTTCAGAAGTGAAGTGGAAGCAATGATCTCTCGAATTATAGAACAAATTCTGAATGAAGCCATGTCTCATTTATCCCTATTGATGGACCAATTGGAGGGCCTGCAGAAGGACACAGAGCTTTTATAGGCTGCCTCGCAGGTAATTATGTTGAATATTGAGAACTTATACCGGAAGGCAAAGAGCGCAGAGGAGAAATTTTAAACTGATGTATTGCATGCTTTCAAACAAGTGTTCGTCATTGGGGAAGGTGGCATAAATGTGCAATTTGGAGGAAAACTGGGAGCTCCCTCCCTAGAAATCCATCATGTAGCACTTCAAAGTGATCCTGAGGATATAGGTCAACAAAAGGAGGTTTCAGTGGTTAATATGGAGGAAGCGGAACAACAAGCTCCGGACAAAGAATCCAGTTAGTTCTTATATGAAATAGTTAGCGTACATTTGTATTTTTTTATGGTTTGTAAATATGTAATGTTTAATGGAAATTTTTGCTGGGTATATAAGCCAAATATTGTAAGAAATATTAAACAGATATGTTTGAAACCTCCTGACCTTTGGTCAGATCCATTTTGGAGTATTTTAGGCATGAAACTATTGTTGAATGTATTGGTTTTGGCAAAATTACAACTTATTTAATAGATAATATTTGTTTCTCTTAAAAAAAATGAAAGATATTTTATTTTATTTTATTGCTTTCTAAAATAATAATAATACCTTATTAAATATAAAATAGACACCTTGGCGAACTATTTCAAGTGTTGTGATGCTCTGTACACTACAGTCGTGACCTAGGCACCAGCGCGTGCCCTACAATTTGCAGTTGCTTGCTCTCAGATCCATGGCCCCTTTGGTGGATAACCCGGAGGCGGCCCCTCTACCTGATCATGCCCAGTCCTTCTCAGCCTTTACCAGTTCTTTAAACCATCCTCGACCTAGACTGGCAATATCCAAGTTCATCAAGAAACTAGAGGGCATTCAGGAAATCTCTCTTCCCCCTACAATCCCCCATATGGCAGCTCTCTCGCTTGCCGAAAAAGGACTCATTGGATAATTTACAAGTCTGTGGCCTTCACCAAAGACGGTTCAAAAATGGGTTGAACGAAGCTGGACAGACAAGATCAGTGGAAAAATTTCAATCAAATTCTGTGGAAAATGCTATTTCACATTCCATTTCGAGACAAAAGAAGACAAGGATCTGACATTGAAAAATGGACCATACTTTATGGACACCAGAGGGCTCTACCTAAAAAAATGGACACCAGATTTTGATCCTGAGCTTGACGTCCCCAATGATCTTCCTGTCCACGTTCGCCTCCCTCACCTCCCCTTGCATTGCTGGGGTGACGACTCAGTTTGGGAAATCAGGAATGTTGTAGGAAATTTCATAGATAGAAGCGAGCCAAAGGACAACGTGCAAGCATGCACCAGGATCTGTGTTGAAGTGGATCTGGGGAAAGGTCTACCAAAGGCGATCAAACTGAAGGTTGACAACTGGACTCACATACAGCAGCTAGACTACGATCAAAGTGTAAGGTATGCCATGAATACACTCATTTTGCTAATAGATGCACCAAAGTTATTGAGGTTGAAAACTCAGATCTAGAAACTCAATGGGAAACCGTAAAATATTTAAAAGAAAAAAAAAATGCTCTGAACCCAAGAAACTCAGGCATCCCTCCTGCCCAACCCTCTCAACCTTCTGCCCCCCTTGGCTCCACCTTTTCCAACCCATCTTCAACCCCTCAGCCTTCCCCTGACCCCTCTCTCAATCCCTCCCTCATCCCACCTCTTGCCTCCTCAAACCCCTTTTCATCCCTCGCCTCTTCAGAGGAGGACCCCCCACAACCCTCCATTCCTCTTCTTGAATCTCCTCAGATCTCCCCTTCCAAGTCCTGCCCTCCTTCCTCCTCTGCAGAACCTTCTTCTACCTGTATTTTCACTAGGAATTTATCCAAAGAACATGGGGTCATTCTAGAGATCCTTAAAAAGTCTGGCCCCAGAAGGAAATCAACCAAACACCATCGAGATGAAGCAGCCCAGAAGGACATTTCCCTTGGAATCTAGCACCTTATTGAATCCTTCATTGGAGGGAAAATCAGTAGAGAAACAAACCAGAATGAATTATGAGGGAAGACAAGTCCTCAACCTGCATTCCTGAAATGATGAAAGCCCTCTCTTGGAGTTGTAGGGAACTAGGTCACCCCTCAAAAATCTCAACCCTAAGAGACATTCTCAATCAAGAAAAACCTAACATCATTCTCCTTCAAGAAACAAAGCAAGGACAAAGAGACATGGAAAATATTATAAGCAAGGTGAAGAATTACATGGGCACTGTGATGGAATCTAAAGGTGCCTCCGGAGGATTAGCCACCATTTGGAACCAAAATACTTGGAAACATATCGCAACTGTCAAGACCCAAAACTGGATCAAATTCAATCTTTAGAGCATTCAAGAGAACATTGTGATCATTGTGTACAATATATATGGGCCAAATCATTACAAGGATAAAGAACTATGTTGGAGCACCATGAAAGCAGATATAGACAATGAAGGTAATAACTATATCATCATTGGAGGAGACCTTAACTTGATCTTGCGCGCCAATGAAAAAATATGAGGCAGCTTTAACTCTGATCCCTCAAGAGATCAGCTTGAATTCATAATCCAAGACCATGATTTGGTCGACATCATTCCCGAAAATCAAAAATTCACATGGAGCAATCGAAGAATTGGAGCTGGGAACATTATGGAGAGGCTCAACCGCTTTATTTTGGTTGTCCCCCTAATCTCTCATTTCTTTGTTGCCTCTTCTAGTACCCTATATTTCTCTATCTCTGACCACTACCCCGTTACCCTCTCCCTAGGATATCAGTCCTCCCTAGGACCTCTCCCTTTCAAATACAATCCTCTTTCGAATCACTACCCCGAAGTCAGACGGATCATGCTTCACTCTTGGCAACAGCACATTGAGGCCTCCCCTATGTACATCTGGGAATTAAAACTAAAGCAAGTTCGTATGGCGCTTAAAGACTGGGCTAAATCTCAATACAAGGAACCTGAAAAGTCATAAATGAAATCAAAAGGAAGCTATAAGAAGTTCATGTCGACATTGACACTTATGGAGTGAACCAAGAAAAGCAGGAGGAGGAGAAAATCCTATACTGGAGCTTATATAAAGCTAAAATAAAATGGACGAGAAATGGAGGCTTAAATCAAGAAACCTTTGGCTTGAGGCTGGTGATAAAAACACCTCCTTCTTCCATAAA
Organism: Pinus albicaulis; assembly: GCA_034641835.2. Classification (NCBI taxonomy): domain Eukaryota; kingdom Viridiplantae; phylum Streptophyta; class Pinopsida; order Pinales; family Pinaceae; genus Pinus; species Pinus albicaulis. The sequence goes on from CM076572.1 coordinate 541,173,607, forward strand.
CAAGCCACGGTAAGAAAGACAAGGAATAGCATCTCATTCAGTATTGATGATGAAGGGGAAGTTCACAAAGATCAGGAAGGTATCAAGGCTACAACTTACAACCATTATAAAAATCTTCTCTCTGAAACAATAGTTTCGGAGGATTATTCTAATCTCCTGAATTACATGCCCAAGCTAATTACATATGAGATTAATAATTCCCTCACAAAAGATATCAAGGAGACCGAAATTCTAAAATCTATTTGGTCCTTGCATCCAGACAAGTCTCCGACCGGATGGCTTCTCCATTAGTTTCTTCCGGACCTTTTGGGAATTCATCATAAAATATCTTACCAAAATGATACAATGGGTTCAAATAAATAAGAAGATCGTTGGCTTTACCAACTCCGCCTTCCTCGCTTTTATACCCAAATAGAACTGTACCTCATCCTTCTCCAGATTTAGACCCATTTCCCTCTACAACTCCTCTTATAAAATCATAACTAAAATCCTCACAACCTGCCTTAAGCCACACCTCCCTAACCTCATATCTGAAAATCAAGGGGGCTTCATTTCTCAAATACAAATCTCTGACTCTACCCTTTTGGTTCAAGAAGCCATTCACTCGATTATAATGAGATCTGAGAAAATATTTATCTTGAAACTCAATCTTGCTAATGCTTTTGATAGAGTAAGGCATTCATTTCTCATTTCTGTCCTCCAAATTATGGGATTCGAAAATGACTTCATATCTCTCATCAATGCCTACATCTCCAACACTTTTATCTCTCCCTTAGTCAAGAGAAGGCTAGGGAAATTATTTCAATCTACCCGAGGTCTCAGGTAAGGCTGCCCACTTTCTCCCTTCCTTTTCATCCTCATGGCAGAGTCTTTTAGCAGAGCCCTGGATCATAAGTGCATATTTGGGCTCATCATTGGAATCAAGTTCAGCAACAGAGTTAAGAACATGAACCACTCACAATTCGTTGATGACACCATTTTGAAGGGTGGAACCACTTGCATTATTGCTCAGATATTCAAAACTATTCTTGACAAGTTTATGATTTTTTCAAGAGGGTTGATTAACTATCACAAAAGTTGCATCTATGGGTGGAATGCTACAAATAGCACTATGCATAGCATTGCTCAAATTTTTGGAGTCTCCTACAAGATAAATTAGACCCATTTTAATTACCTTGGGATGCCAGTCAGTTCTGGACCCCTAAAGGCTGAGGTTTGGAACATCACCATCAACAAATTGAAAAAGAGAATGCAGCAATGGGGATCTTCCTGGCTTAATTTGGCCAGGTGCATAGTCCTCTTAAAAGCTTTCCTCACTACCTTCCCACTGTATCACTTCTCCTTGCTTCATGCTCCTTCTAGCATTCATAAAAAAATAGAAGTTGTTGTAAGGCATTTCTTATGGCAAGGAGGAAAAAATGAAAAGAAGAAATTCAATCTAATTAAATAATTATGATCATGGTGGACTTGGTATTCGCATTCCAAATCTTCTAAAAATTCCTTTGGGGGGGGAATTGTGTGGCGCTTCATCATCGAACAACAATCTTGGTGGAAGCAAGTGCTCGAGACCAAATATCTCACCACAGCCAGACATAATCTTCTTGATCAGGATATCCCAATAAGACTTTGTTCCATAATTTGGACTCTATGCAAAAAATCCATTCCATTTATTAGCAGAAATATTTCTAAAGTTCCTCAAGGAGGAAGCAGCATTAAAATCTGGGAGGATAAAATCATGGGGACAGTCTCCCCTCACTGACAGCCAGAGCATCCATTGTATCGAAAAATTTCTTAGGATTTAAGATATAAACACCAGGGATCAAATTTCCAAGTGGGATGAGCACTCCAGTGCATGGAATGGGTGGGTCTTCCATATTCCTCCCCCTCATCTTAACGTCGAACTAGAAAATCTGAAAGCAATGCTACATGGAGAAGCTCCATTGGTTAAAGGAAACCAAGACAGTTTTCGGTGGGATCCTTCATGCTCGACATACTCAATAAAAGTGACTTATGGATCCCTTCTTAAAGAATAGTTTCCCTCTCCTCTATGGCCCATCTAGAAGCTCATTTGGAAATCAGAAGCCCTTCCAAAGATAAAAATGTTGATCTGGAATCTGCTTAAAGACAAAAATACTGACCTCTAATAAATTTTTAAAAAAGAGGTATTTTTGGCCCCTCCATATGCTCCCTCTATCAAAAATATGAAGAGACTGCACTCCATCTCTTTGTGAGGTGTCCCTTCGCAAAACATTGCTGGAGTGACCTCACAAATTTCTCTCAAATCGATCTTTCAACTATCAATTCGATCTCAAAGTTGATAATCAATTGGAAAAAAATATTTCCCTAGGGAAATAAGAGCAAAACATTGCCAAAAGGGTCTGGGACACCCTCCCATATGTACTTCTCTGGATTATCTTCCTAGCAATAAATAAGATGATTTTCCAGGATTAAAAACCCTGCCCAAGGATCTCCCAAAGCAATACCTAGAGCCTCATGGTGGAGTCGATATTATCCAAAAATAACAGTTGTTTCAAATTCACTGACCTTCAAGCTGAAGAAAGAATATTTCTAGGGAGAGCTCTCGACAATCCTGGATATAACAACACTCCAATCAAGCAAACCCTTCAAAAAGAGCAATGGAAGATAAGGCTCAAGGAAAAATAATTCATCGAATGGATGGAGGAACCCAATAGACCTGCATTTTTCTTTGATGGAGCATCAAAGGCCAACCCAGGCTTGTTGGGGCAGGAGTTCTCATAAAGGATGAGAACACCAACGTTATGACCTCCTTTGAATAGGGACTCAGCTCATTGTCAAACAACAAATCCGAGGCCTACGCTCTGCTCAAAGGACTCCAAATGATAAAGAGCCTCAATCTTTCTAACGTTATGGTATTTGGAGACTCTGCCATTTTCATTAGTATGATGATAAACGATAATCAAACCTCCAACATAGCTCTCAGCAGGCTCATTCAATAGATGTCATATTCTGATAAAAATATGGAGGATCTCTCATTTTACCATATTCTTAGAGTGAACAATAAGCAAGCAGACAACTTGGCTAACAAAGCATGCAGTAGACCAGCCAGTCAATTTCTCAATCACGATGTCATCTCTTTCTCACCTCTGCCATGATTCTCTCTCTGTAATCATATCTATCTAACATGATTCACTGCAAGATTTTGTCTGAAATGATCAGAGCCCCCCATCCCTACAATAACGCCTCTCCCATGACCCTATATCCTTGTATTCCTCACCATGACCCTCCCCTCCTATCTACCTGCTTTATCTATTTGCTCTCATTCTTCACAATGTCATTCCACCTCTCCCTCTGTGATTGCTCCCATCTTTCCCAGCTAAGATATCAGCCTCTCCTCCTCCTGATTAGCTGCAAGATCACCTTGTCTCTTTTTCCCTACGCTCCCTACCCCTTGGTTGCAGAATCCACTCCATTATGGTTCAGATCCCTCTGCCATACTTCTACTCTTATTGCTATGCCAGATTTCCTCTCTTGTTACTTTTCCAGATTTCTACTCTTGTTGCTCTGCCAAACTTCTTCTCTTGCTGCTATGCCTGCCTTCATCTTCTGCTCCCTTGTGAACTATCCCAGCACAACTTCACCTCCTCCGTTTGTTATGTGCACCCATACCTAGTTCATTGGTAACACCATGAGAAGCGAAAATTGTTTTCATTGTGTAGATCTGCAAACAGAAATGACCCAGATTAAAGGACAGCTAGAGATCATGGAAGAAAAAAATCAAGTGGATACCAGCTTCCTTCAGCAACAGGCTCAGTCCTATCAGAATTAGCTCCTAGAAACCACCAATCGATGAGCTCATGTGGAAGAATCTCTCCAAATTCTGAAATACATGTTAGACAAACACTCAGCTCCTAGCTCCAGCTCAAACAATGTAAGAAATGCCAGTCCTAATTACAACATTGATGCATCAACTGGACGGCCAATCGGCATTGACTAATATCATTCCTTCTCTTTCTCTTTGGCTCATGTCTTTTAAATTCACTCTCATGCTTTCGCAGTTTTTCAGAATCTATCTTGAATCTGTAATGCAGTATAGTGTGAACAGTTGACACAATGGAGGCTCGGCATTTTGTCTTTGCATCCCTCCTTGGTTGTCCTTAGCACCATCGAAATGTAACAAGGAAATCTATCCTTTTTTCTTTTCTTTTTTTAATACAATATAGCAACCGACTTGATTTTTTGAATCTGCACATAATTGATAAATTATGATGTTCGAGATGGGTGGTTCAATCTAAGTTGTGCAAAATTTGTTTCAACAACATTATTTCAAAGACCAGAGGGTGAGATCTCTTGCGATGTTGTTGGAGCCAAGAACAGTCCATTTGGTGGGTTTAGTGTTTAATCTGCTGCATTAAACATGGTCAACCCTAGTGAGGTTGTTGAACTCGACCCTGAGCCGGAAGACATTCTGTCAATATGGGGGAAGGATTTAACGGCACAGAATATTGAGCGGTTCTTTGGGACAAGCGGCCACCACGGGATCTTGAAACCAGAACCAGATCTGCAAGAGTCGTGGAGGAACAGGGCTTCAATCGGATTGCTGGAAGAAAGCTTGGGGTTGACTGTGCAGAGCAATCAAGAGGCTCTTGTCCAATTCGAACCCCAGAAATCGAAAATTCAGAAGGAGGGTTACCCTCAGGTAGATCTACCCAGCTATCTCCAAGTAAGTAATGCCAAATCCCTCCTTCCTGCTTGTTCTTTTACCGGAGGTCTTGAAGATGAGGTACTCGGTCATGGATCAAAAATCTGGACTTGGCATAGCCCGGGAGGAGGGCTCAAAACTGACCTAGGGTCGGTTGAGGTAGGAAGATCACCGGCAGTAACCAGATCCTCTATTGCAAGAGATTTGATAAACCCTAGCATGATTTCTGGATTGGTGGAAGCAAGATCTAGAGAGGGATCGGGTCTAAGGAAGGAATATTCGGCTTTCGAAACTGTTAAGCAGTCAGCAGAGGTGGGATTAGCAAAGGATGTTGACAAAAGAACTGGAAACATGGGCAATGCGGAAGTCATTGCTATAGAGACCCCCTCAGAAAATCTGCTAGTAGACAAGAACGATTCTTCGCAGCAAGCAGAAGCAGAAAATGGTGTTGTTGTCACACAAGGTAGGGAGGAGGTCTCAGGCAAGAGGAAGAACGGGGAGAAAAGGAAAAAATATAAATTTATCAAGAAAAAGGAGATCGAAGCAAATATAGTGCTGGGGATGGATGTCCAAATAGAGGAAGCTATTGGGGTGGCCGAATGCACTTTGGTAGGACGAGCGAGGGGGAAAAAATATTCAGCTCAATTCATCCAAAATTGGGCAGATCAACAATGGCAGGCAACCCCAGAAAAATCTTTCAAGATATCAGTTCTGGAAAAAGGATGGTTCATGGTGCAATTTGAGAAGAAGGAAATGGCAGACTGGGTTATAGGGAAAAATTGGGCCTTCGGCAACCATCCTCTACTTTTCAGGCGATGGAATCCACTGTTTGACGCCCAGCGAGAAAAGGTTGAAACTTTCCCGGTCTGGGTTCGAGTTCCTAGTCTGCCTCCTTTCCTTTGGGTGGATTCATTTTTCAGGTCCATAGGGAATATGCTCGGCACTTATTTGGAAGCAGATATGTCTTTCATTGAAACAAAGAATAAGGCCATGGCACGGATATTGGTCAGTTTTAACCCCGGAGAAGGTCTTGCGGAAAATATCAAAATCCAGTACCGAGACCTCATTTTTGACCAGCCATTGGACTACGAACATCTGCCATTCAAATGTCACAGATGCCATGTGTATGGCCATCTAGAAAGGGACTGCCCGTTGGGTTTTCATCGCAGAAGGAAACACAAGAGAGCCGAGGAGGAGGTGGTAACAGCCGAAAAAGAAAAATATTCTAGGCATAAGAAGGCTCAAGAGGAGGATGCCATGGAGGTGGATAGGAGTCAGAAGGAGATGTCTTTGAAGCAGACTCATAAGGAGATCCCGTGCCTGGAGATTGTAGAAGGAACACGTATCAGAACCGGGAATGCTGCCCCGGAAATCACAAAAGAATCGACTGCAACCCTCCTTGAACACACGATGGGTATGCACTCTTGTTTTCCTTCTTGTGAAGTTAAAGATGCATGCCTGAATATAAATTCTCATAGTCATTGATTTGATGTACACACTCGAGTTGATATAGCATCACTTCATCTATTCCCAAAATAAACCTAAACTGTGAAGAGATTCCGAATGAAATCTGTGAAGTGAAAACCTCTCCTTCCAAACCGGCATGCCATTATAATCTGCGCTCCCTTGACAAAAAACCTGTTTCAGGAGAGTCGGTTGAAGGTTTAGGCATGGATACTTCCCAGACCTCTTTGAGGAAACCTAGGGGTAGGAAGTCTTACCTGTCTAAGGCTTAGGTGAAAGCGAAATTTGACGTGGCGGATGGTAAACAATTGTCAATTCCTGGGGTGCTTAGAGCGGTGAAACCCTATGAGGGAGTGAAAAAATGATCTTTCTCTCCTGGAACTGTAGGGGTTTAGCCAGTAAACCCAAAAAACTGGCTCTGAAGGAGATGGTGCAGCGTTGTAACCCAGATGTACTCATGTTACAAGAGACTCTAGGCACGAGCACAGAATTTTCGTCATCTCTTTGTTCTACTCTCCTGGGTTGGAATTTTCAAACCTTGGATTCTGTTGGCCACTCGGGAGGCCTGGCTATTGGCTTCGGGGAAGGAAGACTGAAACTAGTAAACATATGGGGGATGGATCATGTGTTGGGGATGGAATATATGTCCCCTTATTTTAGCTTCTCTATAATGATTTTAAATATTTACGAGCCATGCCAAGAGAGAGTCTCTTTTTGGAATAATCTCCTATCTAAATCAATGATAAGAAGTCAAAATCTGGTGATAGGAGGAGATCTAAATTTCTCAATTGGGAATGCCGAGACTTGGGGACCTTCAGCTAGAGAAGATCCTCTATCATATTTCTTCTTGAATGCCCTAGCTTTGCATAACCTGATAGATGTAAACCTGTTAAAATTAAAACCTACATGGAGGAATCGTAGAACAGGTGAAGCTAGAATAGCAAAAATATTAGATCGTTTTCTTCTAGGTGAAGATCTAGCTTCCAGAATTCCAGTTTTCAGAAAATCAATGGGAGAGGAGGGAAACTCAGATCATTTTCCAGTCCTTCTTGAGCTATCAAAGCCCCCCCCTAACCCGGTTGCCCCCTTCAAATTCAACGCATCCTGGATGCAGGAGGAATCTTTCCGAAAGCTATTAAAAGAAACTTGGCAATCTCCATGTAGGAATGCCTTGGAGGACAAGAGATTTCTATTCATGGAGAATTTGAAAAGATTGAAGAAGGCCACTGTGGATTGGGCTAAGAAGAAGAAGCAGAAACAAAATGAAGATTTAATCAATATCAATTTGGAGCTTGGGGAATTGGAAAAACCTTAATCGAATGGCTATGAATCTCAGGAGTCAAAGGACAGGATCTTGCTGCTAGAAAAACTAAGAAGTAAAATACTTCTGGATAGAGAAGAGGAATCGAGGTTGAAAAGCAAGGCGATCTGGCTGAAGGCTGGAGATGAAAACACAAAAAAATTTCACAATTATGCAAAAGGGAGGAAGATAACGAATACCATCTGGAAGTTAAAGGACGAGGAAGGTAGGGAGGCCAGTTCTTTTGAATCTCTCTTGAACATGGGGAGAAACCATTTCCAAAATTTATTCTCTGATCAAGGGGAGTCAACATTAGCAAAGGCTATCAGAACAGCCCAATGTTTTCCCCGGTATGTGGAGGAGGAAGAAGCCGAGAGTTTGATGGGAGAGGTCACAAAAGAGGAAGTGGAGAGTATTATAAAATCTATGGCCAAAGACAAAAGCCCTGGGCCGGATGGGTGGCCTATAGAACTCTTCCACAATTTCTTCGATCAGATTGGATCTGAATTAATAGAGGTGGTTGAGGAATCCAGGTGAAAAGAAATGGTCTATTCTCCATTTAACTCAACCTTTATAGCCCTTATTCCTAAGAAAGAAGATCTAGAATCGTTTGAAGATTTCAAGCCTATATCGCTTTGTAATAGCATTTATAAAATTATAGCAAAAGTGATTGTTGTCCGTCTAAAGCCAATTTTGTCTAGATGCATTTCAAATGAACAGTTTGGATTTTTGGATGGACGCCAAATTCATGAAGCCATCAGGGTGGCTCAAGAGACAATCCACAGTGTTAAACAGATGAAAAGAAAAGCAGCAGTGGTGAAAATTGACCTGTCAAAAGCCTATGACAGAATCAGCTGGACCTATCTCCGGATGTTGTTAACACATCTGGGTTTTAAAGTTGACTTTATCAACTGGATCATGGGATGTATAACCAGTGTCAGTTATGCGATCCTTATTAATGGAGCAGCCTTTCCTTTCTTCAAAGGGAAAAGAGGGTTAAGACAAGGATGCCCTTTATCCCCTTTTCTCTTCCTTTTGGTAGCAGAAGTATTGAGTCAATTAATACAAAAAGCCAAAAGGGAAGGATTTTAAAAGGTCTGGAGGTAGCAGTCAACTTGTACATTTCGCACCTTCTCTTTGTCGATGACATCTTACTTTTCAGTAATGGGAGTCAGTCAGAAATCAAGGAGATCAAGAAGATTTTTGAGATTTTCATGAAAGCTACAGGGATGCAAGTGAACTATAGGAAATCTCAACTCATTCTGGAAGGCTTTAACAGGCAAGAGAAAATCCAAATTACCTCAGTTCTACCCTTTAATGTTTATAAGCTCGAAGATCCTTTCAAATATCTAGGGTTTTTGTTGAAGATGGATAAATATAGGAAACAGGACTGGAATTGGTTGTTAGCAAAGATTGAAGCCAAAATCTCTCATTGGAGCTTCAAGTGGCTTTCCAGAGCAGGAAGGCTAACTTTAATCAAATCAGTCCTATTAGCAATTCCAATATACTGGGTTGCATTGACCTGGGTCCCTAAAGGAATTATGGAAAGGGTAAGAAGAATTTGTAGCAGATTTCTCTGGGCTAGATCAAAGGAGGATTCAGTACTCCCCTGGGTCTCCTGGGAAAAAGTGGCAAGACCGAAAGAATGGGGAGGGTGGGGTATAAAATACCTCACTGCTTTCGGATCCTCCCTAGCGGCTAAATCAGGGTGGAGAATTATCAACTTGGAAAAACTCTAGACAAAAGTGGTTAAGCAGAAATACATCGACCCCACCCCTCTAGAAGATTGGATCTGGAACCCCAATAAAAGGAGGAAATGTGTCGGTAGTCTGGAAGGTGACTATAGAGGCCTTCAAGATTATTTAGCAGGGCTTATCATGGCAGATTGGAAATGGAGAAAATCTTCGAATAGGAAGAGACCCATGGGTGGGGTGTAATGGAAATTTTTCTTTGCCCCCGGGCCTGATTAGGCACCTAGAATCAAAAGGAATTCTTTTCCTAAATCAGGTAGAGAAAATTGGTCACTCGTCCATCTGGGGACAAGCTTGGAAATCAGGAGAGGAATTGAACCTTCGTCCACATTGGTGGAACGATTGGAAGGTCTATATACAAGAACTCTCTAGATCAAATGTAAGGCTTAAAGACAGACCGGATCATCTGGTGTGGGCTCACGCAGATTCTGGATCCTATTCCCCAAAATTTGGATACAAGTTCCTCATGTCAAAGAAAGGTTGGGAAAATCTGGAATGGTGGGAAAAGTCATTATGGAAGTTAAAATGCCTCGCGAAAGCCAGACTCTTATTTTGGTGTATTCTAAAAGGAAAAATCCCTACATAGGACATCCTCCAAGCCAGGTATAAGTCAGGACCGGGAAGATGCTCTCTGTGCAAAAACGACTCTGAAACTATAACACACCTTTTTATTGACTGTCCTGTAGTGAAAAAAGTATGGGTGGAGGTTGAGAATCTTATTCAAAAACCGGTAGCCTGGGAAGGGGAAAACATCTCTGATGTATGGCACAAATGGTGGCGCTTATATTCAAATGGGAAATTGCGGAATTTTCCTCCAATTATTTCTTGGGGCATTTGGATTGCAGGGAACAGAAGCATCTTTCTTGACAAGGAAACCCCTGTTGACTCAATTTCCATACAATGTACCTCTATTTACTCAATCATCCCCGATTCATAGGAAGAAAGGATGCCCAGACAGGTTAAAGAGGAACAAATCAAGGAAGGAGTGCCATGGGATTATTTTGATGGGGCTTCTCAGAATAACAAAGCTGGAGCAGGAATAATCATCCATTTAAATGAAAGACATACTCTAAAAGCATCTGTGGGTTTAGGCAATGGCACAAATAACTACGTAGAATTATATGCTTTAAAGCTACTCTTATGTTGGCTTATACACAGGAACATCTTCACAGTTCAGATTTTTTTGGATTCTTTAAATGCTATCAAATGGACAAATGATCAAAGAAGATGTCAAAATTATATCTTGTATCCTTTATTAGAATAAATTCAGAATTTAAAGTTGTCTTTTAATGTTTTTTCTATTTGCCGCATTTATAGGGAGCGCAACAATTCAGTAGACAGGCTTTCTAAAGAAGGTCTACAACAAAATCTGGGCAGTTAGAGAATAGTGGAGGAAGTCAATGGAGAAATCCATGTCTCGGACCAACCTCCTTATGTATAGATTGCTTTCCTCTAAAGACTTAGCAAAATGGTCAAAGTATTTTCTTTTTGTATACAGCTGAAAGGGTTTCTTTTTTGTAAATCTGTTTTGAGTTTCATGCATGACTTGTGCATATTTTTTTCTATTTTGGGTTGTTTATCCTCAATAGAGGAGATCCCAGAAAAATATGCTTACTGCTGTTTTTTACCATGAATTTTAAACATACGGAAAACTGTTGGCTCTGCTGAGGAAGGGAGTTGTTTTCCTCATTAGAGGAGGCTCACATTATGCTCAGGAAGATCTATCTCTCTTAGCTGAAGGCAGGAAGAATAGCCCTTCTTGCAGAACATTATGATGCTCAATCATACAGCAAAAGGAATGCTTCGACATATGATATGTAACTTCTTATCATGTTTATAAAAAGTTCGTTTTTTTTTCTTTTGTGAAAAAAAGCAACCGACTTTGTAAAAAAAAAAATTAAAGATAAAAAGAAAGCTAAAGTGGACGCTAAAAACAATGCCATAACTAGGAGAAAAATAGGATGTTACACAACAAACTATACATGAAGCCACATCCATAGCTAAAGAAGAGGTTAAATTGGGTGTTTATGTCGATATTTTTTAGTGTTGATTGGCTAGGATCATCAGAAAAACACCAAAAATAGCACCATCTCAATAAATAGCATTAGTTTTTTCAAAAAGGAGGAAAAAAATACACTAAAACTGTCAATGGAAGAAAAAATTGGAGGTAAATAGAAAGCTAATCGTAGGGATTTGTTGTAGTGAATCAACATATCATTTTTTTTGGACAACAACAATCTGCTTTAATTCAAAGTTAACATTATATGGCACTAATATTTACAATTTATTGCATTCACAATCCAAATTAAACAATTTCATAAAACCAAATTTAAACATGTTTCCTGCTCAAGAAAAAATCATTTTATTCCAAAATTGAAATATACATGCTCCGGCCTTAGTGAAGGTTTTTCATGTCATTTCTAGCTACATCTTTGCTCATTACAGACGATATATGTTTCAATATTGTCAAGAAACAAAAAAATTGTGTTTATTTCCTTTCTAATGTTTCCATCCTATGCCAATCCAAAAAAAATTGAAGAAATAGTAAGTGTTTTTGTTAAATCAAAACACAAAAAGGAAATGTAAAGAGAAATGAAAAGGGACTACACCCTAATGTCTATTGATTTAGTGATTTCACCATCAAAGGACCCCTAGATGTTGAAATTTCCTGCTCAAAGTTCCATAGCTTCTTTTGACTTTTGATCGGCATGTACATGTAATTCCCTCTATATTTGTTTGAATGCAAACCAATTGAAAATCTAAAGAGATTCCAAAATATTATGAAGAAGAGTGTTCAAACATATATTTTTCACCGAGATTTGTTTTTTTTACCATTTAATGACCAATCGAGAATCCCTAAAGACTTGTAGCTTCTTAATTCCTTTATCCTTTTCCACCTCTAATAAAGACTAGATGCTTGTAAACTCATCCTTTTTGTTTGTGCCTCTGCCATGAGAATATATCGCATGGATAAAATGATTATGAGAAACACATAACATCACACCAATACCACACATGAGGGGGGTCTCCTTGGCTCACCCCATAAAAAAAAACCCACGAAATGTTTTCAACAATAATAAACATGATCAGGGTTTTGGGCTTTCCTGTCCTCAAATTCACCTCATATTCCCTGGGCATTCTATAATGGAAATGTTAGAGACCTCTAAAGGACGTCATGCAACCTAAAAATACTTGTGTTTCCTACCACCATATGTGATATACAAAAATACATGGTATCACTTCAAAACTATAGATTAAATTATCAAAAATCCATACTTGTAAACAAGTCTAAAGAGAATCCTTATCCCAAGTAACACTCTATTTAGAATCCTACTTAACGAATAAGAAAATTTTCAATGTGTATGAGAAGTTGTCGAAAAGGTGCAATGCTAATTCACCAACATTTTTGCATAGTGAGCAATAGTCTGGACCACACCATCCTCGCTTTGGAAATTATCTGAAGATAGTAATTTGTTATTTACAGTCAATCAAAATTATATTTACATTTGAGTGGAGCATGTAGCTTACATAATAAATTCCACCACTACTGAATCTCACCATTATAGGTGTCTTCACACTAGAACTTATAGCCCAGTTTCCCTGTGAAGTCTCAATTGTTCAAATTTTTAGACCAGATAAGTGTGTCCTCATCATCATGATGCATAATTATATAGCTTGTAATTAGTAGGTCTACATAAGCATCCCATTCCTCCATCTATCTACCTTTCAATGCCAGCATCCTTAGTGATTTCCAGACTTCACGACCTAAAGGATGGGGAACTTGAGCCCTTGCATCAGCAAAAACATAGATATCAACATCTTTTAGGACCCTTATAAGGTCTACAAAAAACTTGAAGTGCTCTTTAGTTCCCATCCAAGGATCTTCACCAATTTTGATATTAACTCCATTTCAAACTTTCCATACTACCAAATTGCGAATGAGGGGAAAATAATCTACCAAATCCTTCCATACAATCAAATATTTTCTAGATTTGATTGCAGATATGAACCATTCAACAAGTGAGAGTTGTTTTAAATACATGTACTTCATTACATAACCCCAAACGACCTCATTCTATGTGAGTCTCCAAATGTTTCTTAGCATATGAGCCTTAAAAAAGAGAAATATTCTTTTAAACCCCATCCACCTAGAGACTTTTTGGGGGGGGGGGGTGGTGGGGGTGTTGACACATTGTTCCATTTTGCTATCTAAATTTTTGAATCCATAGAGCCACACAAAATAAAATAAAAACTCATTTTATTGATCTTTGTGAGAGTAAATTTTGGAATAGAAATGATAGACATCCAATGTACAAGGACTCTTTCCAGGACTTATTTTAACAAAATCGACCCAACACCTCTAGAAAAAAAAATCTATTAACCCATAAATATATTTGAGCTTCCACCTTATTTGAAAGCCAAGTCCAATAAAAAATATTGCAGAAATTTGGCTTTAAGTAAAATCCCAAGTATTTAAAACTCATATCCAAATCCCTTTGGGGAAAGGGAAACAAATCCTCGTACTGAAAAGGGCAAGGCTCTATCAAACCGAAATATGGTAAACAAGAAATTTCTTGATTGACTTCCATATGTGTGTCTATGTAGAAATGAGTCAAGATAGATGTTATCGATATAATATCCTCCAAAAAACCATTTATGAAGCAAACTACATTGTCCATGAAGAGAATGTGTTCCATTACGTCACTAGATCAGGCATCAAATCTAGATTATGAACCATTAATTTTCTCATTATTGATGATTTTTCTTATGGCTTCCACCATGACCAAAAATAGGAACAGGACTAAGGACATCCTTACCTCAAACCGCTTGTGGCTCTAAAGAAATTATAAGGGGGGCATTTATGATAACAAAAAAGGAAATCAATTGAAGGCAACCTAAAATCCAATTTACCACTGGAAAGACAAATCTAATTTTTAGCATAATTAAGCTTAATAAGGTCTAGCTAACCCTATCATATACTTTGAACTAATCAATATTGGGTACCACCACTAACCGTTTGGAGATCTTGATAGTGTGGATAGTTTTTTAAGCAATGGCCACTATGTCATGTAACTTCCTTCCTTGCAAAAAATTGAATTGTTCTTCATGAATCATGTCACTAATATTTGGCTTCAAAAGGATAGCAATGACCTTCACAATAAGTCTATATATAACATTACAACATTATATGGCCCAAAATCTAAAAAGGAACTTACATCTTGTATCTTTGGAATAATTGGAATGTGTGTCATATTGAGGTATCCAAACACTTTTTTGTTGCTATGAGATTCTCTAATTAGAATTATAAGCTAGGATCTGATCAAATTTTATGAACTTGTATAAAATTACACCGATAAACCATCCATCCTCTAGCTCGTGTATTTTTGCATAAAACAAATCGCATATAGGACCTTTGCTTCCCTTACCTCAACTGACATGATTAAATTCATTTCCTTGGATATCATGGAAGGGAAAAGGTTAACAACTTCCAAAATCTCTTAAATGGGGCACATTATTGGATATTTAAGCATAGAAATAAAGTACTTTACTCTTTATGAAATAAATTCTAGATAGTGTTTAAATTTTTCCTATACTTTGTATACATGTAAAAAAAATTGTATTCTTGTCCCTCTTCTTTATCTACATTGTCTTGCTTTACAATTGTCATTATAACTCCATTATTTAGCGGAAGTTTCCCAGCATATTCCATATTGTGAAGCTACGAAATGTTTGAGGCTTCTAGTGGAGCTATAATTTTATCCTTTTAAAAGTCACAATATTCTCTTCTACATCATTTAGATCAGATTTAGATTTGGCCTTAAAGGCTATAGCTCACTATTTTATGTTGAGAGCACCTTTGAAATGTTATTTTCAAATTTCATCATAAATGGAAAAGAGTAGGCAGAAGTGAGGGGACTCCAAGATTGCTCCACCAACTGTCAGAAGTATTCCATATAAAACTAGTCCCGATTGAATTTGAATGGAGAAAAAGGCTTAGGACTGCCAAAATTGATCTATAAAATAATAGAGAGGTGTTTAGAGAGACCCCCTGTCGCAACCCATGAGTTCAAAGTGAAATTTCCTACCATCCACTTGTTGGAAACAAAAAATATCTCCAATATTTGGCCATCTCCTCATTGTAGATCGATGAGATATTTCTTTTCAAAGAAAGATTCAAAGAAGAGGCATAGCGCATTTATTTTGGACTAACTCCCAAAACTTATCTATGTGGCAAGGTAAAATTCAAGTCTCCTCCATTGATAAGAAATGAAACGCATAAAGCACCAAATCTATCCAATTGATTCCCAAAAGTATATATGTCTCAATAAGGTCGATATCATTTAGTACATTGAAAATTAAACCCACACTTTTATGTTCCAAAGCTACAGAAATAGTCATGACCTCATATTCTAATGATGACAGAGTAGAGTAAGTTGGGCTCCATCCTATAACCAGTCTGCCTAACATACCATCTACATATAAATAAGCAAAGGATCAATATTATTCATGGTCCTAGTAAGAAAATAGTCTTCTCTCTTGAAGTCATTGTCTCTTCAAAAAGTATAATATATGGATTATGGCTCTAGATTAGCCTTTTGAGGGCTAATTTTTTATGGGTGGTTTCCACCCCATGAGTGTTAAAGAAGAGAATGATCAAGAGGGCACATATGGAAGGGCTTACCCTACTTCAAGGGCCCTAGAAATGGTGTATTCTTCCTCCTTTTGATTTCCAACATATTTTTTTGGCAAAAAGTGACCGAGAAGCCCACCACAACTCACTAGAATCCTCCCCCTTCGTAGAAATAAAAGGAGAACCAGACAAGGGTGGAAAAAATTTACTAGTCGTGTGTGAATTTTTCTCAAAGATGTTAGCTTATGTTGGTGAAGGACCCTAATAACCATCCCTCTTTTCAATGGTATGCATTCACATCTTAGTAATGGAATCCTTTTTCACTTTCACCCATTCCTTTTTCTTCCTGTCAAATAGAGGATTCACCTCTGAATATTGACTTTGAATAAGGAAGCCTTTATGACAACTAAAACAATAGAACATGATTTTCCAATAATCTACCTTTCGAGTCCAATTAAATTGTTGAAAACCAAGTCAATTTCCCCAAAAAGGCCCTCTCTGAGTTCAAACTCGATCAATATCCAATCTCAATGATTATCAAAGGATGAAGTCCAATTTGGGTCTAAGCTCATGAAATTACATATTTTTTCTCCAATTGCATGAGAGACAACCTTGAACTAGATCACCAGAGGAAATCTCAACATATAGCTCAAACTTGTCCATAGCTACAAGGGCACAAATAGTGTAACATACTCTTCCCACATCTACCCAATTAACCAAACAACTGGGGAAAACATGCGATGAGAGGCTAATAATATTATATTCAACCTCCTAGATGACCTTAAGGAAGTGGAACCGACAGAAACAAGGCAAACACACCTTACACAACATCAAAAACATCCTCAGGAGGTAACCCAACCGTCCAGGCCCCTAAACCCTAAGGGAGACTGACTTTTCAACCAATTTGAGCCTTAGCCGTGGGCATGCCAAGGCAAGGTAGTGACCAAAATCCTATATCCGCAGGCATGCCAAGGCAAGGTAGCGACCATGGCCTAATTTGGTCAGTTATGTGCCTGCAACTCAGAGATTTTTGCCACCTTTTTACCCCAGAGCCTAGTTCACTGCCCAAAACTTCATGAAACTGTAGGAGATGATAAATAACATTAAAAAAAAGGTATAGAAGCAATCACATCATCAAGAACTCATTTGTACCACTCCTATCCATGACATGAATTCCATCAAACATGTCACAAACATTGCATCTATAGGTTTGAACAACATATTTAAACATGGGGGTCTCTTACTTATCTAAGAATATCTAAGAAGCATTGGTCCCCTACATCATAAGCTACAATACAATCTATTTTACCATCAATACATTGTGTATTCATTTATAGGTTAAAAAATGGATAGATCCATACATCATCATTGATCGAATACATCCTTATAACCAACACAATACCTATAACATAAATACAATGGATATAACAACAATAAAATCCATACATAAACTAGTACATTTGCATACTGAATACCAGAGGAATGATCTCTTCATTACTGAATGTAAAAACCAACTGGAGATGGGACCTCCACATTCCACCCGACCATATATTGGTTGAGCCAAGTCTCACTTCAGCCAATCATCTCTGTGCCATATTCCAAGCATGAATGTGGGATCTCATCAAACATGTCAATCACAATCAATCAAGGGCTTCCAAAATACAAACCACCTCAACCCTCAACTAGTGATTCCACCTCGCTGTTGGACATCACAACCATCACAGACTGGTCTCTACCCAAGTCGCTCAGGGCTCTAGAGTGTTTGTTCCAACCAAGGCTCCAAGACTAGTAACTCAACCCTATATGTTTCTGGGATCTGGAGCATTTTTCCAATCAAGTCTCTAGGACTAGTATCTCAACCCACCTACGGCTCTAGAGCATTTGTCCATCCAAGGCTCCAGGACTAGTAACTCATCCCAACATTTGTCCTTCGAGCTCCAGAGTGTTTTTCCAACCAAGGCTCCAAGAACTAATAACTCAACCCAATAGCTAAAGGAATCATGAGAACCAACCAGAAACAATCAATGGAATAAACCCACAACACCATGGCAATCCAGGAAACGGAAAGGCTAGGAAAATCCACATGCATACATTGCGCATGCCAAAACTAGTGAGGAAAACATACATGCAACTCGGTCCCTACACCCAAAACATGTTGTATATGTTGATCTCGATGTCCTCTTGTGATTTCCTACTCTTCCTTTGCCTTCTTGTTCCAAACCACCAAGTATACACACTCTCCAAGAGTGCTCCAAGAATACTCTAAGTGTCCAACGGTATGAGAGAGAGAGAGAGAGAGATAAATGAGAGCTCCATAACTAAACTAACAAAAGCTTGAGCCAAAAACTTACTAGTTGATCCTCATAATACTTTTTATTAATGAGGCCTCTATTTCTTCAATTTCCATTATTTTCCTTCATTTTCCTCCTCACATGCAACCTGTGACCTTTCAACATGCAACCTGTGACCTTATTTTCCTTCATTTTTCTCCAAATTTCCTTTATTTTCATAAATAAAATTCCTATTAATTCCTCATGCCTTTCTAATTCCTTTTCCATTGCCTTTGCCAATTTCCTTAGCCATAATAAATCGAATTGAACACCCGATAGGATGTTTTTCCCACCATTCAGCTTGGAATACGTGTCCCATCAACCGTGGTCTTACATTTTTTTTATATGGTTTTTACCAGGATTGTTATAGAACCTTCCCCCTTGGGCTAACATTGTCCTCGGTGTTCAACGACACCTACAAACCAACAAACTGCTAAAAGAAAAACATGATGCCTATGGATCTTTATAACACAGCTCGTTGGAGTATTTACAATGACCACTTTTGAAACATGAAAAATGCATTTACTATAGCTTTATAACATATCTCATTACAACATTTACAATAACAACCACATATACTCATACACATTCGCTTCAACCATCGAATAACCATACTGTCTATGGAGCTTTATAAATCTAGCTCGATACAGTATTTAGAATAATATATACATATACACATATGCACATTTACTCAACCAACAAATAAAAGGATATGATGCCCATATCAGCCACAAGGGAATCCATAGGCTCACACCTCCACCCTCAAAATTAGTACCAGGATCTACTTCCTTCCTAGGAAGTCTAGAATCCACTATCAAAGCCAAAGCTACATCCAATGTATAGTGCTACAATCCTATGCCACTTGTCCTCTTAGCGAACAGTTCCAGTGCACACTTCTAATGTGCATCAGATTCCATCTGGAAATGATAATGATCAAAACAAATCCATCCCTGGCCTTCCCTTCTCTGCTACAGATTCCCACGGGAAATCCGGTCACCCCCTTCCGTGCAGTCACACGCCTCCCAAGTTTCATTGGCACCCCCATCCCGGGTAGTCCATCCCTTGGAAAGGCTTCCTTGCATCTAAAGATACAAAAACCAAGGCATATCCCTGCCTCAAAACCATCATGTCGATCATAGAATTCTCATGAAAATCAATGTAAACTATTGGGTACTAGTGTGCCATAATGGCCCTGCTCCTAAAATGCTTTACCAGCATACTACTACATATTTCAATTCCTTTTGTTATTGCTACTAATTCTTGTAGTCGGTTTTAACCACCCAACCGGGCATTTCCATGCTTTCCTGTACCAATCACATAATCCCATTAGACTCAAAACAAATTGAAATAAACTCAAGTAATACCCCATTAGTAGCTCGTCAACAAGGTGCACTTGCAATTCTTTTCTCTTTATGTCACAACAAGTCAAACTAGTTGTTTGATCAAAGCATCATGTATAAACATATCACATCCAGTTAGCTCAAAACGTAACCATCATAAATTAAAAACATGAATCGCATGAAATCACCATAAACCATAATCATGAATCACAAGTAACCATCATAAGTCATAATCATATATCACACACATAAAAATACTGAAATAAAATATTGATACTTATCCTTCATCAATTTGTACTTATGCCTTTGCTCTTTTTGTACACACACTGGATTGGTTGCTATGCCCAAAAAGCACCCAGTGCCTTCTCTTTAATCATGTACACATACATGCAGTGTACATCACAACATGTACACACACATATGACATACAACACAATACAATGCATACACCCACACCAGCATACGACACATACACCTACACCCGGTGTACTATACAACACAATACATATACACATAGATATATGTACACAGAGAACAACACAACGAATACATATGTCATGATACCGTGACTACACCATGCACATACATTGTACCGCATGCCCGCAACACAACATGTACGACATGCACACAATACCACATGTATACTAGTACCATACACACAACATGTACACAAACCACTTGTACATGACACTACCTACACAACGTGTGCACAACATCACATGTACATGACACCCTCTGCACAACGTGTACATAATGCCAAATGTACACCACACCACCTATACACAATACCACAAGTACACAGCACCACATGCATGACAAGTGCACAACACCACTTGTAGATAGCACCATATTTATGTCACACACACAACACCATATGTACATAGTACTACATATTCAACATGTACATAGCACCATACGTACACAACACCGCATATCCAACATGTACACAGTATGATATGTACACAACATCGCATATCCAACATGTACATAGCACCATCTATACCTAGCAATGCATATGAAATATAGACACAACATGCATACAACATCATATGTACACAATACTACATATTCAACATTACACATCACCATAGGTACAATCACTGAATATACAACATGCACAACATATACACAACAATAGCATTGTACATTCATATACCACACACTAACCCCACAAGAAACCTTGCCTCTAGTGTCTTTCCACTATCCATGCTTATATTAGCATGTCACAGATCACACTACTTTCACTTCGACGATGTACCCCTCAGCATTACCTTTCCATAACATAAACATAGGCATAATACAAGCATATAATATCAATTCATGTCCACATGATATTGACCTCATAGATCTGTTAGGGTTACCCTTCCCACTTGATTCCTCATAAGACCAAGAACCTATTCATGCCATTCACCTGCATAAGAAATCATTCCTCCTCAAGAATGATCCCTGAAAACCCTATTAGATAGTGACATATATACATACTTACATATATATATATATATATATATATATATATATATATATATATATATATATATAGAAATATATAATTCGCTAGTATAAAGTAACCATGATTCTACGAAACAATGACATACATACACTGATATATACATATAAACATTAGCATTAAACACTCATGATCCATGATGACCCTGTCAGACATGACATACATACATATATGCATACATAAACATCAACATAAATCAATCATGATCTCTTCAGACAACGGCATACATACATGTATATATACATACATATATATACATTATCGTAATCATTATCACAACATAATTACCAGATACCATAAGGTCTAGGTTAAGATAACTCCCTTTATGTATGCATAGTATGCACAACATTGAGAAAAACAATTCTCAGCATAACCAAGGTATCTAACACCTCAAATCCATTCACTATACCTTTTCTATTGCCTTTCTTAAAACATATTAAAATTAAAAACCATTTATTAAAATTAAACATAAACATTAAAACAATTAAAAAAAAATTAATTTTAAAATTATTAATATATTATTTTTTTAAATAATTTAAAAAATATAGTATTTTTAAAAATTTTTATTTTTTTTAAACGAATTTAAAAAAAAAAAAAAAAAATGTTTTCAACACCCTGCCGATGGCTGGAGGCCAGCAGGGCGACGATGTGAGTGTGGCCTTGCCGGCCTCCAACCCCGGCTGGGCGAAGGGCGATTCACCCTCGAGCCCTCGGCGAGGCAAAGAAAAATTAAATTTAATATTAACTAAAGAAATAATAATAATAAAAATAAACTATATTATAATTGAAATTTTTTTTTTTTTTAACTATTAAAAACACAAAATAATATATATATATATATATATATATATATATATATATATATATATATATAATTTAAAAATAAATAATTAAAAAAAACACTAAAAAATAATAATAAAAAACAAAAAAAAATATAAATACTTTTTTTTTAAACTAATATATATATATATATATATATATAATGCAATTATAAAAAAAAAAATTAAAAAAATGTTTTTTTTGCAATTTTAAGAAAAATAAATAAATATAATTGTTTTATGTTATGTGCAAGGCTGTTTTTTCATTTTTTGTTTCGTGGAGGAACCCAGCAAGCCTAAAAAGGAATTTTTTTCTAATTTTCTGTCCAAGAAACCCCACAAATTTTAGGTTTTTTTTTTCTTTTTTCCTTTTTTTCGCTATAAATATGTAAAAAAATAGAGTTTTGGAACATAAAAACCATAAAAAAAAAAAATTAAAAATAAAAAAATAGTTTTGGAACATAAAAGCCATTAAGAAAAACAAATTCTCCCCATATTCATCTTTAAATGGTCAAAATAGAAGGAAAACTAACATTTCTAATGCGAAAAACTCTTGTTTAATGTGTTACCAATGCCAACGCAGCACCTCCACAAATTTCTCCAACAAAACCCAATGCCTCCACAAATTGCCTCCAACAAAACCCAGCGCCTCCACAAATTCCTCTAACAAAACCCAGCGCCTCCACAAATTGCTCCGA
This sequence comes from Pinus albicaulis, assembly GCA_034641835.2. Taxonomy (NCBI): domain Eukaryota; kingdom Viridiplantae; phylum Streptophyta; class Pinopsida; order Pinales; family Pinaceae; genus Pinus; species Pinus albicaulis. The sequence goes on from CM076572.1 coordinate 541,196,127, forward strand.
AAAAACCGAGAAGAGTATATGTGATGTGAGGAATAGAAACAATGATTGTTATTAAATAGCAAAGATTGTGCGATTTCATGTGAGATTAAAATTAAAATTAAGAAAAGTAATATGAAGTTAATTTATAGGTTTATACTAACTTTTATTCAATGTTGGCCAAAAAAAACATAAATTTTAAAAATTAATTTCGATACATAGTCAACGTTAAATCATTTAAATAAAACATTTATTTTAATTTGGAAGGAATGCATGAAAGGGATATTTTTGTGGATATTTTGAATAGAAAGTAAGGTGAAATATTTCAAGACCAACAGGTTAGTAAAATGTTTTGAAATACATTTTAAACGAATATTTTGGAGGGAAATATTTCAAGTGAAAATTTTGGAGGGAAATTTTTTCACCAAAAATTTTGGTGGGAAACTTCGGAGGGAAAAATTTTAGCGATAATTTTTTTTTGGGGGGGGGATTTTAGAGGGAAATTTTCACTCTTTAAGCTATATATTGTCATTAGGAGAGAGTACATTTGTATCATTTAACATATTCTTGTTGATAGTCATGGGTTCTTTTGATGTTGAAGCTTTTCTTTCTGCAGCATCAACATCTTCGTCACGCAACAACTCTATTCAAATTGATGAATATAGCAAGAGTTCGTTTACCATGAATAGAGAGTCAAATTTTTTACTTGTTCGCAATCCTAAGGATGATGAGAACATAATTGATTAAGGGAAGTAAAAAATATTTTTTGTAAATCGAGAGTCAGTTATTCCACTTCATCTTAATGCTAAGGATTATAAGAGCACCAATGATGAAGGACATGATGAAGAATTTCCATAGTCAAAATATCCAAATTGTCCTAATCCTAAGGATTAAGCTAGCACCACTAATGAAGGAGGGAATGAATAATTTCTAGAGTTAAAATATCCAATTCGCCCTAATATAAAGGATTATGTGAGCACCACAAAGGAAGATGGGAATGAAGAATTTGCAGAGTCAAAATATCCACTTCGTCCTAATCTTAAGAATTATGCAAGCACCACTAATGAAGAGGGGCATGAAGAATTTCCAAATTAAAAATATCCACTTCATCCTAATCTTAAGGATTATGCAATAACCATTGATGAAGAGGTGAATGAAGAATTTCCAAAGATAAAAGATCCACTTCGTCTTAATCCTAAGGATTATGCGAGCACCACAGATGAAGAAGGGGATGAATTTCCAGAGTCAAAATTTCCACTTCATCCTAATGCTAGGGATTATAAGATAGCCACATATGGGGGGGGGTGAAGAATTTCTAAATTCAAATTCTCCAATTTATCTTAATCCTAAGGATTATGAGAGCACCACTGATGAAGGGGGGTATGAAGAATTTCTAATAAATAGAGATTCAAAGTGTCCACTTATTCCTAATCCTAATGATTATGAGAGCACCATCAAGGAAGGGGAGGGGTGGGATGAAGAATTTCTAGTGAATAGATATTCAAAGCTTCCACTTAGGCCCAATCCTAAGGATTATGAGAGCACCACTGAGGAATGGGAGGATGAAGAGTATCTTGAAAATGATAATTTTAGAGGCACAAATCTGAATAATGCATTTTCTCTAAGTTACTTTTTCAAAGGCACTCATGGTGATGTAGAATTTAATCCTCCAAGGGAAGGTTTCGAAAGCATGGATGAAGATGGTGAATAATTTCATCTAAGTCGGGGTTTCAAAAGCGCAAATTATTCTTGTGAAAATTTGTCTTCAAGTGAGCATGGTAATGAATATTTTCCAAGCAATGATTCCAATGAAATTCTTAACTATGTTCAGAATGATGAAAGTGGGGATAATCTTGAGGGTGATGAAACTACTTCTACGAAGGATAATGGAATTATGAAGCCGTTGCAAGCAAATATTGCAACTAGGAATAGAAGTAGACATTTTCATATCAATCCAAAATATTTCAGTTATACAAGGGTTAGGACAACATATCTCACAAGCAGAAGTTTTGTCGTACATCTTATTTCAAGTGACTGTTGTCGAAAGGATTGCTTGAAACATATGGATTTCATCTATGCTTTGGAGAAAAGGAAAATATATTTTTCAATGAATAAAATCATGCAAAATTCATATTTAGTGGGTTTCATGCAATCCACACTAGCATGTTATGATTATCATATTTGGAATGTATTGCTCTATAGAAAGGCTTTCAAAATGTTGCATTCAATTGGTAATTTTCGTTTGTCAAGAATCCAAGATAGACTGGAAAACGATCCCACATATTATTCAAAAGTATGTTATAAACTAGAGGTTGGGTCGTTAGCAAATAATTCTACATGGATGAAAGACATATTTTCAAAGCATGGAGAGTGTATTCCAAATAAAGACACAATACATATTCTAGATAATTTCTCGAGACAAGAAATCTATAACTTATACAAATAATATGCAGAAGGTGTTGAAGGAGTTGGTAATTTTATTACATTTTCATATTTTACAAGGGTATGGAAGAATGAATTCAACAATATCTGTATTCCTAAGAAGACAAGGATGGGGATTTGCAGTACATGTGCTTCTCTTAAAGCAAAAAGAGATAAATTTCAAGGGGAAGAAATAGGTATGCATTCATTACAATTTTTAAAATTTGGATAGTTATCAACTATGAAAATATATTTATTCATATGTTTCTTTTATTTTATGTGTAGTTTTCATTTTCAAAGAACTTCAATAGCATCGCAATCAGCATGCAAGTTAAAGATAAAAATTGTATAAACATCGAAAGAAGTGTTAAGATAATCCAAATAAATATTTGGGTTTGATAATTGATGGTATGGACCAAAAGAAAACACTTCTACCACATTTTTTCTGTACATGGCAAAAAAATTACAGGAGGAAAATTTCATTCAGTTTCACTTGGTTGGTTGTTTGGTCTTTAATGAGAAGATGTTGCCAAGGGTTTACTTCACAACTCCAAATATTCATAATGATGAAAATTTGACCATGAATATAATCCATGATGTGGTTACTCATTGGTCTAGTATTCTTCCTGAAGTTATGTATGTAAAATTTGACAACACAAGCTATGAAAACAAAAATCAAGTTCTTTTTAGGTATCTAAATATGCTCATTGAATTGTGAATTTTTAAAAAGATAAAGGTTGGTTTGCTTCTTTTTGTGCATACTCATGACCATATTGATCAAAATTTTAGTCGTTTTTCAATAGCATTGAGGAGGAAAGGTGTTGGGAGCCTGTCATCATTAATTGAATGTATTAAGAAATCATACATTCTTTTTCATGTGTTGGAAGAAACTATTGACATGCGAAGGCTTATTCTAGGATCGCATGGTAAGGAGAAACACATTGAATAACTTAATGACATTAGATTCCAGCATCAATTTCGTATCAAAAAAATTGATGGGATAACACTTATACGGGGCAAGAAGTATTCAACTGCTGCAGAATGGGGGCCATCATCAGGTTTAGCATTTTTTAAGTTCATCCTAGACCGTACAGTATTAGCATCAAAGGTATTGTTATTACAGTCAGTTTTTGAACTCAATAATGCACGAAGGCATAAGAGAGATATAAATTATTCTGAATGTCTATACAAAATTAAAATATGTATAGACATACGTATGAGTACTTTGATGTTGTTGATTCAGTTTGGTGGGAGTCTTTTTTCAATAATCAAAGTGATATGATTTCAAGATCAATAAATGAGGATACGCTTTTGAAGACTCCATTTTTTTTCCACAAAATATGTCAAATGAACATGAGGAAACACACAATGTTGAAAAATAACAGGCTCAAGGTATTATTAATCCTCCATAGGTAGAGGAAAGAGAAATATATATTGGTTCTAGAATATCATGTGTACAACGTGAAGCCATGGAAGACCTTTACAGGGGTTCTGTGTAGGAAGTTAAGGAGGGTTGCATGATAGTAGTGTTAGCAGATGAAAATCCACTTGGTTATCCAGTCTAGGTTGCCAATGTTATAAAGATAATTAAAAAAAATGAAAATATTACAGTTGTTGAAGTACATTGGTATGCCACAAGTACCCACCCATTCAATGGTGTGTACAAGCCAGAGATGGTATTTGAAAAAAAATGGAGAAAAGATAAAAAGAAAGGGCACAAATATAAATCGTCACTGCACAGGTGTCTTGAAATTGGAGGATGTTGACATACTTGTTTGTGAATTCAGTTTGACAAAGAGAGGAACTCTTCGCTTGAAGACTATAAATATTTTGAAGAAACTACTACCAAAAAAATTAGTGTTGACATGATACATGTTGAATGTAGTCGTAGATCTAGAAGACTTCTGAAATCTAAAATTGTGGGCATGCATGATGACTCAGATGGATCATAGTTGATGAAAGAGAAGAATATGGATCATATTCATCTGCATCCAGTAATTCATCTGAAGATGTAGGTTTTGATGGTGTGTTAGAACCTATGAATGATTTTGTATAACTGTCTAAGACATTTTTATGTAATTGATGTTTGCATAGTGACTTGAAATAAATATTTTGACTTCCATATGATATTACATGAAGTTATGATGCATTTCTATGTTTGTTGGATTATATGTTTTAATTATGAAGAATTCATCTCTTTAGAACATCCACAATGCAAGAATGAATTACAAAAATAATTTATGTTATATTTGATATACCAAAGTTGATATTTTGATTAAAATTAAAAAATAATAATAATAAAATAATGTTGAATTTTTAGATTATGCAGTGATATTGCCATGATATTATTTATTGTTAACATTTGGTATAAGATACTTTAAAAAATTCTAAAAATTATACGCCTCATTGAAAGGGGACACTTTGTTTTGAAGGTTGATTTTTAGGTTTTGGTTGCAATTAGATAAGATGTCTTCGGTTAAGATTTGTAAAGAGATATATTTTTATCCTTTAAAATAAAAATTACTCTTGGAATAATTTTTTTTTTTTTTTCATTTTTAAAAATTGTTGAAGTCATATAATTTTTCCATAATTTCTTGGTGCAAGTATGTTAAAAAGTTAATATTTAAAAACTTAAGATTTAAAACTTGTCAAAATATTAAGGTTTTTATGCGTTGCGATATTTTATCTTTAATGTTATGGTTGAAAACAATTACAATTTTAGAGTTTTTTAGAGTCAAGATATTTTATCTTTAACAAGATATAAGGCTTTCAGATATAAGGATTCAAAATTGTTGGCAATTATAAGGCTTTCAGATATAAGGATTCAAAATTGTTGGCAATTATAAGGTTGTCAGACATGATATTTGTATCCTTAACATCATGTATCAAAATTGTTTGAATTTTACGATTTTTCAATGTCCTAATATTTGATCTTTAATTCCATTGTAAAAAAGTGTCAAAATTGTGACATGATTTTCTTTTTGGTTATTCCACCATCAACGCTTTCTATTTTGAGGGTGTTATTTCAATCCTTTTTTCAAGAAAAAAAATGGTTTTTAACATAATTTAAAAAAATGTTGAAATTTGACCCTAAAAAAAAGTGCTTTCTGGAAGACATACTTTTCGTTTTTGGGTTGTTTTCCATGTTTTTTGAGTTTTTTTGGGCTAGATTTCTCGTCTTGAGGTAATAGTTCATGTTTGATCGGTAAGTGTATTTTTCATATACTTCCTTAGATTCCTTGAGCCTTTCTATTTCAAGAAACCCTGCTTTAGCTAACACTATTCTAGATGTTGTTGATTCAACAGTATATGCCTCAGGCCCTTCTCCCTCAATAGGGCATCCATAATAACTATCCTTAGATTTTCCACTAGATATATCCATAGGTTCTTTAGTGCACACTTTTTTCTTCAGCAAATATACCAGCAGACATTCTCATGGAACTCCATCTCTTATGGTTTCTGGAATGAAGTCTAAGAGGTGTTACCACTCTTCTTTGTCTAGGAAGTGTGGTTGCTCTACCTTGTCTGGGAGGTGTAACTACTCTATCTTATGGTGTTGTTTTAGCACTTACCTCTTGTTCTTCATTTTCACTTTCCTATATTTCAGTGGCTAGTGCATGTGAATTTTCCAATAAATCATTCCATGTGCTTCCCAATTGTTGCAGTGAATAAATTATGATTAACTTGATGAGTGCATAGTTGGTTAAGTAGGTCTTTGAATGTTTTTCCATATGCACCACTTCTTCTATATGTTGTAAATATTTTATTAAATAATATGGAAAATTTATCATCTATCCATTATGAAGATGTGTCAATAACTGGAACTGATAATTGAATATTATCCCAAAACATCCCTCACAAGTAATGAACTTATGAATAAATAAATCCACATCATCCCAAGGATGAAGAAGGGATGTTCTAACAATACCTCTCCCCTTGCTCCTTATTTCCTCTCTCGGATGTAAAAATGTTGCCCTAGTTATTAGAATTGTTATTTTCCTAGAAAACCTTTGAGCCCCTGTTTGAGGTAAAACTGTCACCCTGGAAATTATGTCCTCTGTAACAATAATTCTAAATCCTCTAACCTCTAAATGTTGCTCCTGCAGAGCCTGCATGAATTCCATAGAAATATGTTCATTGAAACCTTGCAACTTCTCAAAGTATACTAACCACCCTACATTCCTAAATACCGTTGGCATTATTTTCATTGATGGCAAATGAGTAGCAAGGTCTGTTGTAGTCATGTTTGAAAACTAGGTATATGTTTGTTATATCTTTATGTTTTTTATAGCTATGGTTATGTGAGATGCATCACATAGTAGAGATCATAGTTGAAGAGGTACAAGGAAAAATAATAATAGCAAGGCCTGAATATTATGTTTGATGGATTGGGTATGGTTGTTGATGTATGCTCTGTTGATGAGTGGTGCCTCCACGCAGGAAGGAGCTATGATGTTTTGAAGGAGTTGTGATGATTTTTAATGAATTTCTTTTATATTCTTATGTTGTTGTTAAACCGTTATACTTGATGGCAATGCATGTCGAGTTGATTGCACAGTTAATGTATGCACAAATGAACAGTTATTGTTATGCCTTAGAGGTGACTAGTATTTTTTCATATGTTGTCATTACATGTTGATCATGTTTCATATATTGTTATGGTGAAGGGGAAGTAAGGTATGCTACATATGGTTGACTTAATGGCTTGGTTTTTATGGTTGAAAATAATATTGGTATGCTTGGTATGCTTGTTGTATTTGGGTGCAAGGTATGCCACCTTACTTCGTTATAATACCAAATCATTTCTTCATGCAATTTTATAAACACATACTCACATCATGTGATTAATCAAACATTCAAACAACTATAAACGTACCATGTTAGATAAATCAACTAGATGATGTAATAAGCACTCGTAATATTCCTAATTAGCCATGAGCTAGTTGGAATATTAATTTTTGTTTTTATTTCTTGTTTAATGAATAAGAGGATAATGGTGATCCATAAATCTCCTTAAAATGAATAAAATCAATGCCAATGTGAAAAGGACATATCTTGGCAGCTTAATTGAGCACCTTTAGGTGTGAAAGGGGTTGGAACACCTTGACTGGGTCAACTTTGACCAAATCAACAGCATTGTCATGGAGTAGTGGCATTTAATGAAAGACAACGCAGTTTTAAATGGAGACTCTTTGCATGGAAGTAGTGCCATTATTGGATGGGGCTTAAGTTTTGGAAGCTCACAACTTATATAAGGAAGAGGATGGCAGCCATATTTCATTATGTTGATGTATATGAAAATTCTGAATATATGGTATGTTAGACATATACCTTTTCTCTAGCTAATATTGAGTGTTGTTTAGCACTGGGTGTTCCTGATCGGGAATCCCACCTCTTCTATTGAGAAGCTCTTGGAGGAGTCTTGTACTACATTTTCCACTATCAGGCTTAAGGCCAAGCTCCATCTTTCATTTACAGCACAGATCCTGTTAAGGGTTGAGTCATTTTGCAAGTTGCAGCAATGGAGACCATCTTTGGGTCACCTCATTACTTATTTTCAGTGGAGAAGGCTTCATTTCCATTGGGAGGACAGTAAGGAAGGCCCTTGTGCATATTTTCATATCTTGGCATCAGGCCAACTATTTATTTTCCCCTACAGCACAATTTATTTCCAGATCTATATTATTTTCGTGGGAGGAGTTGCAGGGTGGTTTGGCACACCATTTGGAGAGATGGTTTTCTAGAGAAGGGATCAACCCTTGATCTAGATATTATATTAGAGGAGGCTGCATTATTGATCATATCAGATCAGCCACACTTTCCAGATCTATATTTTGCAGTGGATCTTCAGCCATAAGGCTTATATCCTCATCTTGTACATGGTGTTTTGTTGAAAACCCTTAAGGGATTCTTCAAAGGAGGTTGTATAGTGCTCAGATCTATATTGGATCTATCTTTTGAGGCACATAATAGCCCTAGATATGTTGTGTATTTTCTGTAGCAGTGTCTTTTAAACAGTGTTGTAGCAATCTTCCAGCTCTTTATAAATAGTAGCAGCACCTCTTTTGAGGGATTTTGTCCATTGGAGGCTTGTTCTTTCTTATTGTATATCTTATGGACCATTTATTGTGCATATTTTTCTGCTGTTATAATGAATATAAGGTCTCCATATTGGCCTCTTGCTTTCATGTAATTTTTTCACTGCTATTTCCATGGTTTTGCACTATATTCCTTCTTTTCCCATTTGGGAATATTACAACACCAAACACTCAAACACCAATTGGAAGACATGATAAAACAATCAAGCACCAAGTATGAGACATAAGAAAAATGATACATTAAGGTACCTCAGGGGAGGCTATTTGTCTCCACAATCAATCAATATTAGCACGATAAAATTCACAACATGTCAACTCAACATAAATAAGGTCATGATATGCATAACAATAACTAGCTAACATGTTCACATCATAAACTCTTAAACAAATGCCATTCATGCCTAACAATCACAAATTCATCGTCAACCTAGATTAGTACAACACACTATCATAATTAGGTTGAATCATACCTAAATTCCATAACCCTAACCCACTACATTGGCCAATCCAAATTAGCATGATATATATAACATCAATATATCAAGTCTATAACCCTAATCATAAATTTAACTAACATATAACAAAAATAAGTTAACATATACCATGCTCGTCAACGAGATATAACATAATCATCAAGCTAACTAACATACAATAACAACAAGTTAACCCATAACATGCTCATAAACAACATATAAGTCATCTAACATAAAACAATAATAGGAATGCATACCACAACATGTTGCTATCATTCATGACTATTTGACACATGTACATATGACTGCACTAATCAACTAGCATTTATCACACATGCAATAGAAATAACAATAAAATGACAAACATATAAGTAACCCTAATGCTTACAACAACCATGAATCACATACATGCATGCCAAACATGCACACTTGTATGACGATATTATATTGCCTCGAGGTCCAATGCTGCAACTTCACTTTGATGGTTTTTATATCCTGCTCTATCTTAGCCAACATGTTAGCATCATAGCATATTAATATCATCATGCTAACCTAATTGCATACAATGACCTTATGCACAACGACCTTTACCAAACCAATGAAAACTTGACCATATGCACCCACTTGACATGTATAACCAATCATGAATGACCAATGCATGTCCCACATATAGCATCACATAAGCAAGCATACACAGACAACACATAATCATGACCAATATGTGACCTAGCATAAACAAGCAATGCATACACTACATGTAGCAACATGTAATCAATTGTTCACGGATAATACATAAGCGTGAACAACACAGAACTAGCCATACACTCATGACAACATGTTGACAAGAACACCATCGGCACTTACATGGCGACACCACCATGGCCAACACAACACAGATGAAACAAGCACATATAGACCACAATCATTTACACACGCATGCGACCAACATAAACACATGATCAACACACCACCCATCCAGACCAAGAGTTGAACCATGCTTTGATAGCACTCTATAACACCCTCTTCCCACATCTACCCAAGTGACCATCCAACCAGGGTAAACATGTGACAAGAGGTTACTAATATGAGATTAAACCTCCTAGATGACCTTAAGTAAGTGGAACCAATGGAAACAAGACAAACACACCTTGCATAGCATCAAAAACATCATCAAGAGGTAACCCAACCTTCCAGGCCCCTGAACCCTAAGGGAGACTGACTTTTTTACCAATTTGAGCCTTATCCGCGGGAATTCCAAGGCAAGGTAGTGGCCAAAATCCTACAACCATAGGCCCCCAAATGCAAGGTAGTGGCCATGGCCCGATTTGGTCACTTTTGTGCCTGCAACTCCGGGATTAGTTCCACCTTTTTAGCCCCAAATCCCAAGTCACTGCCCAAAACTTCATGAAACTATAGGAGATGATAAATAACTTTAAAAAAAGGTATGAAATTAATCACACCATCAAGAACTCATTTGTACCCCTCCTAGCCATAACAATAATTTCGTCAAACATGTCACAAACATTGCATCTACAAGTTTAAACAACATACTTAAACATGGGGGTCTCTTACTTATATGAGAATAGATAAGAATCATTTCTCCCCTACATCATAAGCTACTATACATTCTATTTGACCATAGATACATTGTGTATTCATTTACAGGTAAAAACATGGATAGAGTCATACATCATCACTAATCGAATACATGCTTTTAACCAACACAATAACAACATAAATACAATGGATATAACAGCAATAAAATCCATACATAAACTAGTACATTTGCATATTGAATACCAGAGGAAAGAGCTCTTCATTACTTAATGTAAAAACCAATCGGAGATAGGGCTTCCACGTTCCACCCGACCATAGATTGGTTGAGCCAAGTCTCACTTCATCCAATCACCCTCATGCCATATTCCAAGCATGAATGTGGTATCTCATCAAACACACTAATCAAAATCAATCAAGGGATTCCAGAGGCCAAACCACATCAACCCTCAACCAGTGATTCCACCTCACGGTCGGACATCACAACCGTCACAGATTGGGCTCTACCCAAGCTGCTCTAGGGCTCCAGACTGTTTGTTCCAATCAAGGCTCTAGGACTAGTAAGTCAACCCTAGTTGTTTCCAGACTCCAGAGCTTTTTTCCAACCAAGGCTCGAGGACTAGTAACTCAACCTACCTAGGGCTCTAAATCATTTTTCCAACCAAGGATCCAGGACTAGTAACTCAACCCAGCAGTTGTCCATCAGGCTCCAGATCATTTGTCCAACCAAGGCTCCAAGAACTAATAACTCATTCCAACAACTAAAGGAATCATGAGAACCAACCAGAAACAATCAATGGAATAAACCCACAACACCATGGCTATTCAGGAAATGGCAAGGCTAGAAAAATCCACATGCATACACCATGCATGCCAAAACTAGTGAAGAAAACATACATGCAACTTGGTACATGCACTCAAAACCTGTTGTAGATGTTGATCCCGATGTCCTCTTGTGCTTTCTTGCTCTTCATTTTCCTTGTTGCTCCAAATCACCAAGTATCCACACTCTCAAGGGTTCTCCAAGAATACTCTAAGTATCCAAGAGTATGAGATACAAAGAAAGAGAGAAATGAGAGCTCCAAAACTGAACTGACAAAATCTTGAGCCAAAATCTTACCAATTTAACATCAAAAGCCTTTTATTTAATGAGGCCTCAATTTCTTCATTTTCCATTATTTTTGTTCATTTTCCTCCTCACATGCAACCTGTGACCTTTCACCTTCCTTTTCTCCTAATTTCCTTTATTTTTGTAAATAGAATGCTAGTTAATGCCTCGTTCCTTTTCCATTGCCTTTGCCAATTTCCTTAGCCATAATAAACCGAAGTGAACAACCGCTAGGATGTTTTTCCCACCATTCAACTTGGAATATGTGTCCCATAAATCGTGGTCTTCTATATATATTTTACATGGATTTTTACTAGGGTTGTTATAGATAAGATCAAAATCTGCCAACAAATTCTATACTATTAGTCTAGACGAACCTTATGACCAATCCTTAGTTAAGATCTTGTGAGAATCCTAATTAGAATTTAAAAAGAAACATATCCACCCCCACATTAAAATGTGAAACACCAATGAGTAGGTGAAACCCGAAAAATAGTATGTAGAAATATAATATTTTATGGAAGCCACTTGTAATGATAGAGGGCGAGCAAAGTTACAATTGCATGCGCAAAGAGGCGATGCCACTCAAGATAGGGGGGAATTTTGACATCACCCCCATAGATATTTTAAATATTGTGATTTCATATATATATATATATATATATATATATATATATATATATATATATATATATATATATATATATATATATATATATATATATATATATATATATATATTGTTTTGGTTTCACCCACGAGGGATTTGAACCTTGAATTTCATGGTTTACATAGAACTTCATAACACGGCGATCACCAATTGAGCTTCCCCCCATGGGAACTATATATATTCCCTAAAGGTTATCTTATTTGGTTGAGCTCTCGTCAGTAAAGCACCTTTTTTATTGATAGGCCATGGGTTCAATTCTCATGACACTCTCAGGGTCAAGCTTCAAGGTTGAGCCAACAGGAAGTGATTCTTTCAGCTAGATCTAGTGATCCAGGTGGATATTGGTGGCCACCTGCCTATTCCACTTAGGGACCCACCATTGTCTCTTTCATTTTTTTCAGTTTCAGCACAACTTACTATTTTTAGCAGTTTTTCAGGTCATGAACTTCTGGATCCGTTTTGAGGCCCTAAACGATGTTTTTTGGGAAAACCGGGAGCAACATGGGTCCATGGACCGATGTTGCTGACATCAAAATTTGTATTCCTTGGATAGATATTTCTAACGAGGTATTTTTCGCATCAAACCGAGATCGTATGCCAAAGTTACATCCCCGGGAAGTTGAAACACCAATTTACGCTTTACCCAAACGGGGCCCATAGTTTTGGCGCTTCATCTCCTAGGGTTATGGTTTTAGATGTTTAGGGTTTTTCATTGTTTCTAAATAATAAATAGGCCCTTGAGGCTCATTGTAACACATTTCAGAGGCTTGTAGCCGCCACATCTCTTCTCAGAGATAAGCTACCAGTGCCCTAGCTAATTTATTACCATTATGTCTATAAGCAAATTTCAATTTTTTGATATTAATGAAATGAAGTGTTATTTCTGCCGCATCTTTGTATTTATGGTTATATGTGTATTCTTTTGTGTTCCTACATAAATCTGGATCATTGGTATTAGAGTGGTCTACTTTTTCTCGATCCTTCTTTGCATGTCCCCAACGAGGTCGGGGTATAAGGAGTTAGCGCTCGATCTAGTTTAACCTTTGCAAGATCAGACTCGCAAACCCCAACAGCCACCCATGGGGGATGAAAAGAAAGATGAGGGAGCAGGAGATCCTATCAAAATATTGCTCGAGGAGGCATTCGAAAAACAAAGGAATGTGATGATGGATAAATTTTCCCAGATCCTTCAACGACTGCCCACCAGCGGTGCATCTACATCCAACACCCACTCTGGAGGCGCGACTCCCTTTAAGGCACAAGTAAACTTTGACATTACCATATTTGAGGGTCAAATAGATGTAGATGTCATAGATATATGGTTGAATCTATTAGAAGGATATTTCTTGGTTCATGACTTTTCCGACCGGGAGAAGATTATTTTTGCACTCCTCAAAGCTGCCCCCCATGTCAAGGACTCGTGGGAAACCTACTGTGAGAAAAAGGATGAGACAGAACCCTCTTTTTTCTCATCCATACCCACTTGGAATTCTTTCCGAGATGCCATCAAGGAACAATACTATCCCGTGGGGAGCTATGAGGACAAGTACATACAATGGACCACGTTGCGGAAACAACACGGGGGTGTCACTAACAAAGCAATATTATATCACGTGTGTTCATATTAGGGTAAAAAAAATTAGAAAAATCCAAAAAATTATATTGGATATATAACTAAAGGTTAGTGGGTTTTTTATTACATATGAAATATAAATATTTTAAGGTATTTTTTACTTATTTTTTAGGCCAAGTGGGCTTGTTTTGTGGGTTTGGCCAAAGGAAAAGAGTGTCGACCGATATTGTGTGAGGGATCATTGGCATTCAAGCACCATTGGAGCAAGCTGGGTTAGGTTTTTCCAAAACACAAAGTGTCGACTAAACATTTCTTATGTGTATCTGAGCATTCTTGTGACAGATCTGAGCATTCAACAGAGCATTCAAGCAAAGAGGACAAGAGGATTTGACTGGGAAAGAGCATGCATTCGAAAAACATTTTGAGAGGGGGAAAGTGAATTCGTGTTTTCAACTAAGCTTTTTTTTCATTTGGCATCATGAGGACAGCAGGGGGACCTGCAACACTAGAGGTTATTCGCGGTGAACCTGTGGAGAATAATGTGATAAATTCTTACTATTTTTGTGCCTGGATGCTAGGGTTTATTTTAGCAAACAATGTTGTGTTTTAAACTAGGTCAACTGAGGTATATGTTATGAATAATTTAGCGTCTAGACGCTAGGGTTTATTCTAGTAGATTGCTTTGTTTGAAACTAGGTTAACTAAGAAACATGTGGTGACTAACATGACTTAATCCATCACAGTGATGTCAATACTTATTGCTAGTTTATTGCCTGATGTACCTTGGTTATATGGCATTCATACCTGCGTACACACTTTGCTAAAACAATTGTTTGATTGTCCTCATCTTTTAGAGGGTGAAAACCCTGTAGTTAAGTCCTTTCTGCAAGCACAATGGTAGTAATGCTACTGCTTAGATGTCATTACCATTCAGAGAACAGAGACTTGTAGTCATGTCCATTTGACCTAACTAATTTCCAACTAGATTCATGGGAAAACAATTGGGTCAACCTTTATGACTCATAACTTTACATTGTAGAATTAAATTCCTTATTTCCGTTGGTGGAATTATTTTTTAAGTTCTCTAGGGTACTTGAATTGACTAAGGGAGGAGATCTCCATCTCTGGAGTCCCTCGTAGTTAAAGGGTAGAGTCCTCTGGCTGCATTAGGCTAGTTTCCTTGTAAAACGCTCAAAATTAGCCACTTTGGATTCCCAACATCCCTAAAATAATCCTCGGAATCTTTAAAATAAGTGAGGTTTGGGGATTTTCGTCTCTGGAGTCCCTCATTGGCTGATGGGTGGGGAGAATTACCTCTGGAATCCCTATACAAGCATACAACTGAACACCTATATGTAGGGTGGAGGTGGGACAGACCTCTGGAATCCCTGGTCTGGTCATTGGGGTGGAAATTACATTGTTGGTAGTTTTTCAACGATTGAGAGGAAAATTATTAACTTTATCCCTATGCCCTTTATGAGGCACCTTCTTGACTGTAGTTGTCTGAATGATTCAAAATATACCAAGGTTACAATATTGTAGTACTTTCTAAATTTCATGGTGGGAGGTAATCAATGGATTTTGTAGTCATGGATAATGTTGTGCCTTTAGTTATTGTTATCAACCCATATTCCAATTGTACTTCCACATGCTGGAAGTTTTACTCAACATCTGGGGAATTATGGTTCTCAGGGAACATTAACATGATGCAAGACCTCGGGTCTCTTTAAAATTGAGCTACTAGGTACCACGATTTGGCACTTTGAAAGACCTCATAATGTTAGGGCGAAACTTCCCTGGTAGCTTCAAATACAAGTCGTGAGGTTCATATGAAGAATGCCTCGTGTATCAAAATCATCAAGAGTGACATTGCTTGTCTTATGCACAAAATTGACTTGTACTATTTGATTGTGGATTATTATAGTTCTAACCCGGTATTTCCTTGTATAAGCTATGTTGACCTATACTATGATTGTGGCTTATTATAAATATGTTTCTAGTGTTTCCTTGTATAAGTTCTGGTATTACTACCGTTTTCCCTAGATATTATGCTATCGTTGTCCCTAGAAATTATGTTATGCCCTCTTTAAGGACGGTGAAACTGATAGTTTTCTATGTTACTTTGTTCTATCTATGTTGCCTTTCTAAGGACATTGCAGTGGTTAGTTTTCTCATGCACATGTATACAACAGAATAGAGAAGACCATACCAAATTAATGGTTGTAGTTATACTTTACTATCTTACATAGACATCAAGAGAAACTAAATACTATGCAATTTGTGTAGCCTCAAATTGCATTGTCATAACATATTTCCATTCAAATATGTGTTGTCCCACCATAATATTTTGGTTAATTTCTACGGGTTATTTCATCATGAATTTTTGCTACAAACTAATGGTATGTAAACTCAATCTGTTGTCATTATGTATTCATGATGGAGCATGATATCAAGCGTGATAGTTTATCTCAACCATTGACAAGACCTATTTCTTTAACTAGTTGCGCATGACGTTATATGTGATTGTAACACTGAGCATAGTATGATTGTGGCTTAGGATAAATATTTTTCTAGTGTTTCCTTGTATAATTTCTAGTATTACTACCATTATCCCTATATATTATGCTATCATTGTCCCTAGAAATTATGTTATGCCCTCTTTAAGGACGGTGCAAATGATAGTTTGCTCTGTCACTTTGTTCTATCTACGTATGTCTTTCTAAGGACATTGCAGTGGTTAGTTTTCTCATGCACATGCATACAAAATAATAGAGAAGACCATACCAAATTAATGGTTGTAGCTATACTTGACTGTCTTACATAGACATCAAGAGAAACTAAAGACTATGCAATTTGTGTAGCCTCAAATTTCATTGTCATAACATATTTCCATTCAAATATGTGTTGTCCCACCATAATATTT
This sequence comes from Pinus albicaulis, assembly GCA_034641835.2. Lineage (NCBI taxonomy): Eukaryota > Viridiplantae > Streptophyta > Pinopsida > Pinales > Pinaceae > Pinus > Pinus albicaulis. The sequence continues at coordinate 541,212,923 of CM076572.1, forward strand.
TGGTTAATTGCTACGTGATATTTCATCATGAATTTTTGCTACAAACTAATGGTATGTAAACTCAATATGTTTTCATTATGTATTCATGATGGGGCGTGATATCAAGTGTGATAGTTTATCTCAACCATTGGAAAGACATATTTCTTTAACTTGTTGTGCATGATGTTATATGTGATTGTAACACTGAGCATAGTATACGGTTACGAAATGTGTTATCTTCAATTATTCATGTTGGGGCAAGGTGTCATGTGTAATTCTCCATTCCAACATAGGGAATGATGTAACACTGAGAATATTATATTTTTATAAAATGTGCTACCATTAATTATTCATGTTGGGGCGAGGTGTCATGTGTAATTCTTCATTCCAACACAATGTATGATGTAACACATGCAACCTTTGATTCATTTCTAGGAATAATGCATTGTTAGAATAGCATGTTTCTATGTGTTCTGTTACTTATGATGGTTTTCCCACCATGCATTTAGTATCTATTTATATATGTGTTTTAGTAATGTGCATTAAGGTTCTATGAGTATCGAAATTGGTTAAAAAACGATTGTTGTATCTGTTGCAACTCTATTCCTATCATTTTCATTGAGTTCTCTTGACCTATTCTCGTTAAGTTCATTTGCACAACTATTGAATCTTCTTATATATATAGATACACTAGTGAAGAAAAGTTCAATATATGGCAGTTGACAAAGTATATAGGTTTCGTGTTCAATGGTGTGATCCCATGTATAGTGATTAACGATGTGTTGTGCACGTTAACTCACCACATGGCATGCAATTTTTTTAATTCTAGTTTATTTTCAAGTTGTCCTATCTATAATTTTAACTCATTATGTAGCAACTAGAGAACATCATTCTCTAACCATAAAATATGCAAGGTTAAATATCTCAAGTTCAAATCTAGTTGCAATGACATTTTGTATATAGTTCGTATGAAATATGATCTATATGTGACATTATGCATATAGTTCATAAGAAATGTGATCCTTTGAATTGGAAATATGGATGGTTAATGATGTTTTCATTGCTGGTGTTTAACATTTCCATAAGAAATGTGATCCCGTGAATGGAAAAGATAGCTAGTTAAGGATGTTTGCAATGCTAGTGTATAAAATTTTCATCAAAAGTCAAATTTTTAATGTATTAGATGTACAGTTTGTGGCATATTCTCTTCCAATGAGGGGAGTTGGTTGATATTTTAGTCATATCCAATATATGGATGCCATAAACCAATTTTTGTACAAATAAACGAACTCCACCACTGCCACAACCGAGCATACCAAAATCAAATTTCCACAAGCAAATAAAGTCATCACTCAAAATAGATTAAGTAGTTAGAACCTAAGGATAATGAGGTCAAGAAGGAAAATTATATGATTAAGATGTATAATAGGTACCACCATACTGATATAATCGATGATAGGTACACTTGATGATTAGAGGGAAATTCATAACCCAGGTTTTAGATTACATAGAATCTACACTCACCGAGGTTTTAACTTGGAATATTTGCATGGTAGCACCTCATCCTAATCAATAAACCACTTCCAAATAGAAAAGGATATCAATCTCTCTGCATGCAGGCTATGTTCTTCTGATATGAAAATTTTCCTCGTAAATTATTTTCCACTTGTGTATGAATAAATGTTGGTCACTTGGGATTGGGAGGGGCAGTTGCAGATAAGTGAAGTGCTTGTAGGGTTTAGCTTATCAGAGGATCTAGGATTCAAGTTTGAAATACACACAATGGTAAGGGCAACAAAGGGTTAAATTTTGAGAGAGAGAGATTGGTAAGGTTAGAAAACAGGATTCTACACAATGAAGAGCTTCTAAGGTTAAGGGATGAAAGGGATACATCAGTATGGGAAAAAAACAAGATTTTATACAGTGAAGAAGGGTTATGTTGTCACTTTTATGCAAGAATGACCATAGGTGGTGGTTCAAGACACTGTGGAATTGAAAGGCCCTCATAAATCCATAATCTTATTGTGGCGTATCTTCACAAACAAGGTCCTCTTTTGGATCTTCAGAAGTCGGGGTGACAAGGGTCAGGTCTATGCTACCTATATTAGGAAAGCGGTGAATTATAAATTCACTTGTTCTTCAAATGCCATATCACTAAGGAAGTCTGGGCAGCTACAAAATAATTCAAGGAAAGGATAGGCGGTTGGAAGGGGATTTTATTGATGAATCCCTACAAATTTGGTTGCAGAATAATGAAATAAGAAATAGAAACAGTTCCCTTGCAATCTTTGTCTTATGGGTTAGGACATCTTTAATGATAAACTATGCACACCGTTAGACATGCCATTCAAGGTTCAAAATTGATGCAGGAGCATCGAGCCATATTTCAAACTCAATGCTATGAAGGGTGAAACGTGGAAAATCATTGTAAATGGGGGAAAATTCTGTTTAAACCGAGCTAAATTGATGGAATTGATAAGTCTCTAGAAGACCTGATTAAATTTTAATTATCTGCCATGTATGTGAATAGAGATATTTAGGGTTGGTTGAGTGATTATGGGAGGAACTCATGAATCTTAAATGATCGATGCCCTTTGTAATTTCTTTATATAGCGAGTTGTGTTGTATGAGAGAGAGGAGAGTACACAATGTAGCCATAGGGGCGTTAGTGTGATTCAGGTCATGAGGCCTTAGCCTGTAATTGAGTTCTAAATATAAATGAGTTTTTACGTTGTTATATATCTAGAGTTATTTTTATTTGGATGTTATTATATAGTTGCAATTTTACTGTAAATTGATGAAGTGTGTGAGAAGGAGTGAGGGTTGAAGTTCCTATGAACTTCGCCGTAGACAAAGTATGGCAGAATTCCATCAATATTTATTATAATGAAGCGAGAGACAGACTGGTGAGCGCACATCACCACTGGAACTTGTTTTAATTACATATTATGGTTTTTCAAGTTAAACTATTTAACTCACGATGGGACAAGGACGAGACATGTGTCGGAAAAGGTATGAGTGATATCGCACACCACTCTAAATAGCGTTTACCAATGAGAGTTCGCAAGTTAATTTGAATAACTGCGATGTGAAATAGGGAGGACACGTGTTGGCTCAGCGCTATTTCGCAATTCGCAATAGATAAGTTTTGTGGCGAACTGTGAAATGTTAATTGTCGTGAATTGTGAAATGTATATGTTGCGATTTACGAAAGGAAGTTGAGTTGGTGATGCGGGTTAGAGTGTGCGCCAATAGATCTGTGATAAGGGTTTTAGAGATAAAGAGATATATTTTATATTTCAATTACGAGTTCGTTGTGATGTTGTGAATTCTGCTATTAAATTGCTTCTAATGTATACGTGGGCCATAACCCACAGGTCCACGCGATTATATGTAAATTGCAGTTTTTTTTTTGCTGCATCAAAGTGGTATCAGAGCAGGGAAATATTTCCTGCAAGAAAGAGTTTGTGTGCAAAAGAATGAGGTATAGTTATGTTGAATATTGGTGAGTTTGTGGTCTTTATATTGTCATACAGGTAGCGGTAGAAGAAGGTGAGAAGATTGCAGCAGCCTAGACCAAGGAGTGCTCAAATGGTTCCAGAGAAGAGAGAACCAAAGAGATACCGAAAGACTGAGCTCAGAGGAGAGAAGCAAGGAGGACTTGTTACTTCAGAGGTTTTGTTGTAGCTCATGGAAAGATCATAAAGGCAATTCCACAGAGAATGTGGGTAGAATTGCTAAGGGATGAAGGAGGCATATGACTAGGAGGTCATAGAAATTTTTTACCTTGGGAGTATGATGCGGGAGCATCGAGCCATATTTCAAACTCAATGTTATGAAGGGTGAAACATGGAAAATCATTGTAAACGGGAGAAAATTATATTTAAACTAAGATAAATTGATGGAATTGATAAGTCTCTAGAAGACCTAATTAAATTGTAATTATCTGCCATGTATGTGAATAGAGAGATTTAGGGATGGTTGAGAAATTATGGGAGGAATTCATGGATCTTAAACGATCCATGCCCTTTGTAATTTCTTTATATAGTGAGTTATGTTCTATGAGAGAGAGGAGAGTACGCAATGTAGCCACAGTGGCGTTAGTGTGATTCAGGCCATAAGGCCTTAGCCTGTAATTGAGTTATGAATATAAATGAGTTTGTGCATTGCTATATATCTGGATTTATTTGTATTTGGGTGTTATTATATAGGTGTAATTTTACTGTAAATTCATGAAGTGCATGAGAAGGAGCGAGGGTTGAAGTTCCTATGAAATTTTCCGTAGACAAAGTATGGCAGAACTCCATCGAAAGTTATTATAACAAAGCAAGAGACAAACTGGTGAGCACACATCGCCACTAGAACTTGATATAATTACATATTACGATTTTGAAAGTTAAATTATTTAACTCATGATGGGACGAGGACGAGACACGTGTCGGCAGAGGTATGAGCGATATTGCACATCGCTCTAGATATCGTTTACCATTGAGAGTTCGCAAGTTAATTTGAATAACTGTAATGCGAAATAGGGAGGACACGTGTTGGCTCAGCGCTATTTCGCACTTCACAAGATAAGTTTGTGGTGAACTTTGAAATGTTAATTTTTGCGAATTAAAAAATGTATATGTTGCGATTTGTGAAAGGAAGTTGAGTCAGCGATGCAGGTTGGAGTGTGCGTTGATAGATTTGTGATAAGGGTTTCGGCGATAAAGCGATATATGTTATATTGCGATAGCGAGTTCGTTGTGATGTTGTGAATTCCGCTATTAAATTTATTCTGATGTATACGTGGGCCATAACCCATAGGTCCACGTGGTTATAGGTAAATTGTAGTTTTTTTTTGCTGCATAAAAAATACTCATCCCATATTAAATAAAAATTCCAAGGAGAAGTCAAGAAGGTCTCTTTCCACTCTGGATCTTGATCGATTTGTTCATTTTGGATTTTTTTCACAGCACTTCAATGGACAATATAGGGATTAGAGAAGAAGGTAGTATCCCATTATTGTGGAAACTGGAAGGTCATAGGTTTATTTTTGGATGTGAAACAGACAAAGGATTTAAAAACTTAGCAGAATCCAGAGAAGTTTACCTTCTGATGGCACTTGCTTTAGAATTTTGGGGCTCAAAGTTCACACTTATTGGGGACTCTTAGTCGATCATCTCGTGGATGAAAGGGTCTGTAGAATTTAGGAATCTGGGGTTGACAGAGGTTATAAAAAGAGAGAAAAGGACCTGGCTCTCTCCTTCAAGTTTATAAAGTGTCAATGTACGTGATTATGTAAAAAAATATGTGTTTCCAAATAAACTCTATCTAGTTTCTATTGATATTTGGTGGTGGCCAAATAACAATGGTTGAAAACTTCATTGGATCAATGCTTAGTCCACCATGGTTCACACAAAAATCCAAGATAATCAAGTTCCTTATACCCAAATGCACACTTCTTCATGTTCACAAATAACTTGTCATGTGTTGCAAACCCTTGGTTTAGTCATCCAAGGTCTGGTTGAAAAGTAATATGTCGAAGTACACAATTAGAGTTGAGTCAAGATGTGGTCGTAGCACTTTTTTCATTATCCCATGAATACTGCAAGGCCATTGGTAACATTGAATGGCATCAGTGGACATGCAAGTAGTCCTTGTCACATCTTGAAGGATGTCTTCCACATAACCTTTGCCTTGATACAGATTTGATGATAACTAGACTTGAGGTTCATCTTACTGAAATATTTGTCTCCCTAAAGTTGAGTTAATAGGTTTTCAGTGCATGATAATGGATATCAGTTCTTTATTATGATTATGCTCAAGATTAGATGGTCCACACACATTCTCCATGTTCCATCATTCTTTGAAACTAAAACTATGGTGGATCCACAAGGTAGTTCCAAAAACATAGAGATCAAGCATTGTCTTTACCCATTGGTAGCTCCAAGAACATTAAAAAAAATGTATTTATCTCTCACAAGCCCTAAATATTATCGAACAATAAATTGAATAAAATCCATTTCATACCAGCTAACAGTAAAAGCTACAATGATTTAGTTTTGACCTCTTTAGGACACAAAAAAAATGATGTAAATAAGGCCAAAATTGAGGCAGATTTAGGGCCTAAGCTTGCTTATAAGTTTTTCAATGTTTGACTCAATAAATCAACTCTCATATCTATTTTAGTACTCTGTTTTATTTCTGGTTTTAGTTCCATTTGAGGAATCCATCGATAATACATTTTGAATCAAGGTGTTTCATCGCAATAGTAAGAGTTATTCATGTTTTTTGGAGCTTTGAATTGAAAGTGAATACTTTGCTTCCTTGCTAATTTTTTCATAATAAACCAATATTTTCATGGAATTTTACTAACTTTTTCATTTATTTATGTGTGAAAGTAGGTGGAATAGTCTTATAAAATTGCTATCGATGAAGAGAAATATGTCATGGGCATTGTGAGGTGTCGAGAAGGTTGTACATTTGCTGAAATCCGTGATGAAATTATGTATGATGAAATCATTGAATACCCTTTTGATTTTATCCAGGATGGATTAGCTTTAAATCCAAAGCAAGAGAATAAATGGAAAGTTTATACAATGCTTTTAGGAATCAAGAGGAAACTAGGCACAATTGATGTGGAAACAAAGGGTTCAAATGCAGTGGAAACAATACCAATCTTTGAAAACATTGAAGAGAAAGTGGAGGAGCCTATGCATAAACAACCAAAAGTTAAAAATATGCCTTTGCCAGTGGGAGAAGCCACAATTTTTGATCCTTGTGTATTGGCATCTTGGGAAAAAAAGTGAGAAGTTTAATGGAAGATTTTTTCAATGAGAAACTTACTCTCAAAGTGTATTCAAAAAAGGGAGAACCTAAAATGAAGATCCGTTGTGAAATTTGTGGCATTGATTATGGAATAGATGATGTATCCTTGGTAGCGCGAACAATGCGCAACTTCAAAAACCATCATATGAAAAAAGGGTCCCATCAAAAACACCTTTCAATGCCAAGTGGTAGTGAAATTCCTTCATGTAACAAAGTACAACAAACAACGGTGGTTGGAAATTGATTTCATATTGATCAAGAAATCAAACTTCTAGATGATTTCAACAAGACACAAGAGCCTAATTTGTTCAAGGTGGTGGAAGCAACACTTGCAGACTATAAGGACATGAAAAAATTGAGAGTCAAATGTACACAATGCAATAAATGGTTTCTTTTAGTACCGACAAGTGGTAATATTGTCAGTTCTCTAAATGAACACATGAAATCAAAGAAGCACACTACTACTACTACAAATAAGGCTTCACATCAGGAGATTGGGTTGAGGAGTGGCACAGTTGGAAGACCTAAGAAGCCTACCAATGATAAGTCCCAACAAAGTTTGACTAGGTTCTTAGCGCCATCATCACCATCAGTATTACATAGGGGTTCTACAAGTGCAAATCCTTCTACTTCAGGTGTGTTAATTAGTGGTTAAGTAATAGTTTATACTAAACTTGAATATGAATTTGTATATTATTTTATTTATCTTACTTCTAATTTATTTGTTTTTTATTTTGTTTTTATCTTATTATAGCTCAATTGTCTCCCTTGTTACTACAATTTTGGGGGTATTGGTATCCTTATATTGATAGAAATTGGGAGAGATTCAAAACAAAGGTCCTAATGGATGATCAAAGGGGTGGAAAATTATGGGCCATAGATAAGCATACCAAGATCATGCTATGTTATGAGAGTATTGAATGTCGTATTGATGGTACATATAGGCATATTCATTTCCAGAGGGGTTCTAAAACAGGGATCCCTTTTGATTCATTAACATGTAGATTTTGTAAGTTGGTTCCAAAATGTAATGACTTCAGGATGCGATTATATTGTGAATCAAGGTGCACCAATAAAAGAAGTGAACGAGATACAAGAAAAGGTAGAATATTGGACTATTTGACTCAAAATGAATTGAAGAATGCTACAAGGGTTACAAATTCTAACCATAGATCAAAAATGTGATCTATTTGGTGGGAGAGGACAAAGGTTGTTACACTCTCTATTAGAATGAGATCTTTAAAGGAAAATTTGTTTGAATCGGCAGAAAGGAAGGACATCTTTAGGTCTTTTAAGGATGTTTGTGAGGCACATAAGCAAGGAAAATTACAAGGTAAAGATGTTGTTTGGGAATTTTTCAAGGATATATTTGATAACTTGATTCATGAAAAAGCAGGGAGAAGGTATAGTACATCCACAAAATCCCTTTATGAGATGATCAAGTTATGGGGAGGTCCTAGATTACATAACTTTATTAGCTTGAACCTGGATGGTCCTTCAATATCTACAAATTTAAGGCAAGTTATAAAGTCATTGACATATATCCTAGGGGAGCACGAGCACATTTTTTAGGCAGTTAGAAAAATTTATGCTTCTTATAAATCCAAACATGATATATATGGACCAAATCTTATATGCCTTGCTAAAGATGAAACAATTGTGAAAAAATATGCTAGGTGGGTAGAAGAAAGCGATACACTGGTGGGTTTTTTTCATTTGAAAGAAGAACATCAATTCCAATCACATTTCTTGGTGACATTTGGTGAGGGAGATGCAGGCTATTAGATTATAACAAATTCTTTTAAAAACAATGTTATTGGGCATTATGCACATGTTATTATTGCAAACCCTTTACATCAAAAACTTCCTCATTTGGTTCTGGTTGTTCATCCAACATGCAATAAATTCAATGCAAATTTTGTTTATCAACAATGGGAAAGGTAGAATTTATGTGGAAGAAACACATAGAAAAAGATTTGGGACCTATTGTTGGTCATTCCTCGGATGGGGATAGAAAAAGAAGACAACTTATTTTGAAGGATTATTCTTCAACATCAGGTCTTCGATATCAAATTCCTTGGGAAGGGTGGAGGCTAACTGAGTTATACAATGGTTGAAATGTAACAATATTGCATGACCAAGATTACATCCACAACGGAAAAAAAATCTAGTGAATCCTTTGTTTAGCAGTTGACAAGAATTGGTTGTAGGAAATGAGTACATAAGTTTTGGCCATGTCAGAATTGTTTATCACACTTTTAAATTGGATGATCACAAGCTTAAGTGTGAAGATATAGAGAGGATGGATCGACAAAATTGGGGTTCCGCACAATGCATTGCTTCAAGGCGTGTTCAGAGGTGTTTGAAAGAGTTGAGAAGTACACCAAGTGGAAAGTTAGAGAGGGCACTAGCTACAAAGACTTACCTAATGATTTTGGCTGACTACATTGACATCTTTATGTCTCATAGTTTGAGCGCATGGGAAAGAGTGTGAAATGTTTCACGAGTTCATAATTTCTTCGCATTATGGTTATGTTGAGTACAAAAACAATCTCATACTAATGTCAACATAAATTTCATCGGCAGTGAGGCATATCAAGATGTGTGAATTTCTTTCCATTTTGTACTTTTTTTGATGAGATTGTTTCAAGATCAATACTCTAACTTTCCATGTGTTTTTCACTTGACTGGGTCAGATGTATGTGAGAACTTCTTTAGCAAAGTTGGTGGGATGGTTGGAGTGAAGAGGGCCTATGATTTCACTGACTTGCTTCATGTTGTTGGAACCCTTAATAGAGTTGTTGAAGAATAATGAAATCCCCAAGGGCTTCATTTTAATAAATCCAATAAGAAGCAAGAAAAAATTTGGAATAAATTGCACCAAGAAACAATACAAAACATTGACATATTGTCGCAATATGATTCAATATCCACAGACGCTAAAATTGTAGAAGCCCTTAAGATGGGATTTAAGGATACACAAGACATTTTATCAACTCTTGGAATGAAACCAAAAAATTACGCTCAATTTTCTTGTTGGGTTAAACCACAAACAGAGGATAAAGATTATCCAACATTCCAAATTTTGGATGAAGTAGTTGATGATTCTCCACCGAGATGTTCCAAATCTATATTTCAATCTTCATCTTCATTGGTACACAACGAAAGTGAATTTCAAATAATGGAAAGTGAGTGGAGACATGAGTTGGATGAAATTTTAGATTCCACTGATGAAAATGTAAGCAAAATTATAAAACCAGTGGTGAATCTTGATGCTAAGGATATGTTCAAAGCATGTTTGGTTAGTCAGTTGAATGGAAATCCAACATTATCCAAATATAAGTTGACAAAAGTGAGAAGTGGGGTCTACTTTAGGCGAGATGGGAAGACTCTACAAAAGTGTGTTTCGATTGGCTTTGGAATTGGATCAGATTGTGGGGTGTTGTTTGAAAACAACTCAATTCCCCCCATTGAACGTACTGCAAGAAAAGGTGTTCCTCAAACTACAAAACAAGGTGTTTCTTGTGGAATGCGGTACATTGGAAGGGTTCAAAGAATAAGGAATAAGGATGGTAATAGGTTGTTTGATTACCATAATGACATCGACCTTTTGGATAGATTAGAAGGCATCGAGCTTCAATTATGTTGGTATAGTAGAATGAAGAGGCAGTGCATGTATAAGTATGATTTGACTGATCATGCTTTTGTACAACTTGAATATGTTATAGAAATCACAAACTTATCATATAATGCTAAGAATGATACATACAAATTAGAAGAAAGTGATTACAAAGTTTTTTTAGATTTTGTGAAAATTTTGAACAAGGTTAATTTTCAAAACATTCTACTTTAACTTTCCTTATGTATTTCCATATGTTTGATTATTTATAAATAGTTTTTGGTTGTATTTTTGTTGATTTGTTTGTATGAATCTGATTTTAATTTTGTACTTTTTGGATTTAGGTCTAGTGAATACTTCAAATGGTGAATGTTCGAGATAACTCAACATTTTTTTGCTACCTACTTTTTGGTGTAAGTTTCTTTCACTAGCCATTCATCTTTTTGTAGTTGTGTTTCATCCAAACATTAATTTGGTATTTCTTCCATAAAAAAAAAATATAATTACTTATCTATATAACCATATGTACCCCTTACCTCAACACATATATACAATTTGAAGATAAGGGCATCCCTTACCTCAACACTTATGTTGGATGCCTTCTATTGTGGTTCTTCTGAAGTTGGTCCATTTAATCATGAAAAGCAAGAAGATTTGTTTCCTTTTTTATGAATATGTTTTGCAGAAAAGTGTGTGGTTCTTCTCACTAATGTTAATGCTTTCCTTGAATTTTTAGATTAATGGTTCACTTGCTAGAAAGGATATCAAGGATATAATGGCACGAGGTTCAATAAGGATGGTTTCTGCTCACTCAAGTCAACAAATTTACACCAGAGAAATGGATAACACATGAAGTGCATTTTATTTTGAATTTTTTGTGGTAGTTGGATTTCCTATTTTTTAAATTGGACATATAAATCAGAGTTTGTAGCTAAAATGTGCCATCAGAGTCTTTTTGCAAGTATTTATATTTTGGCCATACGCATGAGGTCTACAACAGTTAAATTGCACTTGGTTATTATTGACAATTGAGTCCTTAATCATCTTTTGGGAATTTCCTTCCACTAAACGAAATTAACATTAATTACCATCTGTAACGGTTTTTGGATAGGTGATGGTAGTTGGTTTTCAAATTGTTTGCAACTTTATTTTCTTTATTTTTTTTAGCAAAGTCAGTTGTTATTAATATTCAAAAAAAGGAGACGGAGCTCCAATGGTTACAAGAGGTGATATAAAAGAATTAAAGAGAGGAGTGGCAGTGATGCCTATTGTCACCCTTTTGCTTCTAACATTCAAGTAAACATGAAATACAGAAAGAGCGTAGATACGAATGAACTGAAACAGTAGGAAGATAAACTTGCAAGACATGACTAGTCTATGTTTATACGGGGGATCTAGCGAGCGGTGGAGTCTTCAGGATTGACATCTGCACCTTGGTTTCTTGCATTTGTGGAGCTGGAGCTCGGTGTTGTATTTTTTTTCCAGCATGTACCTCAAAATTTCAATTGATTCTTGTGCGTGGGCGCACTTGTTGGAGAGTTCTTTAAACTGCTCCTAAAGGGAGGTGACCCTCTAATGGAAGAAGTTGAGATCAGCTTCGTGTCTCTCTTCTGCCAGCTTAGCCTAAAAATGCAGCTTGTCATCCATGATCTTCTGATGGGCTTGAATTTTCTCTAGCTCCACTTGGAGGTCAGCACAGTGCAGAAAATATTCACTCCTAGCCATTCTGAGAAGAGGTAACGAGCTTCCAGAGGTCTGTGATAGAAATGAGAAGTAGAAAATGGAGAATGATGAGACTACAAGCAGCAAGGGAGAAGCATATGGAAGCGGGAGAATAGATACAGGAGCTTTAGGCAGGTGGAGAGCGCAAGGTTCGGTGTTTTCACTCCCATAAGGGAAAATGCAAAAGCAAAAGGGTGGAGGCTTCCTCAGCAACACAGCATAGGGGGAGAAGTGGTAGACCGAGAGGAAGGGAGGGCATATAAAAAAACAGGGGCGCGAGGCAGGTTACGGGAAGTCACGAGGGAGCAGAGGGAGGAATCGAGCGCGGGAGTGGAGAGGGAAGTAGACTCGAGAGGGGTAAAAATGTAGAGGAAGATAAGAATCATAAGAAAAAAGATTTGAAATCATTACAGTAATGGAGGGAGGATTGTGTGCGTGATCCTGAGGCACGTGAAAACGCCTCCAAATTTTAACTATGATGGCAGAGGCTCTCCGAGTCCATTGAGTGACGGGCCATTTGCTGAGAATCCAAAGTTGATTGAGCAAAGTCATGGCAGGTGGATTTGATGTTCGATCTCATTGCAGGAGAGGACTCCTATGGATCTGTGACAATCCATGTTTGCACGGAGGACCGCCTCCTTGTTGAGGGTGCGAAGAATGTGGTAGAAGTTGACATCCTGCATATTTTCAATAAGATATTGGCATCTGCTTGTGGTTTTTTGAAGGGCCACGTTTGCTGCCGAGCGATTATGAACCATAAGGCTAATGATGATGGTCGAATCGCCAAAGATCATGGCAATGTTTATGCTAATATTTTGCAGTTGAAGGATGCCTTGTAGTAAAGCGAGGGCTTCGACCCTATTATTGGAGAGAGCTCCCAATCCCCATTCAAAGGAAGAGATGATTATACCCTCCTCATTGCAATAATTCCACTAGCCCCTGCCACGTTCGGGTTGGACTTAGACGCACCGTCAAAGAATAGAGAGGTTCTTTTGCAATTCCTTAACCATATGTTTAAATCCTCCTCGCTCAGTCGAATTTTCCAACTGTTGTTGGTGATGTTCCACTGATTTTTGAGGTTATTGCTACGGTTAATGATGTTATTTTTATCCAGCAAGTAGCTTATTTAGTTGCGCTCTTCCACACATAGATCCTTGTAGTCAATCTGATTTGTATGCTTCTTCGTGGAGATAGAATCCAGAGTAAGGCTTCTAGCTTTACTGCACAGCTTCCTGAAGTCAGTTGTTTTATCCTTGAAAACTTTTCGGTTTCGGGCCAGCCAAATATTCCAAAGATTTGTGAGGGGGAGAGTATCCCAGACTCTTTTTTCTATGTTGTTATTTTTGCATTTCTAGGGGTATATTTTCTTCCATAGGCCCAAGGCTTCAACAATGGTGTTGTGTGAGCCCCATGGGAGATTGGAGTTTGAGATGAGCTCCTTCCAACAGCTGACGGCAAAGGGGAATTCAATGAAGAGATGACGGATGGTTTCTTTAGCAGCTTGATAGTTAGAACAATGGGAGGGCCTAATCATACCTTACCTTTTTATATTATCAGAGGTTAATATTTTCCCTTTGAGTAAGGTCCAAATGAAAAATTTGATCTTGGGGAGGGCCTCTGATCTCCAAACTAATTTCCAAGGGGACCACGTGGGCGCAGGGTATACCTTTTTACAAAGAGTTTGATAGCCAACTTTAATAGAATAGGTCGATCCTGATAGATCCCAACGAAAACCATCCTCACAGTCCTGCTTTAAAGGTGCAATGCCATGAAGATGAGATTGGAGGGCTGCAAGACTCGCTTCTAAATGAGCTGGTACCTCGGGGAATTGCCACCTGGTCCAAATCAGAGATTGAGAATCCCAGGTGGATATTTGGTTTAATTTTTGCAATCCCATGTTGCTGAGATAGGCCAAAATATGATGATTTCCCTTATTACTATTGATGGGGCCTACCCCATAATTTTTTCCACTCCAATGTTGATGTTGCTGCCACCCTTAGGCACTTTGGATATTTTATGGGCTAGAGAGGAAATATATTTTTTACAGAGCCCCCAGAATCTTGAGCAAGGCTTGTTGGGAATAGCTTGGTCAAGAAGATGTTGCCTTGAAGTATTTAGGTATTTAATTTCCAGAACTTGTTTCCACCAGGCAGGCTTGCCACTGATTAGCCTCCAGATTATCTTCCCACCAAAATCTAGATTCATAAGCTTTTGGGAGTGGTTACCCAAGCCTCCATGTTCTTGGTCTTCAATAACTTGCTTTCAGTTGATGAGATTGTATTTTCTTTTCCCACATTTCCCACCTTGCCAAAGGAATTGACGAATAACGGCCTCCATTTTGTGATTGAAGGTGGAAGGGGCCCTAAGGAGGGAGAACTGATATAAATGCAGGGAGGAGAGGCCCGATTTGAGAAGAATAAGGCGATCAGCAAGATTAAGCCAAGAAGCTCCCCAGTGTTGCACTTTCCTTTTCATTTTGCTGATGATGATGTCCCACACACCAGGCTTCAGGGGACCTGTGCTCATATGCATGCCTAGATAAGAGAAGTGTCCCCAATCCAACTTGTAAGGGACCTCAAAAATGTTGGAAATGTTGTGCAAAGACTGAGCTTAAGTATTCCATCCATAAATGAAACTTTTGAGATGATTTATCAAGCCTCCAGAATAGCTCATAAATTTATCCAAGAGAGACTTAAATCGATGAGCTATGATGTTGGAGGCTCCTCCCATTAATAGAGTATCGTCAGAAAATTGAGAATGATTCATGTTTTTGACTCCATTTCCAAACTTAATGCCGATGATGAGTCCGACCCGCCGCTTGTGGTCAAGGGCCTTGCTGAAGGATTCAGCCATTAAAATGAAAAGGTAAGGGGATAAGGGACATCCTTGTCTTAGTCCACGAGATGACTGAAAGGAGGGAGCTGGCCTACCATTAATGAGGGGGGAAATCCAAGGGCCAGTAATGCAGGCTTTAATAAGATCAAGGAAGGAGGAATCAAATCCCATTTTTATAAGTACTGCAAAGAGGAAAGAGTGTCGAACTTGGTCAAGGCATTGGCTAAGTCTAGCTTTAGGATAAAGCCTTTTTCATTGCGAGAGAGGCTGGAATGGATTGCTTCTTGGACAAGAAGGATGGAATCAGAGATTTGTCTATTGGCCAAGAATCCTCCTTGGTTCTCGGAGATGAGAGAGTGAATATGGGGTTTCAGGCGAAGAGCTAAGATTTTGGTCAAGATTTTATAAGAGGCATTACAAAGGGAAATGGGTCGAAATATGGAGAAGGAGGAGGGTCGGTTTTCTTTAGGAATGAGGGCAATATGGGTAGCATTGGTATAGCCTCCTACTTTGCATTTGTGTTGGGTCCATTGTGTCAGTTTGACCAAATATTTTTTTTAAATCTTCCAATAGGTCCTGTAAAAACTAATGGAAAAGCCATCTGGTCCCAGAGATTTATCTGGATGCAGGGTCCATATTTCTCTTTGGATCTCTGTTTCATCAATTCCCCTGGTGAGAAAATTATTGATGCCCTCATTGACAGTAGAGGGAAGGTACTGGAGGAGATCAAAATAGTCCTCTTCGCTTTTCGTCTCAGTGAGGAGTACTTGAAAGTGAGCAAAAGAAACCATTTTGATTGCTTCTTGATCGGTATGAAGAATGACATCAACATCAGTGATGGAACTTATGTTGTTATGAATTTTCCTGATAGCGGCCTGTTTGTGGAAATAAGCAGTGTTCTTGTCGCCATCTTGTAGCCATAGTTGTCTCGATTTAATGCACCATTTATTCTCCTCTTCTCTATTGGCACAATAAAGTTGGCAGTAAAGATCATTTTCCAACACACGATGTTCTGAGGTGAGCCCATTTGTTTCAATTTGATCATGAACTCCTTCTAGTCTTTGCTTTATATCAGTTTGTAACCTCTCTGGCTCTTTGTAGTGGGATTTCACCAATTCCTTGAGAGCGATTTTGGTATTCTTCAACTTGCTTTCCCATATGAAAATAGGATACCCTTCAATATGCTGGCTCCAAACAGCCTGAAAAATATTATTGGCTTCATGAATATTGTTCCATAGAGGACTGTATTTAAAAGGTATAGGCCCTAAAGGACATTTCTCTTGTAGAGTGAGCGTAATTGGGTAGTGATCAGAAGAAGAGTAGGGGAGGACGAGGGCCGAAGCTGTGGAGAAGGAGGCCAGGAGGGTGATGTCCACAAGAATTCTATCTAGCCACTCCATAATATTATCTTTCCCAATTCTGCGGTTGCTCCATGTAAATTTACGATTTTTAGGAAATATGTCAACCAGCTCATGCTCCTGCATGATGTCTTGTAACTGAGTTCTAAAAGGATCTTGGGTGAAGGCTCCTCCTCTTTTTTCATTGGAGTGGAGGATGAGATTAAAATATCCTCCTATTTTTATATTACTGTTCTCCTCTTCGTCTATGTCGGCCTTGATAGAATTCCAACACTGTTCTTTATATTTGTAGTGATTAGGTCCGTAGACATTGTAGATGATTATTTTTTTGTTGTCTCTAATGTGTTCCAATATGAATTTGATCCAGATCTTATTAATAATGTTGTTGTTAAGTCTCCATTCACTGTTGTTCCAAAGGGTGACAATACCCCCAAAAGCCCCTCTTGATTCAGTGAGAAGGCCATCATACTGCTTGATCTTGTCAATAATGTCTTTCATTTCTGGTTTCCCTTGTTTGGTCTCTTGCAAGAGAAGAATTCCAGGTTTCTCCTGGGTTATCAAATCTTTAAGGGAAATGATTTTGGAGGGGTGCCCCAGTCCTCTATTGTTCCAAGAAAGGACTTTCATCATTGAGTACCAATGTTACGAAGGGTTTCTCGCCCTCCTTGTTCCTTAGCCCCCATCTCCTTGCTATTTTGGCCCAAGATGTAGGTTTCAATAGGGTTTTGGGTGCCCATTGCAATGTATTTTTATGCATTTTCATCTCTTTGGTTCTTGAAGGATCTCTTGCCAAGCCCTTGCTTTTTCTGAGGTTCAAGGTTTGCACCATGTTCTTTCAATGAGTTTCTAGTAGCACGGATGGAGGGGAGATTAGGGGCAGAGGGGGGGTCCCGATGAGAAAGGGAGGAACTTGGGGCATCATGTTGGGAGAGGGGAATGAAAAGAGGAGGATCATCCTCGGGAGGAGTTAATGAGGAGAAGGGGTTGGAAGATTCCAAGTTTGATTAGGAAGGGGGGGGGCTGGGCAGAGGAAGCAGAAGGATGAATGGGGGGTTCCTGGGAAGAGGGAGAGGAGGTGGAGGCTATGGGGTTGATACGAGAAGGAGCAGAGGATGGGGCAGCTTTAGGGTTAGAGGCAGATTTAATTTTTTTAACCGTTTCCCATTGTGCTTCTTGTTCAAAGTTTTCAACATCAATAACTTTAGAACAACGATTTGCAAAGTGGTCGTATTCGTGGCATAACTTACATTTGAAGGGGATCTGCTCGTAATCAAGTTGCTAAATGTGAGTCCAATCATCCACCTTGATCTTGATGGCCTCTGGGAGCCCTTTACCAAGGTCAACCTCAACGCAAATTATGGCGCATGCTTGCATGTTGTCCTTTGGCTCACTACGATCGATGAATTTGCCGACGGCATTCCCAATGGCATGGACCGATTCGTCTCAACAGCAGTGAAGAGGGAGGTGAGGAAGACGGACCCAAACCGAAATCATGCTGGGCACATCTAGCTCAGGATCGAAGTCCGGGGTCCATTTGTTAAGATATAGTCCTCTAGAATCCATGAAATAAGGCTCGTTCCTGAAGATTAAATCCTTGTCCTCCTTGGATTCGAAATGAAAGGTGAAATACCCTTTCCCACAGAAGCGAATGGATATTTTACCATTTATTTTGGCAGCCCAGTTTCGTTCTACCCATCGCTGAACCGTTCTCGGAGAGGGCCAAAGACCAGTGAATTGTCCAATCAGTCATTTTTCAGCTAACAAAAGAGCGGCCATTTGAGGAAGAGAAGGTGGAAGAACGACTTCCTGAAGACCCTCAAATTTCTTGACAAATTTGGAGATTGGCGGACGAGGCCTCTGAGGCGGCAGAGATTTAACCAGATCAGAGAAGGCGAGTTGAGTGGCATCTTCCTCCGGGGAGGAGCCCGGAGGGGCCATGCCTGAAGAAGAGAGGGAGCAGATCTGGAGGGGCTTGGCAAGTCAGGCGCGACTGCAGCAGCAACGCGACCTAGAGAGAACCCGAGCGCAGCATTCGGGAAGCGCAGATTTTATTTTAATTGTTTGCAACTTTATTGAGATATGTGCTTCTGGTAGATTGGAAGGGTGATGGCACTTTGATTTCTTATATTTTCCTATATTAATATATGTGTTCGATGGGCCTTTCAATTTGTGCATCTGATCCAAGGGGTAATTTAAGGTGAATGGTATCTAATTTTTTGCAACTTTTGGATTGACAATAATTTGATAGGTTGAAGTTTGAAATGGCACTTTTCTTTCTTATTTTTTCCTATATTGATATATATGTGTTTGATGGGCCACCTACAATAGCTCTAGGTTTCAATCCACCTGATGTAAATATCATGAAAAGCCCCCTCGAAAAAGTAATGATTCTTGGATTGATGCATGGGTGTTGTTCCGCTACTTAGTTATTGGCATGTATGTTGGCTTGGCTACAGTTGGTATATTTGTGATATGGTATACTCATGAGTCATTTTTGGGCACAAATTTAGCAGGAGATGGTCATACACTTGTGATATTTTCCCAACTCAGGACATGGGACCAAGCTTGAGGAAAATGTTACACAATCTCTGTGAATAAAATAAAAGGGGGGGCAGATGTAGCTCTCTCTGTTATGTCCCGAAAGCGCGTAAACATGACAAAACCTCAAGTGTACACAATGCTGAAAAGGAGTAGAGGGTCTGATTGTTGCTTTCAGACATGGAACCTCTCTTTCTTACAGAATTATGTCCAATTTCAAATGCTTATGAAGTGTGCTTTGCTCTGATCCTGTTATTTTTAAATTAATGTCTGCTTTTAGGTCACATAACTAGATCAAAGTCCAGAGGTAGGATGAATGTGTTCCAGTGGTACTGTTCATGGCTATGATGCACCCGGACTCTCTGGACTTTCCTTCAGGATATCATTTTCATTTTCAGTAGCATTCCATAAGTGATAATTCAAAACACAATGATCCTTTACACCTTATACAGATAATTTATGTAGGTAGTGTGGATAAAGACCCACCTTGAAACAGAGTGAGAAGTAATCTATTCTATTTGGTAACATGCTTGTGCCATTCAAAGTTCAGAGAGATTTCTAGGAAGTATACCTGCAAGTTATTATGAATATTCTCAAAGGGATTATAGCTTATTACCCTTTGGTCTTATTAGTTATGTCTATTTCATCCACCCTCCAAATCATGTCTTCTTTGAATTTCTAGACACTTTGGAGACCTGCGTTGTATGCTATGAGGAAAATAGAGAAGGGGATAAATTGTGCATTTTTCCATGTCATCACAGATTTCATGCAGTCTGCATAGAGTCTTGGCTTACAAAGTGGAGAATAATTTCAATGGAAGTTTTTTTGGAGGCAATTCCAAATTCTTAGGCACATGATCGATGGTCAAAATATGAGATGGAAGAGGATATTTTGTTCTAGATTTCATGAAGAAAAATCAACAGCTATAAGATATCAAGGAGCATGATCAACAAACAGTTGAGGGAAATCTCAGATTTTAAGGATCAATATCAACAAAAGGAGACAGATCCATATATTCAAGGAGATTTGACACCAACAAACTCAAATATTCGAGGCTTTTTGACATTGTTTCCATCTTTGGTGTTATGATTATTGATTTTTTATTTTTTTATTATCAGTTAAAGAGATTTATGTTATTTTTTTTATTTTTTTTTGAAAAAATACATTTATATTTTTGGAAAAAATGGCCCTTGTAATTTGGCCTATAAAAAAGAAATGTTTTTGTAATAGGGGGGGTTTGGATATTGGATATATCACAGGAGAGTTATTGTACTTGGAGAATTTTTTTATAATACAGAGGCAGTTGCAGTAAGACTTTTTGGATTCATGTGGTATGGCTTTATAGAATTGTATCTCCTTCGTGTTTCATTTCATCGAATGCCTTCTCAATTCCATTTCATATATTATACTTTCACTGATTGTTCTAAAGAGTTATAAACAGAATTCATAAACCAATTATGCTATGTTTTGTAAGGACAATTATGTTGTGTTACTTTCTCTTATAGAATGAATTCATTATCTAAATGCTCATTCTAATTCCATTTCTCATCCTACACTGCATGACAAATCCCTGAAAGCTATCAAAGTATACCTATCTTGCTCCATTATCACTACTGCAATTCTTTTAGCCCCAATTCCTAGTTTCCTTCTTCTAAGTTTGAGATTCATCACGGTTTTTATGTTTTAGTATGTGTTTCTTTAAAGATAACAACTCATGAGGTGTTGTATACTTTTTATTGGTGATACATCCACAAGCCTAGTAATTCTTGGTGATACATCCACAAGCCGAGTAATTTTCTTGATGCACACTGGTAATTCATTTCTAATGGGTGATATTCAGATGGGTGGTATTCCAAAAAGCCACAACAGAGTACAAGAAGGTATGTCTGTTAAATTTTTCAGATTAATTTTACATTTGACTAAACTGTCTATTTGAAATTTGTTGTAATATAATTTGACTGATTTACAAAGATTGGAACTTCAGGCCATGGTTTGATCAGGGATGCAGTACAAGAAGGTATGTATGTTAAATCTTTCAGATTAATTTTATATTTGATTGAGCTATCTGTATGCAAGTTGTTGTAATATAATTTGACTGACTTTGAGAGGTTGGAACTGACCTTGAGAGGTTGGAACTTCAGGCCCTAGTTTGATCAGGGATGTAGATCCAGGAAGAGGCCCCAATAGAAATATATTTGCAGGAAAAAGGAAGACCCATTGGGCGTTTGTAATATTCAGCATTTTGTCACTTATTGTGGGTCAAGTTTTTGCTTCACTTCTTAACGGGCAACAATAGATGGATATCAACTCTAGTGCAACAGGATATTAGTCATCAATAAATTCAGGCCACATCATGCATGTATTTGTTTAATAAGTGGGTTTACCAATATGATGGATCCTTCCACCAAAATCCAATCTTCAAAGTTAATATACCATTAGGTATGCGTTATATAGATATGTAAAGTTCCACATCTAGTGCAGGTAGATTAGCAATTTTTATTTGGTTGCACATGTCTAGCATTTGCAGTTTTTAAAATGTGCCATTTAGTGAATTTTTTATTTGATCCATGTTTTCTCTATATTTCTTATTTTATTCATTAGTTTCAAACAGTTGTAGGTAAATTTTACAAGGTGATAAACAAGAACAAATAGAATTGCTTGCTAAGGCTAGGGAGATTTATAATAAGCTTGCATGTTCTTTAGCTCCAGAAATATTTGGACACAAGGATGTCAAAAAATCCCTGCTTCTTCTTCTTTTTGGTGCCCCAACTAGAAAATGCAAGGATGGAATGAAGGTATAATTTTTTTACTGAAGGGTTGTTACAGAGAAAATTGATTATCCCATTGGTGATTGTCTGAGAAAAATGTCTTGTTATTCTCCCTTATCTGGTCTCTGGATTCTATATACAAAGAAAATTTTATATTTATTGCTCACATTTTTGTTTTACTTGCAAATAAGAGGTGATTTGCATGCCTGTTTGATGGGAGATCCTAAAGTTGCAAAGATTCAGTGTTGAAACACATGATTAGTGTGGCACCTCAAGGAGTTTACACCACAGGTCGAGGAAGTTGTGGTGTTAGTCTGACAGATGTTGTTCAAAGGGATCCGGTCACCAACGAAATGGTACTTGAAGGTAGGGCCATTGTATGTTTCTGAGATTTATTCTTTCCAATGTTTAAGTTATTGGTTTGTTTGGAGTTGGAAATTGTTTTATTTTAGACTAAATGCATCAGAGGTTTCACCAACATATATCTTTCGACAACTTCGGAGTAGTGACAGAAGTAATGGATCGTGTATGTGATGAATCAGGTGTGATGCTATGGACGAGACATATCATACTATTATTCATGAAGTGATGGAGAAACAGAGTGTCAGCATTGCAAAGGTGGGCATAACAACCTCTCTAAATGCACAGACTGTTGTTTTGGATACCGCTACTTCTATTATTATTCAGTTTGGAGGTAGCTTCATATGAGGTCCTACCATGAATATGATTTTGTGAATGTCATGAATTATAGAGATAGATCTCATTGAGATGCATCAACCTAGTGGGACACACGGAAGGTGTCTTGTATAGAAGAAAAGGCTTATCCTGGCACTACTCATTGCTCATGGCGTTACCTTTCAAATTCTGTCTCATTTTTTTTTCTTTTCATTTTCTTGTTGTCATCAAACAAGGAATTGGGGTGTTGCAGGTGCTTGGGTTTGGTAGTGGAGGTGATGCATGCATGTGCTACAATGAATTGTATTAGGTAAGTATGAGAGGCAAAAGTTGCTTCCTGTGATGATTTAAAGTCCAAATATATGTATTAGGTAACTTAGAGAGGAAAAAACTAATGCATGTGATGATTTTAAATTCCTTTCTTCCTTCCTTTAGTTTGAATTCATTCACAGTTAAAGTCCATTTTTTTCTTTCAATTTCACCTCATTTACTATCTTCTTTCTATTTATGTAGTCAAAGTATGAATCATGTTCCATCGGCATAATAAGTTGTTAGCATGTCTTTGCCTATTTAATGATTTAAGCCTTGAATGTCCCTATATGTATTCACAATCTCAGCCTTTTTCCTTTATTCGTATGTGTTTTTGAATGTTTACTATTACTTTATTTGTTTTATGAATCTCAATCTGTACCTCCACTAGTTACATCCTTCTCCTCTAATCAATTTTCAGTCTATATAACCTTGTTGTTGGCTTTCCCACACATGTCCTTATGTTTATTTTGAAGTGAATAATGTGATAGTTGACTTCTTCAATTTGTCATGTCATTAACATAATATCATTTCCCATTTCAATGCCATCACTTATTATGGTTACCGTTATCTATTTGGTGTCTACCAAATTTTCTTGCTTTCCATTTTAGTGTCATGACTTGTGGTTGCTACCATTTTGATCTCTACATTATTGTCTTACTCCTTTTCTATCTAAAATTTTGGGTGATAATTTTTTAGATTTATATGTTAAATATTTTGGCAATGCTTCTAATCTTTGTTTTAGGTAGCATTTGATGGATATGGACCTTTTTCCAGTTACTTCTTTCTGCTCGAAATATTTAGTACTTTTCAATCCTGAGGGATATTCATTTAATGAATTACATAGCAGAGATCCCTGTGGTTGGTATCATTTCTAGCTTTGTTGCTTGTGAAAATTAAGTTGCACCTTAAAACAGAAATGATAAAGCTGGAAGAAAAAATATCTTTCAACTTCCTAATGAATGCTGGCTCATTTCATTTTTATAGTTTGCATGGAGTTGCAACTAAGGACATAGAATATTGTATGTATTCTAAATGTTAGCACATATATTTACTATTTGGTCAATGTTGATGTAGAGAATATTTTAGCTGTCACTTTAAACATGGTGTTTTTTCTCTCGTGCTTGCAGCACTTACAACTAATGATCTAGACAAGTTCTTGAGGTCGATTGGGAAATAACCCGCTTATGTGGACTTAGAGGTAAACCATAAAAGTATATACCTCAGTAGTAAAAAGCACAATACAGAAGTTCAACATGAGCATGCCTACCTATATGAATATTTTTCTAATTTTCTTATAACTTATTTAGGTTGTATTGTCTGTGGGAAAGGATCAACCGCGTGATCTTATTGGTCACATTCCGATGGAAGTGGTTATAGTATCTAATCTGCATTCTGAACAAGGAATGGATAATGATACAGGACCTTCGAGTATTATTCATAGGGATAATGAAACTATTAAACATAAATTTTATTATGTTGAAACTTGCATGGTGTATGTCTTTTAATTAAAAATATTCTTTATCTTTTAATTGCCACTTTGCAGACTTTGATGTGTTCTTCGACACCCTGAATTCATATGCACTTGTTCATGTAGGAAGTGTTGTTGATCTAGGCTTGTTCATTACATGGTAATCCTGAAATCTATAGTGAAGATCTTGAGCCAAGAAGGTAGAAGTTGGCATCACACTAAAATTGTGTTTGATCACTCCCAAATCAAAATTTTGGCATTTGCAGATGCATTAAAGGTTTCCTCTTCAATTGATTAATCAGTGTGTAGAAGAAACAACAGCCTTTTGCCTATCCATCGCAGTCTTTTCATCATGGAATAGATCGCAGATTGAGTTTCTAAAGCAAGGGCTTATGTGGAAGTGAAAAGAAGTAATGGAAGTCTATGTGCTTGTGCGTTAATGACGAAGCCTTAAAGTATACAATTGTCTAGGATTTTGATGTATTGAGTTGTCTAGCTAGATGCAAATAAGTCTTGATTATATCTGTGTATCATTGATAACATGTTCTAAAGCTTATTAACAAAGTGAATTTCAGTTGGTTGCTGCAAGATTTGATTCTTGAGGCAGTGTGGTTGAGCATGGTGATTGAGCATTTAATATCGTCAAGATGTCTTGACACCTTTGGTGACATAAGATAACCTTGATTTGAAAATGAGATTTATATTAATCTTGTGGATAGATAATAATGAGACTATCAAGGGAAGTAATCTATAGAATGTGACCTATGTGTCGGTGAGTGATGTTGTTTCACATTTGTATACTAATGTTTAATGACAACATGACGGATCTTGTTTTTGTCACAATAACCTTGACATGAGTACAGCAGCAATATTCTTTGTGACATGGTGACAATCATCCCCTTTTGTGAAAATTGTTGAAGGTTCATCTTGAGGTTGTTGAGTATAGTTGTTACAATAATTATGACTACATCTCCAGTGCTTCTAAATGGGCCTTGAAATTTCTGGTATCATTTTGAAAACACATTCTTGTCTTAAGTTAGTGAATATTGGGCTTATTAAATCTTATCCAATCCAACCAAGATAGTGTTGTGACCCCACAGATCCCTCCAAATGTGAAATCCAATATTTGAAATATGCTTACTGAAAAACTTGGGGGTAGTCCTACCTAGCATGTTGATGTTGGGAAGGTTCATAAAACATAGCCACATAATACCATCCATTTGAACTTGGGGGAAACTGTCTACAATGCTTACAAAATCTTTTTTATAATCCTGAAAACAAGAAATCTAGCGATAAGAGCTCTTTAAATCACATTACCAAGCTTAAAAAACCATTAATGCCATCCACATGGGTCGTTTCCAAATGATGTCTTAATAAAATATACCATGGGGCTCTCATTAAAACGCTTAAATTAAAAACAACAGAGAACAATGTTTTTTTTTTCATTAAAGCAAAGGGAGGGTCTCATAACTCCCATCCTCACCTTGGATTTTCTTCTCTATATAACTCTCTAAAACTGTAACTTTTTTTGTTCCACCTTAATAAGACATTAGTTCGAGTACATGAGGTCGTAGTTGGATTTTTGAACAAGAAGCTTTCAAAGGAAACAGGGTCTAGACTTGTGATTGAACACATTATTTGGTGCAAACAAATTCATAAAGATTGATCAATTGATTTTTCATCATCATATAGATCAATTTATATGTCATTTTATAGATATGCACATAATCAATCTTCCTAAAACATGGTTTATCTTTGTATTCCTTAGACCATTAAATGCCACAAATCATAGTGAGATGTGCTTGAGTGTGGATTGAGTAATCACATTGTGGGAATACTAATATGCATCTCCTATGTATATCACAATAAGAAAGGTGAATTGTAGAATGCATGTGGGGTCATAAGAGAGGCATCATGTCATTATGTTAAGGATATAAATATAAAGGGGTATAAAAAATGTTAATGAAAAAATAGATACCTACAATATCTAGTGAAAGTAGGGGTTTTTTAAATTGGGAAAATGCAATGTGTTAGTATTGGTAGGGGGTTAAATAAAGTTATTTTTAGAGGTATTTTACAATATGTAGTCAAATTAAGGGTATTGTTTAGTATTCCACGAACGCATGTGCTATGTCATAGTTTAATTGAGTGAAACCCCTGTGGGCAACAAAGGGATCAATATGTGCATGAATTGACGAATTTGTTCCATACCCTGCGCACAAAGTTGGGTATCAAAGATTCAGAGAAACATTTGGTGCTAAAGTATCGTAGTTGTCTGCACAAATACATTCAAGAGGAAATATATTTCCTCGACATCTCCTCGCTTGGTACAACATACCAATATGCTACCAAGATTGAGCAGAAATTCAAACAGAAGAAGCGAGACTTTGGATCTATGAATCAAAAGTAAGGGAAAGGTGCCCCCAAATTTTAGAACAAAGGACAAGGCCAAGGCATGGAAGCCTAAGATGACCTGCCAAATCCGCAAGAAAATAAAAACACCAAGAAGCCAAAGAAGGACACGGGAAAGTGGTGTGAGTTTCATAAGAGCTCCACTCACAACACAAGTGAGTGTCGGGCCAAGCAGTCGCTGGTGGTCGAGATGAGGGCATCTGAATCAGATGCATGCTCTAACTCAGAAATAGAACCTGACAAGCAGAATGAAAAAGGGAAACAGATTATTGATGCGGAGCTCAGTGCCACTGTTTCCACTGCGAAGATCCAGAAGGAGGAACCGAAAGATCCAAAGGAGGAGGAGCATCTCTTCCACTCCCATATGTGGGTAAATAGTTCCCCGCTACAGTTCATTGTCGACAATGGGAGCCATAAGAACCTCATTTCAATAAACGTTGTGAAGTAGTTTGGCTTTCCAACCAGAGCACACCCACAGCCATACACCATCGGGTGGCTTCACCAAGGATGGTATCTCCGCATCAGCCAGCAGTGTCGCCTTTCCTACAGCATAAAGCCCTTCACGGATGAGGTATTATGTGACATTTCTCCTCTTGATGTTTGTGATTTATTATTAGGCCAACCATACTCGTGGAAGTGACATGTTGTGTATGAGTCCCGACCTCGCGTTGTTATTGTTACTTTGGGAAATAAGTTGTACAAGATACCAGAGGTACCACTGCCTACCGCTATCTCTTTGGTTACTGCAAAACAATGCAGTAAGCTCATTTCTAAAACTAGGAAATTTGTTTTCCTAATGATCTGCCCCCAAGGAAAGAAGAATATTATGGCCACGACCTCCAGACAAGGCTCCTCTGCACGATAACAACAAAGGGACAATTTTGTGGAGGATTACGAGGACATCTTCACCTCACCCATATGGGTGCCTCTACACTGTCAGGTCAAGCACCCCATTGATCTGACCCCAAGTATGCCGCTACCCAATGGACCGATCTATTAGCACTCTATTTTGGAGAACGATGAAATCAAGAGGTAGATTCAGGAGCTGTTGCAGAAAGGTAACGTCCGGCTGAGTTCATCACCCTTTGGGAGCCTAGTCGTTTTGGTACAAAAGAAGGATGGGACTTAGAGACTTTGTATTGACTATCGGGCGCTGAACAAGATCACTGTCCAGAATAGGTACCCGGTCCCATGGATTGATGACCTTCTGGACCAACTCAAAGGGGCAAAATATTTCAGCAAGATTGACTTGAAGTCTAGGTATCACCAGGTACCAATCGAACCCTCTGATGTGTGGAAGACTACCTTCAAAGCCAAGGAGGGCCTTTTCGAATGGTTAGTCATGCCTTTCAGGTTGACAAATGCTCCTGAAACCTTCATGAGGTTGGTGGACGACATCTTTCGGCCATTCACCAACTCATTTGTAGTGGTGTACTTGGATGACATTCTGATCTTTAGCGAGACTTGGGAAGAGCACCTCCACCACATCCGACAAGTCCTCCAAACACTGTGACAACACAAGTTTTGTGCCAATTTGGAGAAGTGCACTTTTGGCATGACCCAGGTTCAATATCTAGGATACATTATTGATGAAAGGGGGGTGTATGTGGATCCAACAAAGTTCCAAGTCATTCGGGATTGGCCAGCCCCAACCACTCTAACAGAGCTTTGCAGCTTTCTGGGTCTTGCTAATTTCTACCGCAGGTTCGTGTTGGGATTCTCTCATATCACTTGGCCCTTGAGTCAAGTCACCAAGGGAGGAGTGAAAGAAAAATTCTTATGGTCGAAATCTCAAAAGAAGGCGTTCATAGAATTGAAACATCGCCTATGTTTTTCCCCAGTGCTCACATTACCAGACTTGCAACAACCATTTGAGATCGAGACAGATGCCTCTGACTATGCTATTGGGGCAGTTCTTACTCATCAGGGGAATTCATTGGCATATCATAGTGAGACATTTTCCGACACAGTCCGCAAGTATCCCACTTATGACAAAGAATTTTATTCCATTGTGCAGGCTTGTCGACAATGGAAGCATTACGTTTTGGGGAAGGAAACAATCATCCACACAGACCATCGACCCCTGCAGTTCATACAGACACAAGGGAAGTTGCAGAATGATCACCAGCAGGAGTAGTCCACATATCTGCAACAGTTTCATTTGAGCACCAAGTACAAGAAGGGTAGCACCTATAATGTTGCAGACTACCTTAGTCGACCACCGATCATGGTGCTAACCACCATTCTTAACTCTTGTAAGCATGAGACTTCTGATTGGCCTCTGTTGGCCTCTGTTATGTCACCTAGGACACCTTTGTGTTCCTTCAAGCGATCATGCCAAGATGATATGGGAAGCACACTACATTCGATTTTCTAGTCATTTCGGGGTCGAGAAAATAGTGGCATTACTGTAGAAGTATTTCTATTGGCCAAACCTTCGATAAGATGTCGGGAAGTACATCAGATCATGCACTGCTTGCGTCATTGCCAAACTGACCATCAAGAAGCAAGGACTCTATACTCCGCTACCTACCCCTAGTCGACCTTGGGAATTCATCTCCATGGATTACATGTCAGGGATTCCTTCTACTAAGCATGGAAATGACTGTGTTTTCGTGGTCATCGACAGATTCTCGAAGATGGACATTATGTCAGCCTGCAAGAAGAATATCACAGTAAAAGCCACTGCTAAAATCTTCTTTGAACAAGTGTGGGTGAACTTTAGGATCCCACAGTCTATCATCTCAGATTGGGACAGCAGGTTCCTCAGCACATTTTGGTCCAGCCTCTGGTAAATGCTTGACACCAAGCTCACCAAGTCCACAGCTTTCCATCCGAAAATTGATGGCCAAATAGAGGTCGTCAACATTATGATTGTACACATTATGTGCATGTACAATTCAAAGCATCCACGCATATGGGATAAGAGCCTCCCCTATGTACAACAAAATTATGACCGGGCTCTCCACAGCTCAACCAGCCACAACCCCTTTTAGGTGGGCTTGGGATTCCAACCACTATGTCCCATTGATGTATCCATGCCATTTGCAGCTACTCAAGCCGATTCGGCTCATGTCCAGTCTGAAGCTAACAAAGCGAACAGCTTCATCAAGCGCATTTAGCACATCCACCAATAGGTTCATGACATATTGGACATAGTCAATGCTAAGTACAAGCAACGACATGATCAACATTGGGTGCCACACAACTTCCAGGTGCGCGATAAAGTGTGGCTACATTTGCAGAAGGAGTGCCTCACTGGACCGCACCGCAAGCTTCGCTTGCTCCAATATAGGTCGTACATCATCACCAAGGTTGTAGGGAATAATGCCTTCAAGCTCATTCCTTGGTCTACACCCAGTATTCAATGTGGACCGTCTTCGTCCCTACTTCCCACCTCTACTAGACACCTCTGACATTACAGAACAACTCACACCAACATAGTTACACCCAGACTGCATGGAACAGGACACCACAGATTGTATCATGGACATGCAAATCAAGAACACTTGCTAATAGAAGATCCAACTGTATCGGGTTGTCAAAGTTGGCCAACTCCTGCACCAAGGCAAGTAGTTCACCAGGGACCAATTTCAGTAGAAGCTTCCTCATCTCATGGAGGAACTCAACGTAATGGGGATCATTGCTTCCTAAGGGGGGAGGAATGATACAAGTGGATATTGGTGGCCACCTGCCTATTCCACTTGGGGCCCCACCATTGTCTCTTTCATTTTTTTTCAGTTTCGGCACAACTTACTATTTTTAGCATTTTTTTGGGTCCTGAACTTCTGGAGTTGTTTTGACGCCCTAAACGACGTTTTTTGGGAAAACCGGGAGCAACATGGGCCCATGTTCCTCACATCAAAAGTTGTATTCCTTGGATATATATTTCAAACAAGGTATGGTGCACTCAAACAGAGATCGTATGCCAAAGTTACGTCCCTAGGAAGTTGAAACACCAATTTACCCAAACGGGGCCCATATTTTTGGCACTTCATCCCCTAGGGTTAGGGTTTAGGATGTTTAGGGTTTTCCATTGTTTCTAAATAATAAATAGGCCCTCGAGCCGCATTGTAACACAGTTCAGAGGCTTGTAGTCACCACATTTCTTCTAAGAGATAAGCTACCAGTGCCCTAGCTAGTTTATTTCCATTACGTCTGTAAGCAAATTTCATTTCTTTCATATTAATGAAATGAAGTGTTATTTCCGCTGCATCTTTGTATTTATGGTTATATGTGTATTATGTTGTGTTCCTGCATAAATCCAGATCATCTAGTTGGTACATATATTTCGTGGACGTAGCGGTCATCAATATTCAGGAATCATGAACCACATAGTATATATATATATATATATTCTAAGGAAAGAAATCAACCTCCCTCTGATTCTGAGAGCTAGAGTGAGGTTGCTAGTACCATGCCAACCCACAAGTATACTCACTTAAGGGTTCACAGGGCACGAATCCAATACAATAATATTCATGGGTACGAAGCCATTACAACAATGCTCATCATGCCAATGGCATGGATTTGAACCTGGATAGGGAAGATAACAGCCATTCCACCCAACCACCCGAGATAACCCCAATTGACATGTGTGTGTGTGTCTTTAAATTTTTAATGTGTTTTTTTTAATTTCCTATTATATATATATATATATATATATATATAATTTTTTATTTTTTTTTCAAATTTTTTTCCAAAAAAAAATATTTTTTAAGATTTTTAATATATATTTTTATATTTGTCCTTTTTTAATTAGTTTGATATATATATATATTGTTATAATTTTTTATATATTTTTTTTTAATATTTTTTTTTAAATTTACCATAGTTCCCAAGACCTGATAATTTGTAATGAAATTAATAAGTGGTCAACCTCCAGCCATATGAATTGTATTCATGGCCTTGGCAGCAGTGTTGTGGATTATGTGATACCTAATATCCATGTTCTCAACCGTATTGAAAATTTTGACCTCCTAAATGACCACAAGCCTTATTTTTTCCATAGACCTCTAACCTTAACTCTAAACCATGATATACACACCAATTACATGCAAGATAATTGTGAGATTCAAAGGCACATTTTTTTTTATAGAAGTAAAATGGCTCTCTTCTTAAAGGATTTAAATAGGGACTTAGATTTCTTAGTGTATAATGATAACATTGATCATCTACCACATTTTTAAAATTTTGGATAAAAACATTCCCTCTAACTATAGTGCCAATATGATTAGCCACATTTTAGCCAAGTTGTATGGACTCATTTTGGAAAATAATATTAGCATTTGGCTTGAAAGCCATAGTTAAAGATCTAAAGGACAAGCTAGATTTAAGGGAAATCGCTAAAATATATACCATCTTGTTACTCTTAGGATCATTGCAGAGGAATGTCACAATAATAAAACTAATATCTTCTATTGTTTTGTTGAATTTAGAAAAACTTTTGACATTGTTCCTCGAGATTAACTATGGAAGAGGCTAGAAGAGATAATGATTCATATCGTGTTGATGGTCGTTATGTCTAGGCTATACGAGAATGTTATTGCCAAGCTTAGGACCATCGAGGGTTGGTTAGAAGAAATTAAATGCAATGTCGAAATTAAGCAAATATGTCCCTTATCCCCTACCCTTTTTAGTGTTTATATTGATAATCTAGAAGTGTTTGGAAGCTGCAAGATGTGATGGCTTCAGGCTTACTGGTATGGTCATTACTCTTCTCCTTTATGCTAATTATATTGTTATTTTAGCAAGAATCCATGATGATCTCGATAAGAAGCTTAGAATCCTCTAAGATTACTTCTTCAAGATGGGTATGATTGTTAAAAAGAAAAGACTAAAAATTTCATGATAATTAAATCCAAAAAGATCAACTATGATAATCTCATTTATGATAATAACTACTTAGACAAAGTTTCTTCGTAGAAATATTTTGGAATCAACATTTATCATCAGCTCAATTGGAATCATAGCATTGAGAAAAGAATAATTGGAGATTGGAAAGCTTATTTTGGTCTTGAAAACAATTGTAAGTCGACAGATCTTTGGGTATGGAGTAAAAAAAATTCCTCTTTGAGACTCTCATCGCCCCTATTATTGAATATGGATGTGAGGTTTGGGGTTGCAGTATATGTAGAGAATCATGGTGGAATATTGAGTTGATCCAAAAGCAATTTATAACCCACAACCTCAAGATTAAAGGAAATACTCCCTACCCTATCCTATTGATTCAAGCTAGCCTTTCCCCCACTAAAATCATGGCTATGACCAAGTATATCATGCATAAGAAGAAGCTATACAGCGTGGAAGCCAAGAGTTTTCCTAGAATTACTTCTAAATCTAACCAAAACCCCCACATTTGGCTCAAGCAAATCTAGCGTAAGGATGCCCAGCGATGGCTAGACCATTGAGGCGTAAAGGAGGAGATCATATTGAAGAATAATGATAATATTAAAAATATGATAACTTCCAAATTTAAGGATAAGTTGTGGGATGATCAGGAGTAAGAGGGAAAAAGGAAACTAAGGTATCATAAGGAGGTGATCAACCCCAATCCTAAAAACAAAAATTATCTTTTTGTCTTGACTAGTGCTAAGAAAAAAATAAACATTGTCAAGATAAGAACTAATTCTCATGAGCTTCAAAGTGAAATCAAGCATTGGTCTATTCATGAAACACCCTAGGATGAAATATTCTATCACCTTTGTTATACTAAGAGTATTGAAGATGAAAAGAACTTTCTCTTGGATTGCCCAGATCTTTTTAAATTTTGTTTAAAAAAAAAAATTTAATTGCTTTAAATTTAAGGTCTTTAGTCTATTTTATTAATTTTTAAAAAAAAATGGTTTGGAAAAAATGTTTTTTTATTATTCTTTAATTTGATTTTTTTTAATTGAAATTTTCATTTAAAATTGTGTTAAGTGTTTTTTTTTAAAGGTGTTTTTAATGATTTTATGTACACTAATTATGATTTTGTAGGGCATATTTAAAACAAAAAATTTCAATTTAAGTGCCCCATTGAAAGGGGGCCAAGTTGTATTACGCTAAGATTTCAAATGGGTTATAATTTTAACCTTAAAAAAATGCTCTTGGTAGAACCACTCTTTGATTTGGGTACTAATTTTTAGGGTTTTTTCGCAATGCTAATATTTGGTCTTTAATACCATAGTTGAAAAATATTAAAATTTTAAGGTTTTTTTTGTAATTACGATATTTGATTTTAATTCCATGGTTAAAAAATATCGAAATTTTAAGGTTTTTCAGAGTTATGATATTTGGTCTTTAACAACATGGTTGAAAATTATTAGAATTTTAAGGTTTTCTATAATCATGGTTTTGGTTTTTAATTCCATGGCTGGAAAATGTTGGAACTTTAATTTCAAAAAAGGGTGATGCAACATCACCACTTTTTTTTACTTTTTTTTTTTGGTGTTTTCTCATGTTTTTTGTGCAAAAATAGGGGGTTTTGGACTAGATTTCTCATTTTCAAGTCACAGTTCTTGTTAGGTTGGTCACTATGTTATATATACAAATAATAGTTGCAAGGACATAAGAGGCAACCAAGTAATGAAGGTTGTAGATCACATTTAGAACCATGATCTCATATGAATGAGCCACTGGAAGCTTGGTGGAATGAAGTCACCCAAGCAAAAGAGGTCATCTTATATATACATATGGTGTAAAAAATACTCTCAATTACAAAAACTACAAGATATGAACCCACAACCTATATGTGAGAAGTCAACTTGAATAGTGATCTTCAACTCATCGAGGAAGCAACGAGTAAGAATGCAACTCTACAATGTGATTCGTAAAAGATGAAAAACAAGGTTATGCTTAGAATGGGTTTTCCCAAGGAAAATAAATGGAAATTTCCATGAGAAAATGAAATATACAAGCAATTGAAAATAATATGGAAGTTGCAAGATGATGATGAATCGATGCAGTACTAAATGTTGGACATGGCAAGTAAGGTAAATGTGGAAATATGTGAGTTTTTCACCTTAATTTTAATTTATCTCTTAGAAAAGGTGCATGTTCTTAGAAAAGTAGAAAGTACATTTTTGTATATAAAATATTGAATTCCTATTCAGATGAGAAACCCATAGTTGATGACTCTTATGTGACTAGTAATATGTTTAAGAATTGATTTAGATATAACCCTAAGGAAACCTTTGCAATGCATATGGAATTGGAAGGGAGCTTCCTTGACTTATCTCTCATTTTGTATATAACCTTGTGTGTATTTATTGGGGTTGAAAAATGCAATTATGTGTGAATTATTGAGGCATATGAATATTTTTAAATGAAACATGTAATATACCTCAAAAATCATATGTCAAAATATGCATATACCAAAGAATAAATGTGTATGATGTGCAGATTGCGATTATGTATGTTGTTGTGGATTAACTAAACATGGTATGTTGTTGGTTACATAATTATATATGGTAGATGACATTGGTTCAGAGGTTGGCGAAGGGATTATGCATTCTTCCATGAAATAACAACATGTGAAATGCTTTAGAAATCATATGCAGTCAAAGTATGTATGTACCAATGAATAAATGTGTATGATTGTGCACATAAATGGCCATGAGTATGTATGTTGCTATGGATTAACTAAACACAATATCTTGTTGGTTATGTAACTAGGTATGGTAGAGCACATTGGTTAAGAGGTTGATGAAGGGATAATGTACTCCCTCATGAAACACCACAATATCAATTAACATCATGGATGTTGACGACATCCTCTTATGTATGGTGAACCATACCAATATGTACATATGTGATGAAGGTAATCAAGGTAATCAAGGTAACAATTCCTTATTATGTTTAATATCATAGATGTATAGTTTATGATATATATGAGCATTAATTGGTTGATAACCAACTAGGGATAGGGTAAACGAGGCTTTGTTTATGTGAATTTGTTGAATAAGTTGACTCATGCATGATATAACATGTCAGCTTGAGTTGGTTATGAGATCATAACTTGGGAGAGTGAATATTTATGCCCAAAATGTGAAAGGGAGCAACCATGTGTGAAATTGTGTTATTGATGTGCTTGTGAGAGCCTAGAATCATTGTGTCACTATCCCATAGTCTCCTGGTCACTTGTGTTGGTGTCTTATAATGTGAACTTCTTGCATGCACTAAAGATCATTGGAAGGGAAAGAGTATTCCTAAGGAACTATCGAGTAGTGAAACAAAATATCCTCCCTTGTGTGGTCTTTGGATAAAAGGGAAGATGCCTAAATGGTCAGTTGAGTGTTGGTTTATTTTTTGTAATGTGTCCCTAAAATTTCTTACAACATGTCACAATAGATCACATGATTTGATGATATGGAATTCTTGAACTAATGCAAGCGTGTATTGATTGAACTATGTGATTATGCAAAGTTGTGGTTATGTGCACATGTAGATTTGCACACATACTTTATTATGCTATTACTTTCATGTATGTGTTATTACATTGTGGGAATGTAAAATTGTGACAATAACATGGATAGGTTGAAGAATTTTCATTATGGTTATAAATATGAGCCATTGAAAATGATTGAAAGATTAGTGTGTCCTAATATTGTGTTTATTTAATGTGACAAGGATTGGATTATATGCTTGAAAGTTTATTTTGATTAATAATAATGTGTCCATAATGACAAGAGTGCAAGTATATGGTCTCACTTATGTATAACGACAGTAAGTCCATAATGAAGATTGGGACTATTGCACACAAACTTAAAAGCTTAGCATTATGAGAAAGTTCGTATATTAGTTGGATTTTGACATAGGTGAGATTATGGATATGTCTATCGAAGATAGATGATACATTATGGTCTTGAAAATAGAACCTTGCACTAACCCTTGATCATTTTCAAACAATGATTGGCTCAAGTTTCTAGTACAACTAGCATGATAAATCTACTAGATGATGTTGTTTTTGCTTACAATATAAGGGTTGAATATGATGAGGAACTGAGTTTGGAAAAAATGGAATTGTCAATTATTTTGCATGGTTGTGAAGAGTGGTAGTATTGATGAATATGTATTGTTGATATTCATTCAACTTGATGATTTGGATTAAGTGGAAGCACATTCTTTGAGGTTTCAAAGGAAGAAAATACTCAAAACCTCAATCATGGCATCCATGTAAACTGAGAAAATATTCATACAAATAAATATTTGTTGGGATTGTGTACTTCATCTCCCATAAAAAATATATGTGTTTTGAATGTGAATTGGGAAATTCTTGTCACCCAAACATTTGGGAGAGGAAATGGTAGGTACATATTTTTTTATAGTTATCATAGGTATATGTTTAGTACGGAAACAAGGCAATAAGAAGGGAACAAGGAGGAAAGTGACTTAACCTCATGGAAAAGTGGCACCTCGAAAAAACTTTCATCTTTAATTCTTCTTTCCCTTTGGCCATTCCTTAAGAATTTCTTTTGTTCTTGGTTGGACATGTATGCAACAACCTTATATGGGAATGCAAAACATTTTCAAAAAATGTTGGAATTGAGTTTGGGAATTATTGTTTACTATTTCTGGTCCATAAATGATGGTATAGCCCACTCACTTCACTAACACCTATCATCAACAAGATTAACTTTTGATATTTGTCTTTAGAGAAATTATGGGTGCAATCATTTTCAGGTTCAATAGGTGGAAAAAAAAAATTTAATGTCCAATATACAGATAGACCTCTGTCAATCAGGTTTATATTGGGTGGTTATGTGGAATATCTATTACTCTCCCAACCCAGATGTAAATATCACAAACAAAATTTTAAGCTCTTAAATTACTAATTTATGTATTGCTCTTAAGTGGCTATAAATGTGGCACTAGCATGGTACTAACAACATCACTTCTGCCTTTGGGATAAGAAGGAGGTTGATTTCTTTCCTCAAATAATCCCCATTGCCCAAAAAAAACTTTGGGGATAAGTATATACCTCTCAATAAAAATGTTCAAATCAAACATCTAGCTAGAAATTCATCACTAATAATGAATGGCTCTGCTCTAATGCACTCAAATTTAAAATTTATTTCTCAATTTTGGTGCAATACTCTATTTGTGAAAAAAGAATAGATCCAATGATTCTACCAAATGGATATAGCTCTATAAATTTTTATTTCTAAATCTTTGAGGCATGTGGAATAAACAATATATCACTCTATGTACCCATTCTTTATCCCTTACATAATACATTGTATGACATTAACATTCATTGAGTGAAGATGATGAATGGATGTAACTATCACTCTACAACATTAGCACCTGTGGGTTTCAAACCAACCATAATTAAATGATTACCAACCAAATTCATAAACTACTTAAAAACGTTCACTTTGCAGTATTTTTTTGTTCAATTAATTACTAAAATTATGTTGGAGATTTCTCATACAACTTTCCTTTCCTTAATGATCTAGTTGTAGGTTTCATACCCATTGCAAGATACTGCAAGACTAGATGCTCCTTTATTGGAATGCACAATCCTATGGTTTTAATAATCCAATGAAAATATAAGAAAAATATCATTAGAGTTATGTATATATTAACTGCTCAGTCAACCGAAGGATTTGAAGGATGTAATAAATAGAAATATTGGGTCTTTGATGTTTAGCTGTTGTACATGGTATTGGAACTAACATATAATAATTAACTAACAAATAAGTAATTGAAAGGATGATTGTATAATGTGGTCAAACAATGAACTAACATCAATTCCCATGCTCAAGAAAATAGCTAATATGCTAACATTGAATGTCATCACAGATAATGAGACAAATTTGGTATATGCCAGCAAATAGAGCTCAAGGTCAAATACTTTACTTCCAAGTTGATTCACCATAGTCAAATCACAATTTAGCATGTTCGTATACTTCCCTTTGTGTTTGGAACATACCATCCTCTATGACTTGCATGTACTCCCTTCAAATTGTCAATGTGAGAACACAACCCTCATGGGTGATAATTGATGGTGTATGACCCTCTTGGATGGTAATTTTTAGTGTGCGACCTCTCTATTCATTGTGTATAGCCTGGAAATAAACCATGTGTTGTATATGGAAATAAAGAAATTCTGATTGTTATGTATGGATTCAATAATCACTAAATTATTGGAAAAAAATAGAAACAATTTGCTTAATTACAATGATCATATAATAGCATCCATGGATATTCAATTTTCGAGAAAAATGAATGGAGGAGAATACAAACTTGTTGGGATTCATTAAATATTAATGAAGTGCAAAATTATGGGTGGAATAACAAAGCTACCATTGATAATTTTTCCTAACAAGCATTACCATGCTCAAAACAACACATTAAACAAAAATATGAGTAGCATATTTCTTACACACAATTTGCATAACATCAACACCAAGCATACCATAAATACAAATATTTTACCTTGGAAATCTAAATGGAAAATTGGCATTCAATGGCTGCTTAAATCACTTATTTTGGTAATATCTTGTTACAATGCAACTAATGGTTCTTCGTACATCCTCATATCCTTGGCCAAAAGAAATTTTGAAAGTGAAAGTACAAATTTGAGAAATGGGGAGAGCTATAGTGATGGGAAGGCCAACAATCACATTTCATTCCTCGTTCCATAATCTTTTCTCTCC
Source organism: Pinus albicaulis (assembly GCA_034641835.2). Taxonomy (NCBI): domain Eukaryota; kingdom Viridiplantae; phylum Streptophyta; class Pinopsida; order Pinales; family Pinaceae; genus Pinus; species Pinus albicaulis. The sequence continues at coordinate 541,252,063 of CM076572.1, forward strand.
AATTTTCATTTTGTATTTTATTTAATTCTCAATTTTCCTTCATTTTGTTTCATTTAATTTTACATTTCCATTCTCTTTAGTAGTTCATTTAACCTTCAAAAATTACTGAATTACATTTGCAAGTATCAAGTCTTACAATCATTCACTTGTTTAGATCTATTAAAAACAATTATGGGATATGATAGATGAATCTTCTTCATTATGAAGGGGTTGGAAATTATGGACCAGGGTGAATCATTATCAACCATCTGTTCTTTGCAGACAATCCTTTGGGAAATTATTTGAATTTGGAGGAGGTGTTTTCTTTCTGCTTCTTCAGAATCACATAAAACTAAACTTAGGATCGTGTAGATGCTTTGCAAGCATGAAATTGGGTCTTCAAAAACAACATTTTTTTTAATGTCTCTTCAACATGAATTAGTTTTCATATGCAACTGAACATAATGAACATAACACACATAATCCATTTAGGAATAAATAAGAGCAAGACAAAAGGTTTGATGACGGAGTTCACCCCTCCTGGGCTACATCTTTGGGCTTGTCAACATGACTATACCACTCATAAAAATTTAGTATCAATGAAGTACATAAAATTTTGCTGCAAATAAAATGTGGTTATTACCCCTACAAGGTAATTTTCTCCTATAGAGAACTCTGAAAATAGCAACAACTCAAAACATCTCCTACAAAGATGACATAATTCCACTGAAATGAGTCAAAAACATCATGTGCATCCTTCAATTCCACATTGGAGAACATAATGAAAACTTCGTGATGAAAGAAGGTAAACCTGAGTTGAACCTGCCGGTTATAGCTGTTATAAATGAATTCTGAAGGTGAGGAAAACCTCTACATGGTATTCTTCATGTTGAACATCCTCATGAACTTCTACCAAACCCTTCTTGATCCATACACCCCTTAGGATTCAACCGGTAAAAAATCCTATCTAGAGTGCTCTATATATTCTAAGACATGTTCCATTGAGTCCAGAATAGTAAAAAATGGTACCTTGGCCTCTTTTTTTCATCCAATTTGGTCAAAAATTGTATAAATTATGACATCTCCTAGTTCTCCCACTATTCGCTCCACAAATTGCACAAAATCCAGGCTGGTCCTAAAAACCCACCTAGAATTTGGCAAATTGTCCTACAATTTCACAGACCGGTGGCGCAAATTGTGGGACAGTTAATTTTGCTAATGACAGCTTTAAATCGGATTAGCACTAACAAACTTGGCTAATTTTTTTAATGTTGTAATGGCACCCTGTTGATAACACTAGTTTAATGTTAATTAAACCTGGATTAAATTTTAATAATTGTGCTTAAGGGATAGAGCCTCCTACTCCCCCGGTGGTCTGAAGTCGTGGTCACATGTTTTGGGAGTTGGCCACCTCTCCACCCATTGGCACACTGTATAAAATTGAAATAGACATGGAGATGTAATAGGGTAAGAACTAATGCATAGATGAGTTGGTAGTGCGACATGTTAGTTGGGCAGAGGTCTCGTGTTCGACTCCTGCCCGGTCTATCCGATCCATAACCAAAATTTTACACTGCCATGAAGGGGACACGTGGCAGCCCCAGGCTGATCCATGTGCCTCCTCCTCATTGGCCTAAACACAACTAATGACAACCTGCCAACTCGCACCAAGACACACCAACCAACACCTTCCACTTGGTAGTCATACATTTTTCGGAGAAAATGGTTGACCAACTTGTTGACCTGCCCAATCACCATGCCACATCAGCAGTACAGACCGCTAACTAGGCTCCATGTCTACAATTTTTTTACCAAATTTTCCTATTTATGAAAATAGATAGAGCTCGTTTCTGAAGCCATATAGAGTCCATTTTGCATGAAACAAGTTGCGTCGGATTCATAATGACGAACACTACGCGGTCATTCAAGTTTCATTCATTCCGGAAACTTTTATTTTTGAGTGAAAAATTGATCACCTGATCACACCTCCCCACTAGGAACTTTTGGAATCCAAAAGTTTACTTCCCTAGTCAATATAAAGAGGATGGAACTCAAAATACCCACAAAAGTCAATCCAAATTACAAAATTTCCAATTGGTTCCCTTCAAGCCCCATCAAGGCACTTCACTTATCATCCTCGTGACGAAATGTTGTCTTGTAAAGAATTGAGCCAACATTCTTATCGTTGTTGCAGGAAGAAAAATATTGTTGAGTGGAATACGAACATGCTCTTTACCCTCATCTTTGCATGGCTTGAAAACACTTCATCCCCGAAGTTAAATTGTTGAAGATAAACTTGACTCCATCTTGGAAATCAGAAACAACATAAATTTTCTTTAACGTCTTCAAGTTGAATTTGTACATGAGTAGTAAATTGTTGCAAAAATGTTTCATGATATGCTTGGCCTTGTCTACAAAACATATTCATTTAACACAAAGACTTATTCACACAATTTTTAAATCAAATACTTGTATAGGTGAACATAGGACAAACTTGTAGACAACTTGAACAACAATTTTGTACATTCACAAAAGTCCTTGAACATGTGGACTATAACAAGCCAATACATACATGAATGGAAAACATCTACTTGTTGAGCATAGTGACAATAAATGTTCACTTTACAAAAGTACCTAAACAAGTAATGACAACAAGTACTTACACAATTTACAAAACAAATTTACAATAAGTCTACCCAATCGTGCCTCTCCTAGGCTTGTGGGTTCTCTCCTTGCACCATCTTGTCTTGAAGGTTGCTCGGGATTGTTACGAGTCCTCTTGGCCACCTTTTGTTTCCCTTGCATCATGTTGCATAATCTCTTTACCTTTATTTAAATGAAGCTTCGGATGTAACTTCCATCCTCGTTAAATGTCATTTCTGTGCACTTTTTAATGAGCACAAAAAAAATTATTCTTGTTCGCAGACATGTAAGTTCTTTCATGTGAAAGAAAGTCATTATCTTTGATGCCAAAAAATTGGTTCATTCATTTAACCATTATCATGTGCTTCTCACACATAGCCACGCAATGGTCAAAACAATCACAAAATGTACAAAGGTACTGATTCCATAAGTATTCAAAATCACCATGCCTTGAAAAACACTCTTGAGAGTTATATATGTCTTTGGAGTTGCAGCTTCGATGATTGTCACAAGGTGGTGACATCTCTTTCTCATATGTTTGATGTGTCTTAGGCCATTTAAAGCACTCTCCATACTCTTTGCGACCATATCCCAATCCCATATATTTTTGTCTTTCCTCTACCAAAATTGGATTGGTAATGCCTTGGCCATTTATGTCAAGGCCTCCACCTTTATAGGCCATCTTGTATAGAAACTTCATACCTATGCCTTTGGTATGTTGCTCGAATGTTGCAAAAGTGTTTTTATGCACATATATGGAAGGAGTGGTACTGGAAATTCTAATTAAATCCTTATATTTTCCATTCATCTTCTCATCCTCTGATGATGATGATTATGGCCAACTTTTAGATGACTCTAACCACACTCTTTTATCCACTGGCATATGGTGTGCTTATTGAAGATGCTTGCAATAATTTTCCACATATGGTCCAAATCCACTATTTGAATCATGACAACATACTAGCTTCATCTTGGAGGTTTCTATTGTCGGTGCAGGAGTTGAACTTTCTGCAACTTTCTCTTCAAGCACTTGCTGCAATACAAAGCGCATGTGCCTCTTCTCCTCTTCATCAATTTCCAACATCCTTCTCAACACTATGTTCTCCATTCGAAGAGCTAATTTCACTCCTCGAGCTCTTGGAGACTCTTTTTTCTACCCATACCTTGCAACTTGGTCAACTGTAGCTCTAATACCACTTGATCTAAATATGGAGGAGGTGTTCCCTTTCCTCTTCCTCAGAATCACATAAAATTAAACTTAGGACCATGTCGATGCTTTGCAAGCATGAAATTGGGTCTTCACAAACAACATGTTTGTTTAATGTATCTTAAACATGAATTAGTCTTCATACGCAACTAAACATAATGAACATAACACACATAATCCATGTAGGCATAAATAAGAGAAAGACAAAAGGTTTGATGACAGAGTTCACCCCTCCTAGGCTACATCTCTGGACCTATTAACATGACTAGACCACTCACAAAAATTCAGTATCAATGAAGTACATAAAATTTTGTTGCAACTAAAATGTGGTTATTACACCTACAAGGTAATGTTCTCCTACATAGAACTCTCATAATAACAACAACTCAAAACATCTCCTACAAAGATGACATACTTCTACTGAAATGAGTCAAAAACATCATGTGCATCCTTCAATTCCACATTGGACCACATAATGAAAACTTCATGCTGAAATAATTTAAACCTTAGTTGAAACCTGCTAGTTATAGCTACTGCAAATGAATTCTGAAGGTGAGGAAAACCCCTACAAAGTCTTCTTCATGTTGAATACCCTCAGGAACTACTACCAAACCCTGCTTGATCCATACACCCCTTAGTCTTAAACCTACAAAAAACCTATCTAGAGTGCTCTTTGGATTCTGAGACCTGTTCCATTGAGTCCATAATAGTCAAAAATGGTACCTTAGTCTCTTTTTGCATCCAATTTGATTGAAAACTGGGGAAGTTATGAAATCTCCTAGTTCTCCTACTATTCGCTCCACAAATTGCACAAAATCTGGGCCGGTCCTACAAATCCGCCTGGAATTTGGAAAACTGTCCTACAATTTCGTCGATTGGCGATGCAAATTGTGGGACAGTTAATTTTTCTAATGATGGCATTAAACCGGATTAGCACTAACAAACTTGGCTTATCGTTAATTAAGCTAAGATAAATGTTGTAATGGCGCATTGTTCATAACACCAGTTTAACGTTAATTAAACCTAAATTAAGGTTTAATAATCGTGCTTAAGGGATAGTGCCTCCTGCTCTGTTGGTGGTCTGAATTTGTGGTCACATGTTTTGGGGGCTAGCCCCACGAGGCTGGCCCCCTTTCCCCCCATTGGTGCACTATATAAAATTTAAATATACGTGGAGATGTAATAGGGTAAGAACTAATCTGTAGACGAGTTGGTAGCACAGCATGTTATTTGGGTGGAGGTCTCGTGTTGGACCCCCGCCCTGTCCCTTCGATACATAACCAAAGTTTTACATTTCCATGAGGGGGACACATGGTGGCCCCAGGCTGAGCCAAGTGCCTTTTCCTCATTGGCCTAAACACAACCAATGACAACCTATCAACTCGCACCAAGACACACCAACCAACACCTGCCACTTGGTAGTCATACATTTGCTATAGAAAATGGTTGATAAACCTGTTTACCTGCCCAGTCAGCATGCCACGTCAGAAATATGAACTACTAATTGAACTCCCCGTCTGCAATTTTTTTACAAAATTTGCATGTTTAGGAAAACAGACAGAACTCGTTTATGAAGCCATACAGAGTCCATTTCGCGTGAAACGAGTTATGTCAGTTTCAGAACGATGAACACTATGGATTGTTCAGGTTTTTTGTCATTCTGAGAACTTTGAATTTTGATTTAAAATTTGATCAACTGATCATAAAAAGAGGGAGTTGTCATTGTTCAATAACCTAAGTGGACATGCTAATGAGAATAAATGCATGGGTATTTCATATTGTTTCAAGAGACGTGGCATCATTCATATATATGTAGTTAAGGATAATAACGTCCTTGTTTCCAAACCATTTCCAAGTCTCCTAGTGAGGTAGATTGCATTTGAAATATTCTCTCCTAGATTTTTTCGGCAAATTGGACCCAATGAGGTTTTTTTATTAGAGAAAGGGAATGTTCAAGTGTTATGATAGAAGGCGATTAAGTTAAATTTGAGAGCTCGATAGTGTGGTTGGAGTGCATATATTGACATAGAAAAGCATAATTATGTTGGAGATTGGGTTGAAATTTATGAATGGGTGTTAAAGTTGCTATTTTATGTTTAATGTTTCCTTATGTAACTCAGGGGTGCTAGTATGGATAGGAAAAAATCGCTCTTACACAACTATTTTTTCTATGCTTCATTATCACATACGTATTTATGCCATTGTTCTTTCATGTTGAGAATAATTATATTAGTTGTTCTTGTGTATGAAGGTTGAGTCTTTGAATCGGTAATTTATAGTGTGGTTTCGATATTGACCCAAGAAATGTTGCTAGTTGTTTATAGAGTAATTAAAGGTACATTTTAATGTTATTAAAACCATCAATTTTGGTTGAAGATTGTAGAATTCAACCTCTACATGGTAATTAAGTTGCACCCATGCTAAGTGTCTCGGATTGGAATTATGGGAATCATCGAAGATGCTAGAATAACAATATGATTAATATTATCTATATATAAATATAAATGGTATGTGTTGTTGTAAAAAATGTCAATGGGTAGGAATGAGTTATCAAGAAGGAAAATTTGTAAAAGTTGTGATGTATCGATACCATCTATATAAGATAATTCTACTATAGATTTGAATTATCTTGTGGAACATTTCAATGGATGGAGGATTTTTGCTCAACATGCGTGTGATTAATCCTTGTTGAGTACTTATTGATATTTTTAGGTATAAATTTAAATTGTTTGCTAGGAAGTTAATTTTAAAATGTATGTGTGTGCAAAATCAGTCACAAAGTTGTTGAAGACGATTTGGAATCACATCAATCAAATATTAGGTGGGAAGAATAAAATATAATTTAATGGATTACCTTGTCAACCAATGGGGTAGGTCTAGCATTTTGTAACCCTCATGGACTTGATTACATTTAAGCTTGTGATCAAATGCCTTGTTACCCGCCTGTATGTCTTGGTAACCCTAGGAGAAAAAAATTCTCATATGATGCAATTCGCTAGCTAGCACCCCGTTATGATCCACATATAACTAGCCTCATATGCCTCTCATCCACTCTCCAGTTAATGCATTCATTCATACATCTTTCTTGTCCAATGAATTTGGGTCTTCTATTATGAGGTACATTAACCTTTTTTTCATGTGCTTTCACTTAATGTTAAAGGGCATTCTGCCCCAAATGGGGTGCTTTTTTAGATAGGGGGGTTGTCGTCATCCCACCTGGCTAAGGACCAAGGGACATGGTAACACGTCCCTGTGATAAATAATAATGTATTACTTCAGTTACATGTCGACCATCATTCTAAACATCAGTACTTTGAGCACCCTACACTCAGAGCTTAATTGTATGTCATGCAAACAATCTAACATTTGGGACTCCACTCGTGCGTAGTACCATCCAATGGTGATTTTGGTTATGGCTTTATGCATTCTCACCTAGACCAAGCTCAACTTCAAAGTATATGGTGGCAAGCGCAACATGTTTGTCTCGTTAGTGGTGGCCTGCGACAACTCTAATTGTCATTCTCGTATGACCTGCTCCTATGCATTCCAACTTGGAAAAATTGACATCGCCTATTGGGAAACTACCATTTTAGTGGATTTGATCCTCCTTTTGCTCTATGGAACTATAGTGCAGATGATAATTTCCAAATTTCTCATAGCTTTGAGCTCATTTTGCACTTTCTTTCCTCTTACAGGTCAAACAACTATCCATTCACCCTTACACCCAAGCTCCTACATAATCAGAGTTCATACATTCATTCCTACTGGTAGAAGGATTTGGACTTAACTTCACTAGATTCCTCTTAGCATGCATTTTTTTTATGGATCCACGCTCCCTCTTTTGATATTTGGTTTTCTTCCATACCTTTTGTGCTTCTCTCCCTGTTTTGTATTGATCAACCCTGCTCTTTGTACTCTCTCTCTTGGTTTCAGCTGTGTAACCTAAGTTTTTGGTCCTTTTCTTTGGTGGGTTTGGTAATTTCCGCTTTTCTTCTCTCCAGTCGACTCTTTTCCCTCCTACCTTGGATGTTGTTGGTGTTTTTCGTTGGTTTTGTCTCTTGTAGCATCATCCCTCTTCCGCATGTCCCTATTGTGTCGCCTCCCCCTAGATTTCTGCAACTCTTTTATCCCCTTCTCTAGCCCTCTGCTTTCTTCTCCTTTTGAACACTTGTATTCACCACCACCTAGAGGAAATATTTTCCCATTTTCACAAAATCACATCGGGCCCCATCTAGGATTAACTAACCCATTTTTAGGAGGAAGGCACCTCTCACAAGCTCCAATTCTCAAAAATTAAGGTACTTGTTGATATTGTATACTAGGTACCAGACACAAGGCACACTCGTGGATGCTTCAAGTAGTATATGCACATAGTCAACTTATATTGGCACATGAAGTTCATCCTTCAAAGAACCTTATTGGACCGTCACAAACATCAGGTGAATGTACTCCATTCACTTAAACATTTGCATTGCCATATGAAGGACCTAAACCGACGAATGGAGCACATTAAACAACACCTTGGCATCCCACCCCTGGTTGAAGGAATTCTAGGTGATAAAAAATATCTCATCCAGGTTGCAACCACGGATTCTGATCCCTCTACTCAGTGTATGTCATGTTGTTGTTCTACTGGATTTTTGTTTCTACTATCCACTTCCAAGGCCGATTAGGACAACTTTTCAATTTTTCTATGTTACGTTTTGACTATATCAGTACTTTCTTATCTTTTGCCTCTCTATGGAGCGTGAAATTTTGGTTTTGGTCCGGTATCCCTAGTGAGAGACTAACTTGAGGATTTTTAGTAAGATCTTGTACTCCATTGTTTAGAAAGAAATAAAATTTACCCCAGAGAGATAAAATATATATATATATATATATATATCTATATATATATATATATATATATATATATATATATATATATATATATATATATAGAGAGATATATATATATATAAGGGAATTCTAATATGGATTAATGGTTTAATTGGATGATATATCACTATTAGTTATGCATTTGATCCTACGCTTCACCTTCATGGTTATCACTTTCCACTAATCTAATGTGACCTTACTTATAACCTTTCTTTCAATATCTAGGAGGGGCATAATTAGAAAGCTCCAATGATGGTAGCACTCAATTTTATCCATACTTAACATTTTTCATATTTCCCTTGCTTTATTTTATGATAGTTTGTTTGGTCATTGTTAGTAACTCATGTTGGTTCACTATTGATGTTGTCCTCTCATAAGAAGGGGTTGTATATACCCTAAGAGGATGCAATTTTAAAAAAAAGAAAGAGCAAGAGACAAACATTAGCATGCAAAAGAATGGAAAGGGATGTAAAGCAAGTAAAAGCCAAATTATAGCCTAAGTTATACCCCCTCTTATATAGCCACTCTTCCCAGAGAGTATCCATGCATATCATGCCTATCAAAATAAAGGAACTATATATGAACATCCTGATGAAGTGATAAAGTTCCCATCACAAAAACTGGTTACCTTATTATTACATGAAAACCAATGAATTTTATTAAATATGTCATCTAAAGAAAAATAAAAGGCAAGGGGGCTTGGAAAAACAAAGGCAAAGAAGGTTGTAACGCCCATTTTAATTCTAGAATGCAAATTTTCACAATTCAAATTCATGTTGGAGAATTTTTTTTGGAGAAAACTATGTGGATAAACTTTAATGTTCGACGTTTCGGGAGAACACTTCGCCCATATTTAGATACCGTAAGCTTGAAAATTTATGGTGAAGAGAGAGCAAAATCAGTTAATTTAAATAACATTAGGATTAATTTAGGAGTTGTAGGAATTTTTCATTTTTATGTTGTAAGCCTCGCAGTACCTTTTCCATTACTTTTCTTCAAAGGACGGTTACATACAAGTATTAAATCATTAGGTGGCCTCAACGTGCCCAATGGGAAACCAGATTTGTTGGCCACCTAACTGCATTATATGCCAACCAAAACTAAAAGAGTTTGAAATTTTCAAATAAAGCTATATAGGTATGAATGTCATGATTTGTACTATAAGCTAAATATATAAAGTCTCTAACTATAAACTATAAACACTTCATATGGAAAAATGTAAATCAAAATTAAAACCTCTAAACCATTATTCTTCTGAAGAATCCACTAGGGTCGGATCCTTCACACTAGAACTTGGAAGTTATGACTAGGGGATGCAAGGAATATGGCTCTCAATACAGCTAAGTCTACCATTATGTTGTTGCAATTGAAACTGAATCTGTTGTAGGTATTTTTAACATCTGCATGCCCATATTTAGTATGAATACATTCACCTGGAGTGACAACTAAGGCTTTGGCTATTATATTATTCATGATCCAATAGAGATAAACAGCCTGGTTGTATTAGCTCGTAGATATGCCATGTGAATGGTCAGGGTTTGGAGCCAAATATTTCCGATCACCCAAATCTACATCTGATTATGTCGCCTATTGATTCAACTCGGCCTCCCATCCTAAAATTAGTTGACGAACCTGCTCAGGGGTACCTTTTTCAAAAACCTAGGTTGCATCATGAATAAGGCTGGAGGTGGTGTGACGACCACAGTTTCTTGAGGGTCGATGTTGGGGCTAATTGGCCTTGTGTTGTTGCCCATTTCTCCTGCTGCGGCCACAACCTCATCTGGTCGACAAGCCGAAGGCAGACTAAGGGCTAACCATGGCTTGAACAATCACACAAATGGACAGTTGATTGTTGTGGAAGTTAAACCCATAATTGGGTGTAGAAAAGGTCGATGCACAGGGGGTGCCCAACTTAACTATCCAAAACGGTTTCCACACGACACTACCTATATGAGTTTGCAAGAAAATAAACAATGATCTATAAGATAGAGTATTACCAACCCACCCAACAGGATTATAGCAAGGAAAGTAGCAAATAGAGTATACAAATATCATCCAAGTCACCTCATATCAGAAATAACCAAAACAATTAGACACGGAAGGGAGGCATGTATTCGCGTTCGATAACATATACAATAAAACGCTCAAACTAATGACATGAACACTACCCCAAACAATCTTATATAGAAGTCTGTTGTGATTCCATACCAATGTCTCTATATACATGTCCATATCCAAAAGTAAGATACCAAAATAAATAGAAACAACACACGGGTCCACAGATAATTCACCATATAGAACCAAGATTTTCTTCCTCCTTTCATGGGTGGAAGCCTCCTTGAGGTCGTAATTCATGAATATACTCCGCCAACGAAGACACATAGTCGGAGACCAGACAAGAGCACTAACAAGAGAGGAAACTACCATAAGAACATACCCGCAAGAGACAACCACTGCAGGATTCAATACCTATGGTTGTAGGTGGAAAGTCGTGGAGACCTTCATTACATGACTTCTTCTTTCGCTCAAAGCTCTAAGCTTCTAGGTCTCTCTTGCTAGGAGCTAGAATGCCACAACTGAACTACATAGCTCATTTTTTCTGAAAACTTCATACCCTCGCCACCTTTCCTTTCATATTTACTATGCTTCATGTCTAATGCCACCCTTACCTCCCCACTATGCATGCGAGGAGTACGGGGACGCCAGTCTTCAATATCACACTTCTTCATTTGTCAATAAGTCATTGTGTCCTCCAGTTGGATCACATCCCGATTAGGGCAGGAAAAAATAATTAATTAATTAAAAGGGGTTTTGAACATTTATTCATAAACAATTTAATTTAAATAAATTTAAAGGTTGAACATTCAAATAAATTGGAAAAATGAATTAATAATAAATTAATAAATTAAAAATAAAGGTGAGTTTAACTTAGAAAGGAAATGCTACAAATAATTTGTAAATAATTATTAGTCATTAAAGAGATCGTTATATGAATAAAATATTACAATAATTAATTATTTGAGGAAAACATAATTAATTAATTAATTAAATGGTTGTGAATGTTTTTTCATAAACAATCTAAATAAATCTCAAGGTTGAATTTTGAAATAAATTGGATGAATGAATTAATAATAAAATAATAAATTAGAAATAAGGGTGGGTGAGATGGAGAAAGAAAATGTCATAAATAATTATTGAGTAGTTAAAGATATTATTATAATGATAAAAATATATAAACAAAAGTATTATAATAATTAGTTGTTGGAGGAAAATTTAATTAGTTAATTAAAAAGTTTTGAATGTTTAATCATAAATAATATAAATAAATTGAAAGGTTGAACCTTCAAATAAATTGGAACAATGAATTAATAATAAAATAATAAATTAGAAATAAGGGTGGGTAAGACCGAGAAATAAAATGTCATAAATAATTATTAAATAATTATTGAGTAATTACGAGATTAAAAAAATAGAAAATGTATCCTATAAAATTATTATTATAATATTAAAATTGTTAATTAAGCAAATTATTATTGCTAGTACTAGATAGATATTGTTTATATAGTATTAATATTAATATTATTGAGTAGTCTAATTAATAGAAGAAATGATATCTTTCAATGCATTTTTTCTAGTTAATTTTAACCAAAATCTAGTAGAGATTTTTTAAAACTTGAGTTTAAGTTATTTAATCTGTAGAATTTTCAGAGTCTTGAATCCATTTATGCATGTTGATAAGTTTTTGGATATATGTTGTGTATGAGAGTGTTTAACCCATTTATGCATGTTGATAAGTTTTTGGATATATGTTGTGTATGATTTTACGGATGTACTACGTTTCGAGTGGTCTCACCACCCATCGCCAAGCACCCAAGTAAAGCATGATAAATCAAAAAAGAGTGTTGGGGTATTTATGAAGAAAGAATCAATTAGTGATTGCTAATATAAATGTTAATATGCCCATTAAAATGATGATGATGATGATTAACGTCCACTAAGACTAATGTAGTTTACCAAACCTTAAGAAAGTAAGAAATTAATTGTGACTCTTAATATTTTATTTCTATGATCAAAAGAAAGGAGAGAAGAGCTTCGAGATCACTATAGTTTTGTTGACTTAACAACTAAAGAAGGTTTGAAGGGTTTTGGGAAATGAGAACGAATGTGAGTAAGAGTCACAATCTAAGAGAAAGAGTTTTTCATCTTCAACCCTATTAGTATGGCAAAAGTGAGAGATTTTTTCGACTCTAGGCGTTTTGCGAATAGAACAACACCAAATTTCACTTTGAAGCTCATGAGAATTAGTTATTTGTTCAATGTTCATTTTCTTCTTAGTGTTGGTCAAGACAGAGATAATTGTTATTAGAGAGATTTGACCATAATTTAAAATAAAGATAAACAAATTAAAATAAATAAAGTATATTTATTAAAAAGATTTAAACGTGTTTTAAAATAAAATAATTAAAAATAAGTTATATTTATTTTAAAAAATCACAATTTAAATTAATTAAAATAAGTTATTAAAATATAAATAATAAGGTTTTATACCACAATTTAAAATAGATTAAATTAAATTAATATATTTATTAAAAATATTTGAATGGTTTTATCACAATAAGATAAAACAAAAAAGTATGCCACTTATTCATAGTTTAATTTTGGGAATTCATTTTTTGTTATTTTTTATTATTATTTCAATTTATTTATTTGTAAGGTGATTAGTTGAGGTCTTATTACTAGTTGTTTAGTAACTTCCATTTCTATTAGCTATAAATTTTTTGTTTTTAGTTTTCTTTTTTCTATTATTTTTATTTTCATGAATTATAGTTTTTTCTCCATATTTTCAATTTCAAATAACTTATTATTATATTAAAAACATATTTTATTAAATTTAATTATAAACAAGTGTAATATGCATTGTTGCCTCTTCTGCAAAAAGTAATCGATAGCAATTATTGAATGTTTGAACAAATTCATAAATCTAGTAATGAAACACATTTGAATATGACGAAGGGAAGTAATGAAAGTAATTATTGGACTAGATAATCATGGCCCAAAATAGAGATAAGTGCATCATAATTTTGGATGAAAAATTAGCCACAACATCATCATCTATTACAAAAATTAAGAGTTTATTAAAATGTGTTTATGCACATTTTATTTCATCTTTCGCTCATAGGACCAAATAAGGAGGAGAAATTACAATGTTTAGTATATTTATATTAAATAATGTATATATATGATATAAATAAAATATTTTTTTTTTTAAAAAACTAACTATATTATAACAAATTATTTATTTAACTTTAGATTTACACTCATCCTAGCAAATAAATAATCTATGGTAAAATTTCTATGTCAAAAAATAAAATTGATATGAAGTATTCCTTGTCATCTTAATCGTCTCGAAAAGAATTCATATGTTATAAAATATCTAATATAAAAAAATTATAATCTAGTATATTAAAATAAAAAATTTAATTACACATAGACTTAAGTGTGAGTGCAAAAGATTCCTATTTTTTTTTTTAAGTTATAATTAAAATTGTGGTGACAAATCCCCAATGGGGGGTGAGGTCATCGCAACACGTGGGTACAGATCTGCATACATGATAACAGATGGAGCGAGGGTGAGGGACATTCCTCTCAGTTGGCAAAGGGAGTGGTACCTATAGTAGGTTGGCAATTCATGCGAAAAATAACTATGTGTTAGAGTTCGGGGGTGGCAATCAGTAAAGGAGCAGGATGTTGTGGGAGCTTGTCATTCGTCTTCATACCTTAGTCTAGTGCTCAACCTTGCGATGGTCACTGGGGAGGAAACAAAAACGTTGTAGGAAGGTTTTTAGTGGGAGGGGCTAGTGTGTGATTGCTATGGGCGTGTGTTCGTGCATGCTACCCAGTCGGTCGTTGTTCCTTCGTTATTTGGTTATCGACTAGGTATTTGAAGATGGAAAGGTGGTGAGACGAGAACCCTTTCAACTCATCCTCTCCCAGCTTAAGGAGAACTAGTATGCATGTGCTAGACAGGGAAGCTGGACTGAACAGTTCAGGAATCCCCGTGCGTGGTGACGGAAAATTAGTTTCTATATCCAATTTCTCTACTTTAGGCGTGTGAATGAAGGTGTAAGGTGGATTGGTGACTGGTATTTGCACAGAAAATTTGGAAGGTGGCAGTTGTATTGGGGGAAGCTAAGCTTGGGAGATGGCTTATGTGCCTTTGTTTCTTTCTCAATTGTCATTATTGGTCTGTTGGGAAATGGTGTAAGGTTCTTTCGGGGTTGGTGGTCTGCCTTTTTTAGCAAGGGGTGGCATTGTGCTTATTTGGTGAATTGGGTTGTGGTATCGGGTTCATCTAAGTGTGGAGTCTTATTTCTCTGGTGGGGGGTCATGCCTGTGAAGTTTCTAGTGTGGTGGGTGGTGGTATTTGGTTCGTCTGAGAGTGGAGTTCGGTTTCTTTAGTGGGGGGTAAGGCCAGTGAAGTCTGTGAGGGGCAGATATCCCTCTTGGTGAAAAATGAAACCGACGAGACGAGGGTGTTCTCCCTCTTTTGTGAATATTGGCCTTGCGAGCATGGAATATTTGGCAATTGTCATCGTGGCTCCTTGCCAAGATGGATAGAGAGTCAGTTGTGCATGGTTCGCTGGTTTGGGAATGTATGGAGGTCAGGGCAGAGGAAGGAGAATCTCCAGCAAAGGTGGAGGTTCATCGGTGCATAGGACGAGTCGACGGGGTGGAGGAGCCCGGGGTGGCAGAGGGAGTCGATGGTCTAGTCCATCTGTGGAGCCGGAAGGACAGGGCATTCAACAATGCTGCCTGGAAAATTTTCGAGCCCTGATTAACTATCTCATGGATCGAGTGGAAATGGCCAAGAGAAGTCATCGAGAGGAGCATGTAGAATTGGTGCTAAAGCTAGACCGACTGCACTATTTTCAATTCCAAGTCCGGGAGAGACTGGTAGTGGTTTGGCGAGGCAAAAACAACTAACCGAGAAAGTAGAGAAGCTGCAGACTTGGCTGGCGCACTCTGAAGGGCACGCTCAGTGCAACTTTCATCCTCCACTGCCTCCAGGAACATCCCCGAACAACCCTGCTTATATCACGTCGAACGACTAGTATGCTCTCTATTGTCAGGGTATGATATGGTGATGGGACTCACACGTGAGTAGTTATGATAGTGGGTGGGAAGGATAGGCCAACTGGCCCTCGCAAGTGCAAAAATTCTGGCAAGGCAGGTGCAAGTAATAAGGAGGAGGGTGGCGATGGTTTTCATTATCTAAGCCATACGTTGGCATGCATGTAGCATAGAAGAAAGGAAATTTTGTTTCGAAGCAAAGCAATCAGGACATTCGGTAATAGAAGGACGGGATACATACATGCACACCTCCATCTGTAGTTAGTGTTGGTTCTCTGGTATGTTCACATCTCTCAAACCTTTGTCTTCATACAGCAAGTCTAGTGGGTCTTGGTCACAGGGTGGTCTAAGAAAATTTTGTCGAGGTTAACGATGGGGGGAGTGTGTCTGGTCCAAAATTAGCAAACTCATCTTACAAACAAGACTGGGTTTTGTTGCTTGTCTCCTTGGAATCCGTTTCTTAGGAATGTTTCAATTGTTTATGGAGTGTGGTTGTCTCAGAGGGGGATTATTCTGGACAGGCCTAACAATGTCGGGGTTAACATCAAGCATATCTCTTATGTGGCCAAAAGGTTGTGCTTTGAAGTCATATGGTACTAGACTTGTTGTAGGTTGTTGAGATTGTGGGAATGGAGAAATTTCAGTCAGCGTCGGGATAAGGGTAACCTTTGGTACTTTCCCAGCATCAATAGAACAGTGTCTGTTGAGCTCTTCCATCCAGGGGAGCAGTGTCACGAGTTTCTGTGTCGGGTCTCAAGTTTTTGTGTCAAGTTCGTAAAATGGGTCTCAAGTACATTGGGGGTAGAAATAAACCCATTGATAGGAATTGGGGAAGAATAGGGAAGGGAAATTAGAATGGTTTTTGTTATGGGCATGTTTTATGTCTGTATGTTGGTATATGGACAGGTGGGGAAATAAGTTTTGCGACCCGACAACTGGGTCACGTTGGGCTATGTCTTCTTACTCGCACCTAAACTGTTGGTATTTCTTCCGACTATAATTTGGCAACGATGACTCGAGAAGCTATTATGTCACGCAGTCCGACCCAGAGAGGCAGGGGCAAGAGAAAGAGGGGTCTATCAGGTTGAGGGGTAGTGCAACTCGCCAACTAGAAAACCATGAGGCCGAAAACCCACCATGGATATCATCAAAGAGGTTGCGGAATCCTACCAGTTGAATACGGAAGAGGAAATCCAACAGCTGACTGAGGAGTGGGAGGCAAACTTAAACCAAAATGCAGAGAATATGGATATGGAAGCTAAAGACTGGTGGGATTTGGTGCCCGACCCTGGGAAAACTCGTGGAAGGCTAACACATTTTAAACATACCCTCTACCTGTACTGGTCGATGAAAGTAATACTAGTTAAGGTCTTAAAACATGTTGCAGCAAGTATGGCACTGCAATCTAAGAATTCCCAAACCATCAAAAATAATTTGAGAATGTGAAATTCCAATTACGCATACAAGAAGGGAAACTCTGCCACATTGAAGAACATCTACCTTGTGTGATGACTACAACAAAACTTCCAAGGAACTTTGTTCAAGACCCTGCACCAGTGGAATCTGCCTCTGCTCAGGAGGTTGATTAGTTATGATAATTGCTCTCTTTTTAGTTTTTGTATATGGTTATGAATAAGTGGATACCATTAACAGTTTCTGATGTAAATAGGAAGGTAGAAGCAGAATATATATAGATAAACAATCATGCTTTTTGTGGCTGGAAATACTTACGTTGTATTTTTTTTAGATAGGCTACAAAACTATTAGGTGGCCAAGTTGGTTTCCCTCAGGGAAAGTTGCGGCCACCCAACGCTATCTATGATTTGGCTGTAATTTTTTATTTATATTAATAGAAAAAAAAATAACCACCAAGCTTACAAAATAATAATAATAATAATAACTATTATGATAAATAGTTTTTAGTTTTTAGAATCATTTCTTTCCTAATTTTATTTAGAAATTTTAATTGATGTATAGTTACTAATTTTTAGGATCTTATCTTGTGAGAATTTTTTTACTAAATTTGTTGAATTTGTTTTATTTACTCAGTGTCTAGAATTTTTGTCTCCAAGTATATCAAGAATTCAAAAAATTGATCTTATACTAAGAAATTGATCTTCTTGAATTCAAGAATTAAAAATTATTATTATTATTATTATTATTATTTATTTTTTATTTTTTTTATTTTTTTTTAAATCCTTTCGTCTGTCAGCCATTAATGTTTGTTATTCTGGGGGCCAAAGGATTTGAAACTCATGCGAGGTATTACCAGGATCCCACTTTCAAATTCTATATTTTGCTTCAAGTTGGTGGAGATTGCTCGACATTTATTGGGAGATTACCCTTCAATCTCTCATTTGTTTCAATTGGTTTGTTAAAGGTGTTTTATCTTCTTTCCTCAAACCAAACATAGAAGATTGGTCTGAGTTATCATGAAAAATTTTGGTTTGTTAAAGTTGTTTTGTCTTCTTTCCTTGAACCAAACATAGAATATTGATCTCAATTACGATGCAAAAAGTTAATGTGTGAATTGTGTTAAAGTGGTTTACTCTACTGCAACTTTATTCTTGGTTTTATTCAAAGTGAGTGTGTCAAATTGATCAATTTTGAACTAAATCACAAACATAGAAAAAAATATAATATTTAGAATTTGAAAATGACTAATGATATATTTTATTTATTTTAATAGTTAAAATTTTTAATGCATTTTTTTCACTATAATAAATGTTTTAGGAACTAAGTATTTTGATTAGAAAGTAAGTGTTTTGATGTCCATATATAGTTACTAGTGATTTAATTTATAACAATGTTAGTCATAATTTAGTTGTTAAATTAATAGTAAAACAATTGTTCTTACAAATTATTCATAAATATTAATTAACTTGTCTTTATAAATTAATTTAATACTAAATCACAAATAATAGACCATCCCAACTCCATTTTGCTCTGTAAAAGAAAGAATTCTTCTTTCAAACGGGATGTCATTTGAGAGATAACATTAAAAAATTTGTTCTATATTCTCGTGTCTTCAGTGCCACAAACACAATTGCATTCAAATCTATATAAATCGTGTGCAATTCCTTGTGAACTTTGTAGGAGACAATTGGTTGCACAAAACAAGTTTTTTGGAATTGACATCTCATTGAGTTGAAACTAAGTTTATCCATATCAATTTGAACCAAACACTCCCAAATAAATAAAGTTATAAAGCTTCATTACAGCAGGACGCTCACCAAAAAACAACATTTTAGCACAACATTTTCACCTTCATTTCTATTTTTTTATGAACACTTTAATTGATCATCTCACATCATGTTAGCAGTTCATACTCCGACTAGCCATATTTAAACTAAGCAGAAATTACTAGCTACTACAGAGCACTTGTAACTGTAGTCTTGATTTTTTTTATTACGTCGTGATTTAAAATTTAATCGTGAAAATAGATAATATATGTAAGGTTTATTGAGGAAAATGATTGAACCAAGTCCATTCAATAATAATCAAAAAAGCAAGGGAAAAATCAGTGTAGCTTTGTTGTTTTTGTTTTTTAAATCGGTCAGTTTCCATGGTTAGTAAAAGCTTGAAACGTATTTGCAACTACTTTATTTAAAAGAAAATATTAATTATGGAAAATCCATAGATTGGGGAAAAAAAAACGATAATTGATATATGAGAACACTTTTCTATTAGAGGTTTCTTTTAAAAAACTTTTAATTCTAAAAATTCAACCACATAAAATTAAGGTGTGTATGCTTCCACAGTCACGAACACAATGTTGTTGAGAATTTCTAAAAACCTGTGTATTTTGTTCGAAGAGCCCGATGTTTTGAGTGAACACTTCACCCATCTTCAGGGGCAAGATTCTTGCCCCTGAAGATGGGTGAAGTGATCACCCAAAACATCAGGCTCCTCGAACAAAATACACAAGGTTTCTATAAGTTCTCAACAACACATAAAATTATATGAATTCAGTTTTTTGTGATCCATATTATGAATGTTGAGAGACTATTGATAAAAATCACATATAAAAAAAATTAGCTGGACGTGTTTCAAACCATCTAGTGTGGTTCATCTTCAGGACAAGATGAAGAACCAGATCATGACATTAGATTAAATAGATGAAGAGATATGTTTTCTAGTCGTTAGAATATAATAACCTGTTTTGACTGAAGAGTTATCATTAATTAATAAACGAATTTTTAATTTTGTTGAAAATGTAGCAAGATGACGGAGCTTAGTGAAATGAAGTCGCCTTCACTAAGTGGGCCCGCAGGCTATTTTTGGCGCAAAGTCTATTTTTAGACTATGTCTATTTTAGACATATGGAGCATGGTCTAGGAGTTGCAGTATGCTATTCTTGGATGATTGGTCGAGTTGGTAAAAATAGATGGACCTCTATTTTTAGACATACAGGTCGAAGTCTATTTTTAGACTGCCTGTCTAAAAATAGGTCAGTCAAATATTATTAGCCCATAATAATATTTGGACTCTAAACTTCAGTTTATTCTCTTACAGCACTTCAGTTGGAGCTACGGATGTGGCCCATGCACCTGACAGAAGGAATTACGCTATTCCTAGGGGTTTGGTGAGCTCATGCATGGTTGACTTCAGTTAGGACTTCAGTGGCAGAGTTTGGTGGAGTTGATGAGACAGTTGGTGGAGTTGTGTTCGGTTTAACTTAGTTGAACTAGTTGTGTTTATTTTAACTGGCTAATACACTAGTAATGAGTGGAGTGAATTAAATATTATTTAATTCACTAATTATTAACTCATTATTCAACTCAAGAACACATCAGTTTACTACAGTGCATGGACAGTTCAGTGAAGACCAGTGGAAGAGTTAGATGAAAGGGTGAGTTTGCTATTAGTTGCGACAGCAGTTGTGCATGATATTTGCACAATCATTGGAGGAGATTTCCCATGAGGATTGCGCAGTTGAAGCCAAGGATATTCGAACTTGGATCTCTCATTCAACCAACTTGGATTGCGCAATAGAGGCAGACAATTAGTGGATGAGTTTTGAACCTGTGACTTGTTCAAAACTGAGCTAGTTTGTGTGTAACTTTTGGAGACAGTACTGAGTACTTGTGAGGAGTATTGTACTGAGATTGTTACATGTTCTCTTCTATTATAATATACAAAATAGCTGGGGGTTTTCAGCTATAAGCTTTCCCCATTACATATTGTGTTTATGTGCGCATGCGATTGTTTCTATTTCCGCATATTGATGATCGATTGTACAAGAGGTTATGTGTTATACATGAATTCGAATTAGTGTATGATCAGGATAATCTCAGTGGATAAATCTTCATTATTCAGAAAATTTCTACAAATTTAAATAAAATAATAGATGGAAATTATTAGTAAATAAAATTAGAATTACTTTTATTATTATTATTATTACCAAAATGAGAAGTCTAGTAATAATAAGGTCAAACTTAATTATTCTAAACAATAAAACTATAAAATAGTAATAAGAAAATGAAAAAAATAAAATAAATAAAATCAAAATAATGAATTAATTCAAATTTATTATTTAAATAAATAAATAAATGGTAAAAAAAATGAATAGTAAATAGATATGAAATAAATAATACGAAAGAAATTTCGAATAAATTAATATCATAAAAACTTAGGAAGAGAAGGTAGGGATCCAACATGTGCTAATACTCCAACCATCGTCTCTATTCAGATTGATAGGCCTCTTTTCAATTTCCAAGGACTCCCTAAACTTACGGTGATAAAACTGATCAATCCTTGCAATGACCCTGGAATCTTCAATGCAGATGTGATGTTTTGCCTTTTCCACATGTTCTACCAAAGCAGAGGAGTGGGACCTTCCATGTTTGATGTCAGTTGCATGCTCATGAATTATCTGATTAACTGTGCCGTCAGTTTCACCAATCTACGGAGTCCCACAAGAGCAAGAGATGATGTTAACACATTTCCCATCTTTAGGGTTCATAAGCTCCTTCACTGATCTTAGGGATCTTTGGATAGTTTTAAAGGGCCTAAATGTTGAAGGAACCTTATGCTTCTTTAGTATCTTAGCAATCTTGTTTGTGGTTCCTTAGATAAACGGAAAATGCACCCTTGAAAACTGATCTTTAAGATATTTTTTAATCCTAAGACCTTTTTCAGCCTTAAGGAAGGCTCTGAGACACTGGCTCTTACTATAACCATTCTTAATAAAAACACTAAGGATATGGGTTTTTCATCATTGAGGTGGTTTTCATCAGAAACTCGTAATGCCCGAGTGGCTAAGGTGTTGAGAACACTTAGCATTTGAGTGGGGAAATAATGTGAATTCGCATGAAGATATTGTTCGATGTGTGTTTTCTTCTGAAAAATCTAGTGGGGAGAAGAACCATCATCTCTCTTTGAAATAAGATCATTGAGGAAAGGAAGGCTTCCATCGATTTCACATTTCATAGTAAACTTTATGGAACTAGATTAATTGTTAAGATTTTGGAAAAAGAGCTCCAACTTTTCCCATCCATGATATGATATGACGTAAGTGTCATCCATAAACCTTTTCCAAAGCTTAGGCATTTTCCTCAACTCTATTCCAACCTAAGCTTTGGAAAAGGTTTGTGGATGACACTTGCGTCATATGGTCTTGTGATCAGGAAAAGTTGGAGCTTTTTTTTCCACCATCTTAACAAGTAATCTAGTTCCATAAATCTTACTATGGAATGTGAAATCGATGGTAGTCTCCCTTTCCTCGACATTCTTATTTCAAAGAGAGATGATGGTCTTTCTCCCACAAATTTTATCGAAAGAAAACTCACACAAAACAATATCTTCATGCAAATTCACATCATTTCCCCACTCAAAAGCTAGGTGTTCTCAACACCTTAGCCACTCAAATGTTACAAGTTTCTAATGAAAACCACCTCAATGATGAAAAAACCCACATACTTAGTGTTTTTAATAAGAATAGTTATAGTAAGCACTAGTGTCTTCCTTAAGGCTGATAAAGGTCCTAGGATTAAAAAATAACTTAAAGATTGGTTTTCAGGGGTGTGTCTTTCATTTATCCAAGGAACCACGGACAAGATTCTGAAGATTCTGAAGAAGCATAAGGTTCCTTCGGCATTTAGGCCCATAAACACTATCTGAATCTCCCTAAGACCAATGAAGGACCCTGTGAACCCTAAAGATGGGAAAGGTGTTTACGTCATCCCTTGATCCTGTGGGACTCCGTACATTAGTGAAAGTGGTTGCTCAATTCATCAGAGGATTCATGAGCATACAATTGACATCAAACATGGAAGGTCCCGCTCCTTTGCTTTGGCAGAACATGCAAAAAAGACAAAACATCATATATGCATTGAAGAGGCGAGGGTCATTGCAAGGATTGATCATTTTCATCACTGTAAGTTTAGGGAGGTCTTGGAAATCTAAATGAAGTCTATCAATCTGAATAGAGACGATGCTTGGAGTATTAACAGGTGTTGTGTCCTTGTCTTGTCTTCCTAAGTTTTATAATATTTATTTATTTATTTTTGGAATCTCTTGTATTCCTTTATTTCATATTTATTTACTATTCAATTTTTTTACCATATAAATTTATTTTTTATTTAAATACTAAAACTGAGTTAATTCATTATTTTGATTTATATTTATATTTTATTTATTTTATTTATTTTATTTTTTTCATTTTCTTATTACTATTTTTAGTTTTATTGTTTAGAATAATTAAGTTTGAACTTATTATTTTTATTTCATTTTCTTTTTACTATTTTTTAGTTTTATTGTTTAGAATAACTAAGTTTGACCTATTAAGATTGGACCTTGTTTTGATTAAAATAATAATAATAATAATATTAATTTAATTATTTATTTACAACTAATTTCCATCTATTATTTTATTTAAATTAAAAATTTATTTATTAATTAATGATAACTCTTTGATTAGAACTAGTAGTTATATTCTAACAACAAGAAAACTTATGTTAATTCCATGATTTGGTTCTTCATCTTGTCGTGAAGATGAACCACACTAGATGGTTCTAAATGTGTCAGCTAAAAGTTTTTTATGTGATTTTTATTGAAATATCTCTCAACATTCACATAAAATTAGTCATTCACAAATAAAAATTAGAAATCCAAATTTTAAAAATTCAAAAGTTTAATATTTAATTTTATCAAAACTTTAATAAACTTTGGAAATAGTTTTTAAAAATTTACAAATTAATTAAGAGTCAAAACATTTTGACCCAAATTGATATAAAAATTATATAAGAGAATAAAGAAATAAAACATAACACACACACATATATAAGTGTGTATATGTTAATATAAACAATATTAGTTAATCATATTTCTTAATTTTTTATGAAAATGTTTTATTAGTTGTTTTATTTTTGTGATGAAATCTTTGTATTTATTATTTTTTAGTTTAATTAAATTATATTTAAACTAAGCGGCACGTACTAGCTATTATGTAGTCCTTGTTAAAATATAAAGAATAAAGTTTTAACCACAATTTAAAATAGATTTAATTATTTTTATTAAAATATTTATTTATTTATTAATAAGATTTTTAAAGGATATATATATATTCAATTATTTAAAAAAAAAATAACTGAATTTATTTATTACTTAAAATTTCTTATTAAAAAGTTTTGCTTATAATTTTAAAACTTAATAAAATGAGAAATAAATTGAGAATGTGAAAAAACTAATATGACTAGGGACTTATTCACTTAATAATGTAAATTTTATTTATAACTAATATTCACTTAATTATTTAATATTAATATTAAATAAGAAAATTTTGGATCATATTAATAGATTGTATTATATTTAGAATTCTTTCGGTAATAATCACATGTAAAAGAACATTGTCGACGTGTTTCGAACTCGAACCAACCACACGACTAGGTGAGAGATCAGATCAAGACATTGAGTTTAAATAGATGTAGAGATGGTTAAACTAGCCATTAGAATAACGGCTAGTTTGACTCCTAAGGGAATAAATTAAATTAAAATAATAAAAGGATTAATTTTATTCAAATTATAATATTATAAAAAAAAATTATTTATATATTTATTTATTTTATTTTCTAATATTTAAATTAAAACTTTTTTGGTGAATTTTTATTGTAATTTATTATTTATTTAAATAATAAATTTTTGGGATTATCTTAATAAGCTTTTAGATTTCCCCGGATGCGAGTATCAAGGTGTGAGCATACGAAGATGGGCCTGCGGGACGGCACGTGGCAAGGCCACATGGCCACCCGCAGGCCTCACTTATGGCGCCTCCATGTCATTAAAACTCAAGGTCGTCACCCTGTGCGGCATTTATGCCGTTGCGGGTGTCGAGGCCACCAGCATTTCAAAATGCCACCCTTTGGTTCTTCTTCTCAGTCCCTCGCCTCTGCGCTTGGGTTACAGTTATTTCCTCCTCCATCTGGTGGTTTCTATGTTGTCTCTGTTTCCGCCTGTCTGACTTGGTTGCTCCCCGGAGGCTGAGGCGCCCAGCTCTCGCACCTCCCTCAGTCAGCGATGCAACCTGGGCTGCTGTGTTGAATTCCTCCCCGGCTTCCATTATTCTCAGAGCCCTTTCTGTCCTCTGCAATCCTCCCCCCCTTCCGAGCTCAATTCACCCTCTGCCTCTTTTTCCACCGCTGCCAACTTTTTCAACTCCATCTTGCTACGGGTAGACATGCCTCGGCTCAGGCATCGCTTGAGATGTCGAAGAGGCAGTTCTAGGGCACGCTCTTCTGGCTGGCGTCGCTCTTCCACTTCCAGCTCCTCCTCGTCTTCTCATGAGCGTCTTCAGGGTCGCTACCCTGACACACGCAGTGGGCGTGGTCGTCTGGCCACCTCCTCCCCCAGGCTCTCTGCCTCTGAATACATGACGCCTCCTCTCTCTCATCTCGTTGCCTCTGCCTCTCTACACAGCCTGACCACTGCTCATTTCCACTTCCAGTGCAGCACCACCCGCCCTCTTGTTGTGGCGACCGTCACGGTTTCCTTTCGTGAAATCCCTGAGGTGATCCCTAGCCCCTCCTTGCCCGCACGCCCGAGTAACATGTTTGGTCCCTCTGACATTGTGCAACCTCCTCAAGCTCGGGAAAGGGGTACTTCTCGCAAGATGGGTGAATGCAGCTCGAGCCATCTACAAGAAAAAGGCAAACAGGAAGGTGAAGGCGGTGCAGGTGCGACAGAAACTCAACGTGGCCCCTTACCAAACGATGATGATGGATATTGGTGTTGGATCGAAGAACAGCCTCCCTCATATGACTATGGTCTTTAGTTCTGCAGGCCTTGACCAAGTAATTTTTTCCAGTTCTCTTGTTATTTTTGTTGTTTTGGGATGTATTAGTCTATGTCATGATGTAGCTGGTTTCCTCGATAGAGGAAGCATTACAAACCTTACATGGGTTGGTTTCCCCATGTGGGCAACTTGATTTTTGTTATTTTGCTGGACTTGTGCCACCACTGATGGTCTGCACTATTGAGGCCATGGCCTCGCTGTATTATATGTTTTACTAATAGAATTACTCTTACTTAGAAAAAAAATAAGCTTTTAGATTTAAAAATGTTTTTTAGAAGACAAGGTCAAAAAGAATGAAAAGAAATTAATTAAAAACGATAATCAACAATCAACAGAAATCAAATCAAGTCAAAAAAAAATACTAAGGAAAAAATTGAAGGCAGGAAAGGGCGGAAAATAACACCAAATAGAAATATACGGCAGGGATCCAACACATGCTAATATTCTAGTCGTCATCTCTATTGAGATTAACGGGTTTTTTCTTGATCTCTAAGACCTCCCTTAACTTACGGTGATGAAAATGGTAAATCCTAGCAATAACCTTAGCCTCTTCGATGCAAATATGATGGTTAGTATTTTATGCATTCTTAGCTAAGGTAGAGGAGCGAGATCTTGTATGCTTAATGTCAGCAACATGCTCACAAATCCTTTGACTTATAGACTGACCAATTTCACCAATGTAAGGTGTCCCACAAGAGCATGGAATGATGTATACACCTTTCCCATATCTAGGGTTTACCAGATCTTTAACAAATTTTAGAGAGCTGCGAATAGTGTTAAGGGGTTTGAAAGATGAAAAAACCTTATGCTTCTTAAGGATCCTAGCAATCATATCAGTGGTTCCCTGAATGAAAGGAAGGTGCACACTAAACAACCATTCACTATGTTCTTCTTTATTATTTGAAGTAACTTTTTCTGCTTTAAGGAAAGCTCTAAGGCCCTAAGACCTACTATAACCATTCTTACAAAAGACATCCACGAGGTGGGTATTTTCTCCTTCAAGGTGGGACTCATCAAATATTCTCAACGCCCTAGTGGATAGGTTGTTGAGGACGCCTAATTTATGAGCAGCGAAATGATGTGAACTAGCGTGAAGATATTTCTCAGTATGAGTTTTCTTTTGAAAAACTTGGGAGAGAGAACAATCATCCTTTCTTTAAATAAGAACATCAAGGAAAGGAAGGCTACCATCCACCTCATATTCCATGGTGAATTTTATGGAGCAAGATTGACTATTAAGATGAAGGAAAAATAGATCTAACTTTTCCTTTCCATGAGGCCGGATGACACAAGTGTCATCTACAAACATTTTCCAAAGCTTTAGCTAGAACAGAGCTAAGGAAAGGGCTTTGGATTCAAAGTCCTCCATAAAAATATTAGCAAAAATCAGGGATAGGGGAGAACCCATGTCAACACCACAGGTCTACTGTAAATTTTCGTAGATGTTCTATGCTTGATGCAACTTTACTTTTAATCCCAATATTAGACAACAATCACATAAACAATAAAGTAAAATGTTGATAGAACATACTAGTAGATCGACAGAAGACAAGCCAGAAATATATAAGTGTGTTGGTGCATTATGGCATTCAACAGGATGCTTCAACCTACAAAGTCTCAATATGGTCAGCTAACCATAATTGTCACACAACCCTCTAGGACATCCAATACAGTCAACTCCAAAAGTAAACAAAAGTCAACATTTTCAGTCAACAGTCGATGAAAAATAGCAGCAGCAGCATGGTCAACGAAAAAAATTCAAAGTCAACATCTTGCCTCAGGAATAGTGCCAAAAAATGCGGATTTGGAAAATCGAAATTTTGGGAAAGTTTCAGGTCTGTTTGACCTTGCGTTGACCAAAGTCAACGCTGGTCAAAGTTGCTACAAAAACCCTAGCCTAAAATAGAAATCTGAAAATATTTTTCTTCCTTCTGCACTTTGCCACGTGTGAAGAGAAGAGACACCAAGTGATCGAACCAATCAGATGAGGAGAGAGAAATGTGTGAGGATGAGATGAGTGAAATGTCCTCCAACGTTGACCTTATTTATATCCATCAGTGAGGGTTTGTGAGACATCTTCTCGGGCTCCAAACCTTAAGGCCGACCTGCACATATTTTGAATAAATTCAAAATAAATGTTATGCTCATCATATCGATGTTGTTACACAGTAATTTGTCACCGTCCCTACAATCCCCCGTCCCACACATTGGAGGGCCTTTCCCGTGACCTATGAGCAGTGACATAACCTGAAACCACTTTCATGGCATCCCCCTTGACAAGGAAAATCATTCCTCTGAAGAAAGTTTCCTTTGAAAAAACCTAAAAACTGATCTTTTGGCCTGGGCGCGACTAGCCAGTTCAGCCCTCGCGCTAATGGGGAAAATCCACCAAAGAGGGCGCGCCAACTGGCACTCTGTCCCAGTGTCTTGCCCACACCAAGCTTAATAAAGATTGTTTTTTAAAAATAAATAGCGGAAGTTTTATTCCAACAAGCTCCTGAACGAGCCTCTAAAATGAGTTGGGAGGTTTGGCTCTGGATCTCCATGTAGGGGAAGTAGTTTTCCACCTATCATGGAAGCTTCCTTGAGGATAGGGCCAATCCCACAATTGTAGGGATCCCAACTCCCCTTCCACCATCTACATAAGCTTGCCATTTTCCCTTAGCAAGCTAGTGTTAGTAGTGCTAGAGAAGCAAGAGCTGAATCTGTAAGCAAGGAGACTATTGCCAGACATCCTTTGAGAGCCAAGCCGAAGAGAGAGAGCTTTGTCCCATTTCCGACGAGCTACGTTGAGACGTGCTCCACTGTCGACCCGCTGAAGGAATATCCAGCATCAGAGCCTTGGGTTGTATCTTCTTTTCGTTATTATTAATGATAAGCGACTTTGTTTATGGTTTCATTCATGTGTCTTTGTTTTGATGCAATGAATTACATCTTCTCTGACTGATGTATGGTTACAAGATTTAGATTCTATGTTGTGTATCTTCGTGTTTCTTCTCATGTGTGCAGGTGTTCGGACGTGTTAAGCGGAAGGATTGTGATCTGCCAAAGCGAAGGACGGGAAGTGCCATCCTTTCTTCAACGACCATTGCGTAGGACCTGAGGTAGGCAACTCTT
This sequence comes from Pinus albicaulis, assembly GCA_034641835.2. Lineage (NCBI taxonomy): Eukaryota > Viridiplantae > Streptophyta > Pinopsida > Pinales > Pinaceae > Pinus > Pinus albicaulis. The sequence continues at coordinate 541,281,309 of CM076572.1, forward strand.
TATGTTTTGTCGTTTTTGTAACTAGAGACCTGTGCCATTGCATGTCTTATTGTTGCTAGACCCAATCTGGGCTAGTAGGGATTGCCTCTGTCTGTAGAGGGGATTTACCTCTCCAACAAACTGGTGACTCCGCTGGGGAGATTGTTTGGAGTTTGTCTTGTCTCTTTCAGTTTCTTTTGGCTTTTGTCTGTTTGATCTGCTCTTCTGGTTTGTCTCCTTCTGGTGTATAACCTCTGTTCAGCCTCCACCATACCTGATCTACTCTTTTTTTGATCTTTTTCATCTCTGTCATTAGTAAACTCGATTGGCACGCTTTTTAACCCAAAATTCGCACCAACTAGCACATGTTACTGGTTAGACACCTGCGCCAACCCTGTTCTGGCGCTAGATGTGGCCAAACAGTTGCGCCAATCCTATTTGGTGCTAGGGTTTTCTTGTGTTGAGCCCTCTGAGTTTGATCTTTGGTTTTGGGTGCCTCTTTTCCGACTGCCTAAGTGCATTGGAGTCCTTGTTGACTGTATTTACCATCAGTTTTGCATTCTAGCCCTAGGGCATCTAGGTGCTATTGTGTGTTGAGCCTCCCGTAGGAGTTTTTGGTTTTCGTTTGTTCAGTCAACTTTGTTTTTGCTTCCTTGCATTCATTTGGTTGGTTTCCATTGTATCATTCCGTTATTTGAGTGATTGCTCTCGTTTTCATTCGAATTTGACCTTGTCTCATTTCAAGCCTAGATTACACGGTTTGCATGAGCCTTTGGGATTCCTCTTCGATTTGAGGGATTTCTTCATCAGTTTGAGGTCTGATTGTGTGTTTTGCATTGAGTGAACTTGCTTGTTTTTACTCTTTTGCTATCATTTCTCCAATTGATCTCTTCATTAGTTTTCATTTCGTTTAGTGCATCTTGCTCTAAAACATTGAAAATAAAAAAAAACATCTTTTGCTTTTCATTAGTTAGTGTAAATTGAAAACTTTTTTGTGCTATTAGTGTTACATAACTCTAAAGGAAAAGATTTTATTTTCATTAGCGTGTATTAGAGACAATAGTGGTTGTTTTGTGATCATTTTGTTATTGTTTGAAAATTTCTCAACCTTCCCGTAGTTAGCTATTCATCGAACAGAGTGATATATTGTGGCATGTAGTGTGCATTTAGAGTATTTTTGAGACATAACATTCGGTAGGGCCTGAAATTGAAATGTAATTGAAGATCAACTCTAAAATTTATTCAATTTACCTTAAGGCAGCATTGAAACATTAACGAAATATCTAGAGGTCTAGGCTAGTGACGTGTTATGGCATCATTAAACCTAGTAGTTGTCATTCGCCTCTTGGCTTTAGACAGCACTAGTATGGACTTGTGCTCCCCGTACCGTGGCGTATATAAAGGGAGACCCCACTAGGTTTCTATCCTTTATCCGTAGGAAGCCAAGTCTGCCGCCTTATACACGTGATACACTAGACACAGCATTCGGGGAGATTACCTGCGCGTACGTTAAGTCCTTGGTTGATTTCTCTTTCATTTTTTAACCAAGGTGTATATGGCAGTTCACGGATATCTGGTACACCCTTTTGCCTAGATTTCCAAAGTAGTCATTTCGATCTTTTCTGACTCATTAAATTTGAAAGGATCATGAAGCGCTTGTCCTTTCATGCTTGTTTCCAAATTGAAAGAGATAGAGTCATATTTTTCTCGTTTCTAGACTCTTAAAACATGAAACAATGAAATTTCCAAGTTTCAATGTGGTAAAATCAATCACCTATGATCACACTCCCTTTTAGAGATTGTTTGTTGGTCGTTTGATTGTTTGCCTTGGTTTTTTCCCATGTGTTTTTGTTTTTGATCTTTTCCTCTTTTCGTTACTTTCACAATGGCAGAACCCTCAGTTTCGTCTACTAGTATTCCTTACACAGACGACTCATTAGAGGTCTCTCAGTCCTCTACTGAACATCAGCAGCCTATCGTATTCGAGTTTCCCGACGGGGGACCGGTTCTTTCTGAACTTCCCTTTGGTGGACCAGTTGAATTCAATTGGCCCTTATCCAACACTTGGTTTGGATTTGGAGTAGGGGAACATTTCCCTCCTCTTACATTGGGATCGCCTTTCTTAGCTATTGTTATACCTCCTATTCCTCGTCATCTTTTAGAAGATCTAGCAGCAGGGTCAGATATGGACTTACCCAGTCCTTCTCCTAGTGAGGAAATTCTTACATTTGGTGAACATTACCAGCTTTTCCCAAAAAATAACCCCGAGTCTTCTGTCATGTCTTCACCTGGTCTTTTGCTTCCAGCGGGATATAGGTCTTTAAGTCAGATTGCAGCCGCTGTGGCTTCTATGGGAATATCAACTCCGTCCACGAGTCTGGTTATTCCTTCGTTAGGGATGTCTCCAAGGACACCCCTCACGTCATCTCCTCATGTCACATCAATACCTGTTAGGCCTATTGTCTGCGTAGCTTCATCTATGCTCATTGTCACTACTCAATCCATCAAGAACTCGTCACTTCCTAAAGACATTTACATAGCATCTGCTATTCCAGAGAATATCTCTCCTGAGGAGTATCGGTTGTCTTTACAACTGTCAAACTCCGAGGTTGGTCAGTCCTTCCAAGACCCTAACCGTCCTTATTTTTCCCATTATGTGCCGGATGGTACCCCTATCTATGTTTTTCCATATCAGTATGATGAGCAGGGTAACCCTCTTCGTTTCCTGCTCCAGAGGCTTATCATTATGTTAATGGTTTTCTATCTGCCCAGGCTAGGCAACCTTCGAACCCGTAAGGACAACCCTTCCAGGGCCAACCTTCAGGCTAGCCTAGTTATCTATATGACCCGCAAGGACAACCTTTTCAAGGCCAACCTTCGGGCCAGCAGGGGTTGTTGTACAATCCGCAAGGATAGTCCTACAACCCTCAAGGTCAACCTCTAAAGCCTCATCTTGTGGTCCAACCAGGGCAACCTCAAGGACCCACAGGCCAACTGGGGTATCAACCTAGACTGTTGTACGGTCCTGGGGGGGAAATCCACCTTTCTCAACCTATGGTGCAACCTCAGCAACCTCAATTTCCCATCGGTCTGAATGTTGCACAGCCAGGACCATCTTATGGTCCTGTTACAGGTCAACCTAGTTATGAGGCGCAACCTGGCCCTATCTTGCCACCAGGCCAACCGGCTCACTCAGGACAACCTGGTGTCCTTCATCAGCCAGGTCCACCTGTTCAACTTAGACAACCCCCGTTCCACCCCGGCCAACCTATTCAACCAGGGCAGCCCGCCCACCTCACTCGGGCCAACCCGTTCATTCGTGCGCCCCGAAGCCCCTGTGTCAACCCGTTCAGCCTGATGTAGCCTGCACATCCAGCTAACCCTGCTCAACAGCCGATTTACTCTATGCTGTAGCTGAATCCGCCTATGCGCCCAACTTATCAAGCTCAGCAGGGTCCCACTTACCAACAACCCGCTCAACCCCAAGGCGGTTATTACCTCCAAGATCAATCTCGACTGGTTTACAACCCACCCCAAGGTTCTAGTTATTACCTTCAACAACTAGGCTATACCTATACTCAACATTCAAATCCTTATACTTCTCAAATGGGGCCTACATATAATCAGGTTCAGTACCCTGTTTATCAACCCCCTTACACTGGTTATCAGCAACCGTATCAAACGAATTATGCGCCTTACACTCCCTACGGTTAGAATCCTCCAGGACAGAACCAATGGGGGTCAAATTATGCTCAACCAGGGTGGAGTACAGGTATGGGTCCTTATCAAGGACCCGGCATGTCGTTTAATCCTCAGTTACCTTTCCTTGCCACGTTGGAATTGCCGAATGTATCTAAATTGACCAATGAGCCGATTCTCCATAATATATATTAGCCTCCGGTTCCAACCAAGGTACCAGGTGATTGTCCTAAATTCGAGGGTAAAGCTAGAGAAGACCCCCAAGCGCATGTCATGACCTACCATCTATGGTGTTCCTCGAACTCTTGGGTGGATGATTCGATTCATCTACGTATTTTTCAGCGCACGCTTACTGGTGTTGCTGCTAAGTGGCACATAGAATTACCCCGCGGTATATTTCAAGACTTTAATACTCTAGCTATGGCTTTTCTGACACATTTCCAGTTACCGGTTCGTTATGAAGTCGGGACGCATCTCTTGACTTCCTTGAAGCAGGATAAAGCCACTCACATATCAGATCATATTCATGAGTGGCGACGTCGTCGTCGACTGATCAAGTTTGATATCCCTAATCAGCTTCTAATGCATTGGTTCACCACCTCCTTCGTTAACAATATCGCTCAAGATATTTCTATGGGGGCATGTGTGACCGAAGAACAAGCCATCGCTCATGCCCAGTACCTCGATTTGGTGTACTCTCAGTCTGGCACGTTGTATGATATCTTGACTGATGCTCCACGGCCATGGACCTCTAAATCACCAGCTACCCCATCGGTGGACGGTGTTATTGGTTTCGTTTCTCAGACTTCTCAGAAGTCCTCTAATGGGAAGCAGAAGTTGAATTCTTCCAATAATTCCTCTCTTCCCTCCCCACCAGATTCTGGTAAGACCGTTGAGGTCAATGCCGTTCAGGCCAATCCTGCGGAAAAGACCTCCAAAAGAAAGAAGAAGGGCAAAGGAAAATCTAAATCCGATGCCCCGAAACCGGGATCTTCCAACCTCGTGTTGATGATGGTTCCCAACGGAAACCGAAATACCCCTGCCTTATCTGTGAAGGATACCATTATACCAAAGATTGTCCCCGACGATATGAGGTTAGTCAACTTCTGAAAGGCTCCAAAGGGACTCCGGCTGTTCTAAAAGAATCATTCCCATCTCAGCAGACCCAGATGGTTGAGCAGCCTTCACCATCTGCACCATTTGGGTCCCAAGTTTTTATGATGAATGGTGTTGCACCTATCTCAATTGCTACTCGTTCGAAGGATTATGCTGGATCACACCGGGCAGCGGGGAAGGAAGTCATTGATGGCCCACCTCCCCCACCTGTCTCTGGTCCCTTAGAAATTGAGAAGCCCAGCATTGAACCCGTTGTGAGGCCACCTTCCAAAGGTGTTCTGCGAAAATCTTCCTACAACCCAAACGCCCATGCCGCTCAGCACTACAGCATTGTTGAGGATTTGGCACAGGCACCTTCCACAATGTCTGCACTGGAAGTGCTTCAAAGTTTCCCATCACAATGGAAAGCTCTGTTGTCCGCAATCGGTGGAATTGATCCTACCGATTCTAGTCTTCTCACCTTCGACCTCGAAAATTTTGTCCCCCGACTTCCGCATCAAATTGCTCTCTTTATAAAAGTCAGTATCAACGGCCTCAACATCCATAGAGCCATCATGGACGAAGGTGCTTCCACCTGTGTTATGTCATCTGCTTGCTGGAAAGCCATTGGCTCTCCAGCTCTCACTTCATCTCCCAATTCCCTAGAGGCATTTGATGGTAGGGAATCAAAACCCTTGGGTGTTCTCGAGAGTTTACCGATCACATTACAGGGCAAGACAGTCAAGGTAGAAGTAGAAGCGGTTGACGCTAAACTCAACTACAATATTCTTCTTGGTTGCAGTTGGACTCACGCCATGCTATGCATTCTGTCCAACCTCTTCCGGCTTCTGAAGTTTCCTCATGAGGGCAAGATCATCACTGTCAATCAGTTGTCTTTATTCACCTCATCCTCTAAGAACAACGTACCTTACATGGATCAAATCCCCAGTCCCCCTGATAGTGTAGGGCCTAGTCTTTTCAAGGACCCCGTCCTCATGTGTATTTTTCCCGCACCATCACCGCACACCGTTCAACTTAACATGATCTCTAGGTCAGATGACCCTTGGATCATCCCTTCGCCTGAACAGGTGACTTCTTTTGGAGAGTCGATGCCTTTGACTCTAGTTGAGATCAATTATTGTGAAATTGTCACTGCATCCTATCCTCCTCCCCCTGAACATGCTCCTTTGAGCATGGCTTTAGATGTATATTCTCAATCCCCTTGGCTCGACAATGCAGATTCGCCCGATCCTTTAACAGAAGTCTTCCCCTCTGATGAAGCTCTCGTTGAAACAATGGGGCGATGGACATCATCGTTCCTCATTCATGCCCGGCCTGGGGGCAATGTCTAATTGTCTAGAGCGCTTCGCATCTTAGGTTCCCACTCCACCTCTTCAGACACCGATATTAACTCATGAGGTTCTTTCGGAGGGAAATCTAAGTAATATCACAAAAACCATGTCTATCGACATCTCTGTCAAACCGGGGGTAGTCGAGAAAATTAATGTGGGAGTTACTTGTTCTCCCGGAGAGATTCAAGTATACACGAGCCTTTTTCGTGAATTCAAAGATGTTTTCGCAAGGTCTTATGAAGAGATGCCTAGGATTGATCCCAGTATAGTCGTGCATGAGATTCCCACCTATCCAGGTGTGAAACCCATGCGTCAGCGTCTACGCCCAGTGCATCCCTGAAAAGCCACAGCTATAAAGGCAGAATTTGAAAAACTTCTTAACGCGGGCTTTATATATCCAATTTCCCTCACAGAATGGGTTTCTAATATTGTCCCTGTAGATAAGAAGCAGGGCACTATACGGGTTTGTGTTGACTACCGAGACATAAATCAGGCCTGTCCTAAGGACAATTACCCCACTCCTTTTATAGATCAAATCATCGATGACTATGCAGGTAGTGAGATCTATTTCCTCATGGATGGCTTCTCGGGTTACAATCAAATTAATATTTTACCCGCTGATCAACATAAGACTGCCTTTATCTGTCCGTGGGGTACTTTCACTTACAAAAAGCTCCCGTTCGGCTTGAAAAACACTGGGGCCACCTTCAGCCGTGCTATGTCCTATGCTTTCCACGACATACGTCATATTGTTTAGCCGTATCTGGACGATTTGCCGGCCCATTCAGCTCGGGGTGAGGACCATCCTGAACACCTCTACTAGATTTTCCTCCATTGCAGAAGTTACAATATTAGGCTCAATCCTCACAAGTCCATCTTCTGCGTGGATTCTAGTCGTCTTTTGGGATTTATTGTCTCCAAAGATGGAATTCGCCTTGAACCCCTCAAGGTCAAGGCCATCGTTAACCTCCCATCCCCATCCTCGTTGCATCAACTTCAGAGTTTACAAGGGAAAGATAACTTTATACGGAGCTTTATTTCAAATAATGCGGAAATGGCCAACGGGTTTACGCGACTCTTGAAACAGGACGTTCCCTTCCATTGGGACGAGATTGCCCAGCAATCCTTCGATAAGCTTAAAAAATTGCTCATCAACGCTCTGTTAATACGTCCTCCCGACTATCATCGTGACTTTACCCTTTATTTGGCCGATGCGTTTAGCATGATAGCTATGGTCATAGTACAGGATGACGATGATGTAAATGAACATGTATTTTACTATCTATCTCGGAATCTTCTCGACACTGAAACGCGCTATGCCCATGTCGAGAAATTGGCACTTGCCGCAATCTAATTTGTTCAGCAGTTCCACCACGACATCCTGTTGCATACGGTAACTGTGATTTCTGACTGCAACCCCATGACATATATCTTGTCTCGACAATTACTGGGGGGAAAGTACTCCAAATGGATTTTTATCCTTCAGGAGTTTGATTTGGAGTTTACCACTGCTAAATCGACGAAATCATTGGTTTTTGTTGATCTTATTTGCTCTCTCCCGACAGACTCCGTTCCATTCCAATCCGAGGATCATTTCACGGATGAAACACTCTTTCTTATTAGCACTCGAGATCCATGGTACGGTGACATCATCGTGTACCTTCAAACATCCAAGTTCCAGTCTGGGTTGACGAAGGATGCTCGACATCGCGTTTGACATCAATCTCAACCCTACCGCATTGTCGAAGATAACTTGTATTGTGTCGGAGTTGATTCTGTGCTTCACCAATGCTTGACCCTGGAAGAGGCTGAGAAAGTCCTAAAAAACTGTCACAGTGGCACTTGTGGTGGTCACATGTCCGGGTATGCTACTGCCCAGAAGATTCTCCATGCGGGTTACTTCTGGCCATCTATATTCAAAGATTGTATTGTTGCAGTTCGAAAATGTCATGCGTGCCAGGTCTTTCAGTGGAAGATGTGTGCGCCACCCCTACCTTTACATCCTGTCATTGTTGTAGGCCCTTTTGCTAAATGGGGCATAGATTTTATGACATGTAACCCCACTCCTGGGCCGG